>CM056995.1:309902597-310472597 GCA_029891345.1 Dryococelus australis
TCGGTGAGTGAAGAGATTTGGGCAGCTCTCTGTGCACTTGTCCACTTTGTCAACTTGTTAGCCTTCTAATAATACGCGTACATTTTTCTTTATCACATAAACCTAAGCATTGTGACATTGATAGATAATTGTTTAAAAAATGTACAACATAATAATAATAACAGCAGTCAGCAGTAGGCTTAATAACCGAAGCTGAAAACTGGAAAGAACTGCCAGATATCTTCCAAAGAATTTGCCAGAACACCGTCAAGGAGTTACCACGTTAAATTGATTGCCTGGCGCCACTATTACACATGTTACAAGGCATAACGTCATTAATACACAAAGAACACATTTTCAGCAGTAAACTTAACCGGTCTCCTAATAATATATTTGTCTATCCTATTCGGGTTATAGAAACAACTCACTTGGCAAATCAATGGTGGCCTCTGTTGCTCACAGGAAGCGCTTCCCGCGATTATGCACTTATCGTCACGTTGGTCGAATGAAACTGGATCGTGATCTGTGTGTCTGTGTGGCGTCATTTCTTTTACGTACTTTATATTAAACCTCGTATAGTTAAAAAATGATGTATCGACCAACTGACATGTACAGTACGTATGTGTCCGTCTGTATTCAGACAAGAAAAGTCAAAAAATATCCTAAAGCTTTTCAACAGATTGCGTTCACGAAAATCTCGTGCAGCTATAAAACTTGGTTAGACTGCAATACAGAAATTACGCGCCAGTTACAGTTTTCTATTGCACTGAGTCTGCATGATTAGGACTGACCATACAAGAGCCGTATCTGTATTTCATTTGATAACAGTTAAACGCTATTATGTGCTAATCAGACAAACAGAAAGAATACTCACGATTTTTGTAAGAATTACACGGTCCAGATTACTGCAAAACTTGTAAATTTAGATCAAATGAATTATAGTGTGAAGTCAAGTTACACAATCACGTTAATTTGGTTCCCCTTAGCAACTTATTTACAAACAAAAGACTACATATTTTTCAAGACAAAGTTAATAAGAAGCTTATTTAGTGGTATCTATTCTCTATGGCAGACTGTGCGTAGAATAAAATGCTAACTAAAGTTAGTTTTTTTTTCTTTGCTGCACGGAAAGTTCCAATTAAGACAGGCCTTGTACTATATGGTTTATCCAACAAAAAAAAAAACCCAATTGTCTTCTTATGTTTACCGACGCAACATTGACAATTATGCGGACAAAAAAGTTATTTAAGCTATCGACATTTAGGGATCCTTTTACGGGCGACATGCAATACACTAAAGAAATATTACTACACATTTCTCTCACTGTTAGAAGTAATACTAAATGTCAAAATGGATCACAAGGTCTAATTATGATAAATTGCGAACATGCTTTACGTTATATAGAGAACCATCATAGCAGACAAGTATTGCTCGTACATAAATTTGAATGATAACAAAGCAAAGTTGTTTTAACCAAAGCAAAAAAAATGACATTCCATCTGTAATACACTCTTAACACGTAATTATTATTTTCAACACGCTCAATATTATTTTTCTCGTAATTTATTTTATTTTGTAGTAAGATATATTTATTTGATTTGAAATAGATTCTATAATATTTATTATTTTTTGCAGTATTTTAATTTGGCCGTATATTTATGTATTTCTATTTTTATATCTGTTTATGTGTACTTACAAGGCTATGACTCTATACATTTTGAACGTTGAGGGAGTTTTAAATGAATTTATATTGTAACCCTCGTGATTGGCCAGTGTTTAAAGAACATTCACAGACATCTTGTTACGCGAAGTCAGGCAGCCAACCCGTGTGGGCTGGGCACGAGGTGTTAAATATATATAATAATAACAAGTAAGTCACAGTTCACACCCCTGAAATGGTAGGCCACCTACTAGAGACGAAGGCGCGTGGTGTTTTAAAACAATAAGTAAAGACTGTTCACGATAAAGTGAGCACTTTAGAAACGAACGTTAGAAAAAAAGCATTGCTCCTGCCTGCATATATTTTATAAGTTGGCCCTATTATGCTCTTAATACTTTGGGCAATCTTGAATTGCGCATACATTTATGTTGCAAATACTGGACATTCAGACACTGTAAAAAGTACATACTTAAATGTTCACATTGTTAAAACATATTTTAGGTTGAAAATTTTTAAAAAAATTATGTGTCAGTGTCACAATGTTTAGGCTTATGTGATAAAGAAAAATGTACGGTAATTATTATAAGGCTGTACTTTTAGTGTTACGAGAAAATAAAATTTTAGGTAACACGGTTCGAAATGAGTCGAAATAACATCTTTTGTATCACTCACGTGACCATAGATCAGACACACCAATGTACTGAACAAACTTCCTCTCTAACCAAGCCTATTGGCTATTCACGGTAAAGTGAGCACTTTTTAGAGCCCTGCTAATTTATTTCATTTGGCCAATTTTTATCATTTCGCCAATTTTTAATATAGGTACACATTGCTCTGTGACTAATAAACATGGCGTATAGTTTTCAGTACTATCAAAAATTACCATCTCAGATTGCGACAAAATATATTACCGTGAATAGCCTATACCTAGGAATTGGGAGATTATTCAAGCGGCCAAAATTAGCGATATACACAATAATCAGCATAGCATTTATTTATGTTTTCATATACTGCAAAAATTACTATATGGGAAGTAATAACATGATAGTAGGTACACAGAACTAGAGCAGGTTACTCGATTCAAAGCAACTGTATTTGTTTGTCATACTAATGACCAGAAACCTTTGTGAGCTTTAAATTAAGAATAGCAGCAGCAGGCTTAATAACCGAAGCTGAAAACTTGAAAGAACTGCCAGATATCTACCAAAGAATTTGCCAGAACATCATCAAGGAGTTACCACGTTAAATATATTGCCTGGCGCCACTATTACACATGTTACAAGGCATAACGTCATTAATACACAAAGAACACATTTTCAGCAGTAAACTTAACCGGTCTCCTAATAATATATTTGTCTATCCTATTCGGGTTATAGAAACAACTCACTTGGCAAATCAATGGTGGCCTCTGTTGCTCACAGGAAGCGCTTCCCGCGATTATGCACTTATCGTCACGTTGGTCGAATGAAACTGGATCGTGATCTGTGTGTCTGTGTGGCGTCATTTCTTTTACGTACTTTATATTAAACCTCGTATAGTTAAAAAATGATGTATCGACCAACTGACATGTACAGTACGTATGTGTCCGTCTGTATTCAGACAAGAAAAGTCAAAAAATATCCTAAAGCTTTTCAACAGATTGCGTTCACGAAAATCTCGTGCAGCTATAAAACTTGGTTAGACTGCAATACAGAAATTACGCGCCAGTTACAGTTTTCTATTGCACTGAGTCTGCATGATTAGGACTGACCATACAAGAGCCGTATCTGTATTTCATTTGATAACAGTTAAACGCTAATATGTGCTAATCAGACAAACAGAAAGAATACTCACGATTTTGTAAGAATTTCACGGTCCAGATTACTGCAAAACTTGTAAATTTAGATCAAATGAATTATAGTGTGAAGTCAAGTTACACAATCATGTTAATTTGGTTCCCCTTAGCAACTTATTTGCAAACAAAAGACTACATATTTTTCAAGACAAAGTTAATAAGAAGCTTATTTAGTGAGATTTATTCTCTATGCAGACTGTGCATTCACAAGTTAGTATTCTTTTCGTTGCTGTACGAAAATTTCCATTGTAAACAGGCCTCATACTATATCGTTTATCCAAGGAAAACAATTTCCCAAATTGAATTTTCGTGTTTACCGACGCAATATTATCAATTAAGCATAAGAGCGTGTATATAAAAAAAAAATAAAAATTTCAGCTACCGGTGTAAATTTGGGGATCCTTTTGCGGGCAACGTATATTACACTAAACAAACATTACTTCACATTTATCTTACTGTTAGGTGGATGTAATACTATATGTGAAACTGGATTACAAGGTTCACTTCTTTGATAAACTGCGAACATACTTTACGTTATATAGAGAACCATCATAGCAGACAAGTATTGCTCGTACATAAATTTGAATGATAACAAAGCAAAGTTGTTTTACCAAAGCTGAAAAATACTAACATTCCCTCTGCAACACACGATTTTTCAGCTATAATTATGAGTAATTATTGACACGTAATATTTATGTTGAACAAGCTCATTATTACTTTTCTCATAATTTATTTTATTTGTTGGCAAGATTTGTTTAGTTGTTTTTAAATAGTCAATAATATTTATAATTTTTTTTACATAATATTTATTTGGCTGCATATTCATGTCTTTCTGTTTTTACATTTGCGTGCATATTGAATGCATATTGAAATTTGGGGCAGTTTTTTAAGTGGCAGTTCAAATGAAATTATATTGTAACCGTCGTGATTGGCCAGTGTTTAAAGAACATTCTTAAGTTACGTTTTCATTGATGATGACGGACATCTTATTACGCGACGTCAGGCAGCCAGCTCGGGTGGGATGTGCACGATATGTTAAATATAGATTTCTAATAAGGAAGTAAGAGTTCGCACCATTGAAATTGTAGGCCGTCTACTAGGTACGAAGACGCGAGGTGTTTAAAACAATAAGTAGGCCTGTGTGCACCCCCTCCGCGTAACTTTCAGAGAGGTTAGCTAGAACTCTTGAGACGTCCTTTTAGGTGCCACTGAACTGTATGCTAGCACCGTAAGCCGTGTGTTTACATATAACGAAGACGTCACCTAGGGCCTCAGCCCCGTCGGCGTACCTGGTCATCGGGAATTTCAAGATCATCGAAATTATACGTTTTACCTACTAATTCCAGCTAAGAAATTATAAATAAAGTTATTCGCCAAATACTGTTCATTCGACCTTCTAGAACATTTTTACGCCCCCATGTTTTTCATAGTGCACGACTTTTCCGACTTTTACTACGGTAAACCTGAACTAGGTCCTCGCTCTGCCGCTAGCTGATTGTAAACGTTTTATTTCAATTAATTACTTTTGAAGAAATACTGAAGAACTTTGCAGTGATTTCTAAATATTTCCAAGTATTTCATTTCTTAACCATCACGAGGGCATTAGGTTTCAAAGACCACAACCCAAAGCAGAAATATTTCAGTTATATGGTTCATACTTTCGGAGCCACAAATTGTATTCTAATTTATCATCTGGATGAATGATTTTTCTGAGAAAATTCAAGTTATTCAGAGTATAATTAAACTTCCAGATATTTTTTTTAACACAGTCGCCCATTGGTGTCATTTCGTAGTAGTAGCAAGTTTTCCCCTACTGTTGCTGTTTGTGTATGAAGTTTATTCTGTCCCCAAGTATTTCTACTACCAGACTGCTGTGTTGCTGGGTGTACAAATAGTACACGTTACTTCAGATTGGTGAGATCAAGTGTATGTTGTGTGTTCTTACTTTCAGTCTTGACGGGTCCGGACATAGTAACTCGTCAGACTGCCTTCAATCGCCACTAAGGAGATCCTTATTTCCAGTTCTCACACTGTTTTTTGTTATAAAGGAATCAAAGGGGCAATAATTCTGCTTTTCAATAAGCACACTAATTCAGTACTCAGTTTGGGCCACCTTGCTGCGCAGCTAGGGTTTGCACTCTACCCAGAACATTCCTCGCACATACTACAGCTGTCGGAACGTCATCCTCACATACACTGAGGCGGGCAAAATCCCTTTTCTCCCTCAGTTTATCGGTATTTTGTCTTTCGTTTAGTCTCTCACATTGTTGTATACTCTTGTGTGTAGTGTGTACGTGTCAGTTGTCTCGTCTTCACGTTTCATCACCTTGTATGTTTTACACGTTACATCTCGTGTAACAAGTATTATAAGTAATCACTTTAAAATAGCTTGCTTCCGCAAATGAATTAAAAGAGTTTTTTTTATTACATTTTTACATTATTTATATAGTCTTTTAGAATCTAACGTTTTGCAAAAATCACCCTATCTGACGTTTATAGTTATTTCGTATGCCTTGTATCGCAAACATTTGATACTTCTGTTAACGTAAAAATTTGTTATTTTGGATTAATTTAAACTTTTACTTATATTTTATCTGTAAATTGAAATATTTTTATAATTCCTATCAGTAAAAACAGTGAGGAAACAGGTATATTGGCTATGCCTAAGTTCTTATGCAGAAAAATAAAAATATACCTTACTTTCTCTATTCGCAAAATATTACTGCTCAGAGTGCGCAAGTAATCAGTGTGTTATCCTATTGGTGTAATATTCTAGACTTGGTTAAGCTTTGTCTGCATGAGGCGGACAAATATCCTGTCAATAGATCTCAAGCGGGGCTTCAGAAAAGTTGCAAGTTACCTTGAGTGGACTATAGTCAGAATTTTTATAATAATTTACGTATGAACAAAGTCAACAAAACTACACATGTTGATCAAGCGGACATTTTTTTTCAAGCTACTTACTATCATCCCGATAGTTACCGTGTGCGCTCTCAGTGGTGATAACATTTGGTCGACAAGCGCACGTATGGTGCTCTTGTGGAGCATACAATATTATGTTGGAGTACAATATTTTACATTAAAAATCACTTACTAATTTTCTTAACGGGTCCGTCTAGTTGTCATATGGGTCTCATTTGAAGCAGTTGTATCTAATCTCAATCTTTATAACTACGGACAGAAATGAAAGTCATTATTATAATGCCACCATATAAGTGTGGTTAATGAAACAAATGTTGACGTCGAAAAGTGCAGAAGTGAGCAAGAGTCGCTGCAAGAAGCCAGCCTCTGTTTACGATACTAATTCTTGTATGAAACAGTGTTTTAAACTATATTGATAATGTTGTATATTTTCTGAACAGACTACTGTATTGAAACAATATACCCACCGCTTGAAAATCTGAACAGACAGAATGCGCGCGAAGCTTGTGTATGGTATTTTCCATCGCCATCCCGTTGCGATGCTTCCTTACGCGAACTTGAGGCGCTTAGTGGAGTGGAAAGATTTGAACCCGATTAGCCTAGGTAGGAGGGGACCAGTCTAATCACTACACCACCGTGGCCCCTTCGAGGCATTTACAATTGTTACTAGGAAGGCGCCGTAAGTTACGTCCATTAGTTTTGTTTTAAGGAACAGAGATATTCTTGTACTAACATTGCAGGATACAGACTGTACTCAGTCCTCCGAGAGTTAACAATTGTCGCGTTTTCTTGCGAACAACGAAATAAACATCAGGTCAATTACAAAGAGTGAAATAAACATGCGCCTCTTTGAATGCGACCCTGTTACATGTTTTCCAAACAATAAAGCGCACACGGTCGGCTACACCAGACTTGTATTGGCTGTAATTCGGGTTGTCCGAGCGGCATAGCGTCCCTCCCTCCCCTAACAATGCGTTTTAGTCAGACGGGGCGCCCGCAACTTCCCCTCTCGTTTGACCCCCCCCCCCCCCCCCCCTCGGGAGTGTCCGCAATGATTTATTTAACCTGTCGCCCCCTTTCCCCGCAAAGCAGAGAGACCGATTTGTAACCAGGCGGTGCTCTCGATTTCGCGTGATCGAGGGGGTCGATCGTCGAGAGATCTCGATTAATTGCGCGATGGTCAGCGGTGGGTTGGGAGATAAGAGGAGGGTGACGCGTGTTCCGTTAATCAGGGCGTACCCCTTCCCACCCCGCACACGCCCATCGTGTCCGCAGGCTGATCGGCCATCGGCCAAAACAATCAAACACTCTAACGGCCCTGGCTCGTTTTTCCCTCTCCCCGCACCGCCCATGACATCAGCGACAAGTGTACAAATAGTGTCCCGTCTGATGTAACTGATAGTCCCAACATGTAGTCGAGATCGTCGCCGACTCGTTTGGATTCGTCAAACGATGACGACCGATCAACAGTGGGCTCGGGCACAACGCCTCCCGCGCGATACGTTGTCGTAAATCACGGCACACGCTTTCGAAACCCTCCAGTCCGCCGGAAGCTCTTGACCGCATTGTAAAACATTTGCTGAAATACACCGGATGTTACAATATTACAGGTGCAATCTGCAGGGGCGTGCAAATGACTATTAAATAATGAAAAAGTCCTAATAACCGCAGGGGGCCGCGGTGGCTGAGCGGTTAGCCTGCTTATCTCCCACCAAAGCCAGCCGGGTTCATTCCCCGGTCGAGTCATTCCCGGATGTGGGAATCGTGCTAGACGATGCTACTGGTCGGCGAGTTTTCTCGAGGATCTCCCGTTTCCTTCGTCCTCGCATTCCAGCGCTCCTCCATACTCACGTCATTCGCCCTCATCGGCTCTCAGAACCTCGCTGTTACGAGCCGCCCACATCTCTTCACTCACTCCTAATAAACATTGTTGCGGAAACCAATCGTATCTGATATACGACGTACGCACGTGTGCAACCAAAGCATTATTACATCAGTGTTCATGACTAATGTTCCAAGTACCAGCCCTCGCAATGAACATCAGCAGCGGTGTGATTTCGCAGCAGCATTTGAAGCAGTTGTCATGACTCCACACTCATTTTTCAACTACAAGAAGGCCGACATCCATTTTACGTATGGACGTGCTAGAGACATCGGTCAAGAGGCAGCACGATTATACCACGTAGCGTTCTTTCTGGCTGTCTGGCTGTCTTCTGTGAGGGAACGCAGCATCGTGGTACAATCACGCTGCTTCATGTGCGTTACAATTAGCACGTCCATACATGAAGTGGATGACAGCCATTTCTTAGTTGGAAAATGACTGTGGAGCCAGAACATCTGCTCCTACGAGTGCACACAGCTGTTGACATTCAATGTGAAAGCTGGTGTCTATGCTTGCACAGGCTGTCCACGGTTAAATGAGCACTTTAGAGGCCTTAGTTACTTTATACTTTCAGCCATTTCTTATACTTTAACCAGCTTTTTAAATAAATATTGCCACAAAAGTAATAAACACAGTGTATATATTCCACCGCACTTGTAGGTTAAAGTCTAAGGCTAAAATAAATTATATTTATTGACTATTATTCCAAATTAGAGGGCTTTGAACAGTGCTCACTTTACCATGAATAGCCTATAACTGAACTGTCTTCGTGAGTACGGGTCTTCCCGCACATTGTTATTCCATCATTATTTTCTAGGTCCGCCAAGGCGTAAAGCATTTTGTTATAATTTGCTCATTTCACATAAAAGCAAGTATACTTTTCACGAGAGCGAACTAAAGGTGTAAAATGGTCGCTGTTGGTATTACTGCCCACTCCGCGAGTGCTGGACTAAAGCATGGAAAATGTATAAATTGTGCAGATGTGCAAGCAAAAGACTGGACACAACAAATATAAGATTATATTAGTGCTGCTAAAATTTTTGTGTCTCGATAATGCGAGAAAAGTGTAAACAAACTACGTGCGATGATGACAGTCATATACTGTATGTACTGTAACAATGAGTGTTTTGTAACAGAAGGTGCTGCTCTACTTCATGATATTTTGACAAATCGTTTACCCATAAAATCGCCTCTACTTGATATTGACAGGTTGATTATTTTTAGCAATTTTATCAGTAGAATGTTTCTATCAAGTCTGGAGTTCTCATATCAACCTCCAATAATATCACTCCATGGCCATTGCCACATCGAATTGTGCAGCAATACTACCGCCAAAAGGCGATCTGCATGGGCTTCAGTAAAAATAATAATCAATTCAATTACTTCTCAGTACCTTTCAGTTATTTCTGTATTTCTGTTAAGTTTTAAGAATCATATTTAGGTATGAAAACTTCGGTACGATGTATTCAAGGCACAGATTATGGAAAACGATAAATAAACGTGAGTTTGTTTTCAGTGGCCGAGAAATATTCTCACTTACGAATCCTGAGCTGTAGTTCAAGCCATCAGAGTCGTAATACTTTGATGACAGTACCCGAATGTAGCTCTACAAACTATACCCGAGTGTAACTCTAGCAAGGGAAGCGTGAAATCATACCTGGCCTTGGGGACACAGGTCAAGCCAGTAAATTCATAATTGCTACCATTTTAATCAATATCTATCAAGAACGTTACGTCACAACTACAATATTTTCGTGAATAAAAAATAGAATTGATAACTACTCAAATGAACGCGATGGAAGATACATCATTTTATAAATTAAAATTAGGAAACTTATTTGCTTACGGAAACGGTAAATTAGGCGCTACACCGGCTCACAACGGGCCAGTAATGAGCTTTGCACAGTACAGTCTGCACTATAAGGTGTAGATTTGTGTATAGCCCATTCACGCTTTCTTCGGCCTTTTGGAATCGAACCTTTGAAAAATCGCTCTAGGCGTATTGTGTCAACCTGATTTTCCAATAACTTCTATTCCACAAATATTTAACACTGTGATTAACTTTAGAGTACTGTATTATTGAATAAATGAAATTTATCCTCATAACTTGTAATATTGATTTCGTATTAAATATGAATTAACAACAGCGAGAGCAGCGACGTGTTGGCAATGGCCAGTAAGAAATAGTTCACAATTACAATACTTTTTATCGTGGTTTTTATGTATACTATTTGTAAGTTAAACGTTGCCAATTGATATATTTGTATTGTTAGGTAGCACTGACGTAAATACATTTAATTGCTGCAGTTAAAAATATCCGCGCAAATTCCCGCATGTAGGCTGGTGTTTTATTCCTTCCGGAATAAAGGTTCAATAAGCGAAGCAGAGCTTGTCACTCTCTTTCGTTCTCTGTCTCTCTCCTATCTCTCTCGGGAAGATCGTACCATCTGTGTAGGAAAGGTATACATCTTGTTATTTCTAATTTCAGCACATTTCATGCTAATTACAGCAACAATAATGATGTTTGAGATGGTAATTTACAACTGAAATGAGATTTTTATGTTTAAATACCTATTACATGTCATTTAGATGCAACGACATATTTTAGATGCAATGGCATGACACAGCTCGTTGCCCGACACTTACAAATCCAGCAGGTTGGCAGACGTGGTGTCGAAAGGAAAATTTATAATTTGGTCAGCGTTCCCAACATAACGGCAGGCGGGCGATTATACCCAGTGCATACGACTGGCAGTGATGTGGCAACATGTCAATGACATGGCGTGTTTCTGAACGAAGCGTCAAGTTCGTGCTCGTGTTTTTGAAACATCCTAGGCAAGTTACAATGTTGTGATAAATATGTTTCCACGGCACTGCAGGGTTAATTAATATACTGTGACGAGTGTTGTGATCGCTGCGTGTGTAAGGGCGTAGCCACCATTTCCGTCTATGGTGGCTGCGTTGTAACCGTTACGCAGGCCTGTGATTTTCAAATATGTGCAAAGTTAATACGTTTTAACCATGAACTGATGTCATAACGAAGTTAATTATTTATATTCACGTATATTTATCACAATGTTGTACCTTCGTGCTAGGTGTTTGAAACACAGTTGTGTAACGAGCTTACGTTTCTGATATTTGAATGTCTGCAACAATCCCAATGAAATACTAAGCCCACCCAGATAAAATTAAATAAATAACCAAATAAACCTACAGACCAGTAAGTACCAATGCATGTAAATATTAGCGGAATAAATGTTACTGTAGGCCTATGTGTTTGCATGTTCACCACTATCTTTTACGTTTGTCGATGCTACATAGTACAATAAATTAGCGACACGAGTTGCGTGCTTGAATTTACTGCGTCGTTTCGTTGGAATGGTTGTCCCTGTGTTTTAATTTTTATTCCAAACACATACTAATAACAACAGATTAAATACTACTGTTGTTTCCGCCACAGTTGTAACAAACACCGCAGTGGCAAAATATAATGTGTATTATGTGTAACGTGCTATATCGTGTGTAATAAATAGTTATAAAGCTGACCTAAATATTGTTATAGGCCTGAATTATGAACATTCGTAGGAAATGGTTTCTGCAATATGAGATGATACTTTGAACAGCTGTAAACTGCAACAAACGAATTTGACAGTTATGAAAGTAGAAGTCACATAGCAGTGTTTATATTTACGTGTAGCGGAAGGAAACGTAATCAGTAACCAAAAGTAGAAATTTGGAAGGGCTTCAGAAAAGGCCGACGTAATCATGAATCAACTATAACAATAGGACTGTAGGTGGGAAAACCATAGACAAAGGATTGCGGTAGACTGATCTCACTGGCTGCACACAACCAGGCTTCGGGTCCCAACATTACTTTTCTGCCAACATTACTAGCAAAAACGGCGAGGACTGCATTTGAGGTTAGAATACTGTTTTATAAACAAGTGCTTCGAGATGTTTTTATACTTCCTCTAACCAGTATGTAATGCAGT
Organism: Dryococelus australis; assembly: GCA_029891345.1. Classification (NCBI taxonomy): domain Eukaryota; kingdom Metazoa; phylum Arthropoda; class Insecta; order Phasmatodea; family Phasmatidae; genus Dryococelus; species Dryococelus australis. The sequence goes on from CM056995.1 coordinate 309,914,867, forward strand.
TTGATTACATTCAAATTCTCGAAAGTATTTTATTCATACAACAGTGATTGTCATCTAAAAATTTATATATACCCACACAAAACACGTTTATCATTGTTGACAATTTGACTTTGACAGTTGTATTTCTTTGGGGTAGGTCAATTTTGGGTTCATGCGCAGAAGATGAATAAGCGGTCTACCTCATCTTTAGTCTATGGTAATATCAGGCACCAAGAGAACATTCCTTCCGGCATTGTAGGTATATGCGATTCACTTTTAACATGACATTGAAAGTCTGTAAACTTTTTAAAATAGCTTGGTGGTGTTCTTGTGTAAATAATCTATATAGGATGTTCACGGCAAAGGGAACACACACGTAAGCCCTGCTTAGGAACCACTTGCATGCTTGTTGTGTATTCTTCCGCCATATGTGAAATTAACACTGCCGTGGGCCTCGTAACTTTACGCATTTGTCGGCCAAGCAAAACCATGAAATTATTAGGAAAGCAAATATCTTACAAACCTTTCAATTATTACACTTACGATGCATTAAAAGCACAAAAAAGCGAGATAAATAATTTAAGTTACCACATATGCTTACTTAACACTATTAATTCGACGTTAAGCGACGAAACTACTCTCTCTCCTTCGTTACCAACTTTATAAGGTTCATGGCACACAATGCGCACGTTAAAAAGTTGAAGGCCATTCACGGTAAAGTGAGCACTTTTGAAATCCCTCTCATTTGGAATAATATTCATTAAGTATGCTCTACTTTAGCCTTAGACGTTAATTTCCCAGTGCGGTGGAATATACACGCTGTGTTTATTACTTATATGGCAATATTTATTGAAAAAGATGTTTAAATTATAAAAAAATGGCTGAAAGGAAAAAGTAACCAGGCCGTCAAAAGTGCTCACTTTACCGTGAACATCCTATAAGAGGAGGAACGTTTCCTAATGTTGATTTTTAAAATGCTCACCTTATCGTGAACGACCGTAAAAATATTTGACGTTGTTGGCGGCGAGGCGTCCCGGCGCGTGGCGCGAGGGACGCCCGCCTTCCAGACGCCTTTGGATCGGTCCGTCAACGGCTGGTAAACCAGCAGCCGGGGGTTTTGGGGGCGTCGACGCGTTTGCATTAGCGACGGCGTTGACGCACGCACTCAGGTCTCCCGGCCGAGGCTCTCTCTCTCTCGGCTGCTGGCTAGTGCACTCGCACCAGCCACAGAGGACCTCCTCTCATTTCCGCCTCTGCCATTTCCTCTCCCTTCTCCATCCGTGACTTACTTCCTGCTTGAAGGCTGTTCACCATAAAGTGAGCACTTTTGAAATCAACCTTAGAAAATGTTACTGCCCATGCCTGCATGTACTTCAACGGGCGCACTGAGTGACATGCACCCGGTAAAGTTGGTAACGGTAGATGGAAAGTAGTTCCATATTGTAACGTCGAATAAAAAGTGTTAGGTAACCGTTTGTGATAATTTAAATTATTTATTTCGCTTTCTGTTCTTTTATTGCATCAGATGTGTAAATATTAGCAGATTTATAAAAGTTTACTTTTCTAATAATAACACAGTTTCACTGGACCGACGCATGGATAAAGTGACGAGGCCCATGGCATTGTTAACTTTACATAAGGTGGAAGAATACACAACGTTCGTACAAGTAGATCTTAGGAAGAGCTTTCAAAAGAGCTAATTTTACTGTGAATAGCCTAGATATACATACAATCCCTCGGCAGAGCAGGGCCGACTATTTCTGTGAGTGCCTCACATACATCTCCGCTCTCCCCAATAAACACAAACCCACTTTGACGCAAGGGGCTGCGGTGGTTTAGAGGTTGCACTAATCCTCTCCCACCCAGGCGAACCGGTTCGATTTCCGGTGGGGGTCGCTCCCGGATTTTCGTATGTGGGAATCGTGACGGACGATGCCGCTGGCCGGAGGGTTTTTCTCGGGGATCTCCCGTTTCCCACTGCCCTTGCATTCCGGCAGCTGCTCCATACTCACCTCGCTTCAGCCTCGTCAGCTCTCAAAACCTCGATGTTCAGAGCCGCCCAAACCTATTCATTCCGTATTTGTTTGTTCAATCGATTAAACGAAGCGTACTGTACTTTAAAGGTATGTGTTAAGAAATAGTCAATGTCACGTAAAATAGGTCTCGACATTGACGTGAAAGCTGCCACCTTTATCGATCGATTTAGTTCATGAAACTGCCGCAGAGCGCTGTTGTCAAAGTATTACTAGTTTAACATGCCAAGTATATGTTCAATTACAATATTCTTATAATGTCTACTTGAATGATTGAGAATAGGCATAATCTTCAAAGTACTCTTGTATTCGATAAGTTATTTTAATGCAATTTTGGAAGCTCACGAAAAGCAGTAACAGTATATTTGTGAAAATAGAATTGAGATAATGTTATTATGTAGGATTTTATGTAATGTCGTTGGGTGGCCCATAAACTAAAGGCGAATATCGATTTCTCGTATTCTGCGTATGTACCCAACATTGTCCTACCGCAGAGGAACACAGCTGTCAAAGTCACATAAACAAAATTGATGAAAGTTTTTATTCATGTCATAATTTATTAATGACAAGCAGTATAATATAAATAAAATATTTTCACCAACTTGAATTTAATCAAAATGCATTATAAATTATTAAAGGATATATACAAATATCTGAAAGCATTTATTTACAAATCAGTTTTCTAACATAAAATCCGAACCATGCCGTTTTCGCTAGACGTGTTGACATAGAAAAGCAGTTCAATGTTGGGACATGGAGATTGATTGTGCGCAGCCAGAGAGAGCAGTCTACTTTGTATTTAGTCTATGGTTAATACACGTGAAGCTTGTTACACAATAGGAAACTTTAGCATTGGACTTAACGTTTCCTTTCCTCGGACGAAACCACCAATACACAATACAATTTTGTAAAGTCGGAGTTCAGACAATTTAACATCGGTTCTACGAGCTTCATAAGAATGTGTATCTTGTTATGTAAATAGTTATGATATTATCTAGAAATGCATTTTACGTGACCTTTTTTTTTTAAATAGGCTCAAAATTTATGTTAAAAGTCTATTTCAAAAGAAAAACTCAATGGTTTACTTCATTAAAATATGATAATTCATATATTTCCTCTTCACATTATATTTGTTTGCCATTTATTTAATTTAAGACGAGCTTTTTTTTAATATACCGAGATTAAAATCGCCCTACAATAAAATAACGCACTTTCCACATGACCTCTGTTAGATTCTCGGCAAAACGGCTGCTTGACTTTGACTTTAAATTTCAATTTTTCGAAATCGTAAAGTCAAGAGTGCTTGACTTTACCTTTTGACAGTTCCATTGTGTCAAGCTCCATAAGAAACAACACGTCGGAAAGCAAAAGTAAAGTCAAAACGTAAAGTCAAATGTTAAAGTTTTCAATTGTGTCTGGGCGTTTAGGAACAAAGAGTGTTTTCTTATGGGAGAGTTTGGCATAGAGGAAATTTTCGTCGCTAGGTGCGCAGTGTTCCAATGAGGTCTTTTATTTTAAAAATTTTAGCTGCCTGAATAATAAAACAAAGATTTTACTTTTTGGGTATTTTATGTATATTTTATTTGTGATTATTGGAATAATTTTGTTTTTTAACGTAGAAAATGCAGAAAATCCTGTAACACACGCGACACTAGCGCTTACCTAGTGGTGAAAAATTTTGGTTGTCAAACTAAAAGCTCTGGGTTTCCTAACCTGAATAGAGTGAAATTCAGTTTTATTCATGGAGGAAAGAAGTTATTGCTCCTTACCTTCATAGTCTCGTCCGTATAGAAACAACGCAAAGCAAAGCCACATTTCTTTTTTGTTACTGTGTTATGCGGCTACTTCGTGAACTAAATCAGTCAATATGAACGACAACTCGCGAATGTTAGTAAACAGGCAAGAGTTGATGCCTGCCATTCTGTGGTCGTGATCCAAACAAAGTGGTTTTGAAAGTTATTTTAACGAAATAGCCGTCCAGTGTTTGTTGGCTACGCAGCTGGCGTTCGTATACACACGCGGGCTAAAGTGGAGGAACGAGACACTCGCTAGAGGTGGAAAGCGCGTTCATAAAGCCTCCCGGCGCTGTTGAAATTTGTTGCCGTCGATATAGGCTATTCAAGATAAACTGAGCACTTTTTAAAGCACTTCTTAATACCTACTTGTATGTAGCCTACGTTGTGTATTCTTCCACCATATGAGGGGGGGGGGGGCGGTCGCTGAGCGATTAGCACGCTCGCCTCCCACCAAAGCGAACCGGGTTCAATCCCCGGCCGGGTCACCGGATATTCGCAAGTGGGAATCGTGCCGGACGATGCCGTTGGTCGGCGGGTCCTCTCGGGGATCTCCCTCTTCCCGTGCCCCTTAATTAAAGTAATTATTTTACAAATTAGCTTGTTTTCACACTTCGATGCATTAAGAAAATGGAAAGCGAAATAAATAATTCAAGTTATCACGAAATGTTGCTGCCTAACACCTTTCTTCCCAAGTTCAAATATGGAACTACTTTCCCTCCATCGTTACCAACTTTACTGGGTGCATGTCACTTTCAGTGCGCCCCTTAAAATATATGTAGGTGGGAGCAGTGGTTTTTTTTTCTAAGATTGATTTCAAAAGTGCTCACTTTATCGTGAACAGCCTTTAAACAGAAAATTGCTTGAAAACGTGGTTCGCGGTTGACTCAGCGCTTTCCAAAGCCCCGTTTCCTTTTATCGTTCAGCCCGCTAGATATCCTACCACCAAAACACAAGTCTGGTGAGCAGTGAAAGTATTACGAAAACGTAAAATAAGTAACTAAACTATTCAGATTAATGTAAAATTTATTTTTTTAAAATATGGCCATAAAATATTCAATATTTTATATCAGTATTAATAGAAAAGCATTTATACAGCTTAAATGAAATCGCAACAATCGTACGAAGATGATAATTTTATTTTCTGTATTCGTGTTTTAGAAGGCAATAGGAGTTAGGAACCTGAGTTTCGATGATCGGAAAGTATGTGAAAATATTAAGTATACATCATTTACGGTTACGTCTAACGTTTCTGAAGCCCTACTAAAGTACTACTTTCAGGAACGAAAATGGGGTGTAGCCGTGTTGGGGATACGGCAGCAGCTTTTTTATTTATTTTTTTTTTTTTACGCGCTCAGACGCCTCGATGTTTATTTTACATTACCGGCACCGCTTCACTCTATCATATGGGGTTTTATGGGTATCACTGGATTGCTTTAAGATGCTCTTTCCAACCGCATACGATTTCTATATTTTGACTTGGCTTTGTGGCGATTATAGACCGACATTCTTAATTTTTACATTGATTAAACACATACAATTTCACCATAAACTTGCCACACAAATGTTGTTATACACAAAATCGATTGATCTTGACGAGAGCTGTCGATTGAAACTTAAACGAGCGTCGTAGCTTCTCCTAGTCAAAAGTTACACTACACGGAAGTTATGAGACGCGGCGAAACTAACTCAAAATCCCCCCCCCCCCCCAACCACTTCCCCGACTCACAATGCTTCGCAGTCTTCACTCAACGTGACATATTCTTTGATCCTTTGGCAATCGAGAGGTATAATTAAATTTCGAATGTAGGCGATAGATTTGGAGCTGCAATGCCAAACTGTATTCCCCGATTTTGTTATCATCCGATTTTCTATGATTGCAAATTTAAAGACGTATTCACGTCAAAAATGAACACAGCAAAGTTGACGTAAAAACGCCATATGCACATGGAGCACTGCTAGAAGGTAGCACATGCAATGATTATCAATGCTGTGCTGTGGCCAGAGTAGGAACCGCGTACTAGGCATAACACCGCTGAGCGCAATACAACTGTAGTTGACTCGGTGAAGAGTAGTCTGTTGTTTCAAGCATCAGTATGTGTGTAGTAAGCACTGTAGACATGCCACGGCGGTATAGAAGACCATGCTTCGTGCTATTAACGCACTTTGAACGAGTTCGTATTGTGGGCCTAAGGGAGGCCGGATGGTTCTTTCCAAGAATTAGCCAATGTGCAGGCCGTGAAGTGTCTGCTGGGAATCACTGGTGGTTCCGGTGGTCCAACGATGTTGCACATGCTCGTCAATCTGATTCCGGAAGGTATACAACAGCATACGATTCCAGCCTGGACCGCCACATCAGGCGAGCATGCCATTGTTCATCGTACGGCGACCGCCGCACAGATGATGGCCATTGTTGCTCCCAGGGTGTCATCTAGGACCATCACCAGCCACTTGCTGGACGCTAGGCTACGATCAAGGGTGCCGCTCGCCAGGCTTCTCCTCTCTCGCCCCCCCCCCCCTTCCCCTTTCCAACATACCCGTGCAGCCCGTCTGAGTTAACTTCAGCAATATTTGGAGTGTTGATGCAATAAACAGATTTTCTATTACCTAACGGAACATTCTGATAAGAGTACTTAGGTTGCTGTTACGCATAAATGTGATTGCGCAGCTCTCATGTTTCCACTTCTTTCCTGAATCACGGGAGTGTGGAATTAATTCGCTTTCTGGGGGCCCAAATGTCATTTTGTGTGCCTTCCAAATTTTTTTGCTGTTATACGAAATATCTGCTTCAGCAAGTATGATCATATATTATTTGTTCGTCCAAGACTTGCTCGTGATTATTTAAATGATTGTTTTAGCACCGTGTGTAAAAAAAAAGTATGGAAGTTCGAAATATTCAATGTATTTCAATTTCGTAGATGTTACAAACTACTTATTTACAGAATATCCAATTATATCATGTCTGTAATTCAAGTATTTGAGTAATAGCACTTTTAAAAAATCGGTTACTTGTCTATTTAACATTTGTACTACTTCTCGAGGTGTTAACAAGGACGTATTTATTGGACATGCCACAGCAGAGGTACAGTCTGTAAATAGAAACAGGAAGTGAGAAACTCGTCACTATAACTAACTATAAAATGTGTTAAATTTTACATTGATCTAGTTATTTCAAATATCCGGCACTGCAATTTTATTTTCATGGGCACTAAAAATGATTTTTTTTTCTGCTTCAGAAACGCACGTTTTCAAAATTTGCCTAGAGCTATTGATAGTATTTCACAGCATTTTTGGCGAAAATTCTTAAAAACCTCATAATGATTTTTAATGTTTCAGTGACAATTCTCTAGATTGAAACAAAAAACTAATATAATCCGACTGTTTGCAGACTTTAGCATAACTATCTACCACGGGCGCAAGTCTCATTTAAGATGCTGTCATGTCAGAGCCTCAAAATTCACTAACTTCTCACCGAACACTGCGAATAAAATGTAGCAGCATATTCTCGTAATTGGTGAGGAAAAATCACTGCGAAAAAATTTCCTCCTTGAATGCATTTGTTTGGGTTCGGACCCAGAACGTCTGGAATGGGCAACAGGACATTCCCAGCGATAAAAACAAAATGACGCGTGAAACGAGGTGAGGTATGAGGCAGTTGCATATTGCCTGCGTTCCTCATTCCGTATGCAGATTAGTTACGTCGAGGACGTCTGGAAAACATACGGAATACGAAATGCGGTCGAAATGTAATAAAACGCGTGAAACACGCGAATGATATGGTAATGTTAGCGCAGGATGAAAGAGAACCAGGCGTAGGCGTAAAACACAAATAAATTATTGACTCTGCGGATAGGGTCTCTTTGGAAGTGGATGCATAGAGATTAAGTTTATGAGTTTAGTAGAATGCAGGATAGAGCCAAGGGACTGGGTTCTCCAAATTACAGTGAAATGAGCAGATCAACGGATGAGGATTAATAAATCGCGAATTACTTTACTAGGGGTAAAAAAGCATAGAAAGTTACACGTCGGGCATTGATCATATTATTCAAGGGAAAGTTAATTAATGACGGAGAATGTAAGCTTGATTGAAAAATGGGATAACTGACAAGGTTATTTTTTTTAATTACGCTGTCTTCATTGGGATAAAAGGGATAAAATGGACGTTTTCCTCCCCACCACTTTTCCATTAACAAAAGTTATGTTTCTTATATCAGTGTTTAAATCGTTGCCATTGAAATTACTTGCAAGTGACTCTTAGATTTCAGTACACTTTAGTCTACAACTAAACGTACTAGACATTCAAATCTAATATGTAGCGTAAACAAACTTTTATTTTAAAAACTATGCAACTTTTTTAATGTGCTACCCTTTCGGGAACCTGGTAGAGGACTCTGATTTAACTGGCTTTATTGAAACTTCGGACTTCACGTAACGTCAAAAGTTCCTGTATCGAATATAAAACTTTAGTGTAGAAATTGTGGACAGATGTTTTTCTACTTTAATTTGCCCTGGCCCCAAGTAATAAATTTACTCTCGAAAACGCCTGTTATAAACGACTTAGTAGCTGTAACTTGGCTTATAAAAGTTTATCTCCATGTTTCAAAACGCACGCTGAACGACCCAAGGAACTTTTTATCGCTTCTTTGCATGTCAAACACTCAGAAGAGAAAGAGAAATCGCATGTGAAAAGTTTGGCTGAAGTATCTACATCATGACGTAACATTTCGTACTTTGCAATTTTAAGAAACTGTGCCACGAACGAAAACTATAACGACAATAAATGTATTTGGTGTATTGTACGAAGACGGAAGTATTTAAGTGGTTTACCTTGTGTCCTGTGCCAATTAAGTAGAGTGAGCGAGAGAGTGAAGAGATTTGGGCGGCTCTTAACAGCGAGGTCTTGAGAGCCGATGAGGATGATTGAAGTGAGTATGGAGTCGCACCGGAGTGAATGGGCTGGGGAAACGGGAGATCCCCGAGAAGACCCGCCAACCAAAGGCATTGTACGACACGATTCCCACTTGCGAAAATCCGGTGGCCCGGCCGGGGATTGAGCCCGGTTTGTCTTGGTGGGAGGCGAGCGTGCTAATCGCTCAGCCACCGTGGCCCCATCCAATGAAGTAGAGAACCAGTCTTTAAAAATATATTTTCTGTGTAATGTGCAATGCACACAGTGGTAATACATAACTGACACTTTACCACATAATCTTAAAGATCCAGCACACACTCTAACACGTCTGCGTCTGTAAGATTCTAGGAGATTGTTGAAGTAAAACTCCTTAAATTCCATAGCTATGGGAAAACACCCATTCTTTCCCGAAATTAAATAAAGCATTCACAACTGCACTCAGCCAAAATTATCGGAAGAATGACAGGTAAAAAAAATCTTAGAGAGACTTTTTTTTTAAGCAGATTTCTGAGTTGTTAGGTTGCTCGCTCGTGAGTGAAGAGATTTGGGTAGCTCTTAACATCGAGGTCTTGAGAGCCTATGAGGGTGAAGCGAGTTGAATGAAGAAAATAATAGTACAGTGCATTTTTGTTTGAAAACATGTATATTGAGGGAAGACCTGAGGAGCATAAGTCGACCACTTTTACATACACTGTAGTAGCTACTGGAGACCGACCACGGGACCTTAACCAAAATCCTTTTGATATTATCGTTGAAAATTCCAAACATTTCAGACTAATTACCGAATTTTTCAACTTATGCTTTATTATGTTTTCTTCAAGTTTTCCAAAAACTAACCAAAAATATTTAAAACTTTTGAAATGTTATTTTTGTAAAATTATTGCAAAATTATTGCTGTATTAGTACGTAAGTCCGAGAGTTCTGTATTTGGACTGCATTGTATTCACCAACCATCTATAATGCATGCTCCTGGATCAGATTACCTGCAAATGTTCACCCCATTAGCGCTCTTGATGCCTGCTGTACCACATCTGCAAACAAACTGATACATCTGTACTAAGTCCCTATCATTTTACCTTTTGCTTGAGTTAATTCGAGAGATTTGGTGTTGATATCCGATGGGAATGAAATGAGGTGAGAATGGAGCAGCGCCGGAATGCAAGGGCGAGGGAAATGGTAGATCCCCGAGAAAAACCGACGAGCAGCGGCATTGTCCGGCACGATTCCCACGTGCGAAAATCCGGGAGTGGCCCGGCCGGGAATTGAATCCGGATAGCGTTGGTGGGAGGCGAGCAGACCAACCGCTCAGCCACTCATGCACGAAGGTACAGTAGTTTTAAGTGAGATTCGAGTGGCTCTTAAAGGGCTCCACCTCTGGGGTACCTTACCTGCGGTGTAGAGTATTTGGACTCCTGTTTTCTTGACGAAACTAGTAAACGTACCCCCAATAAGTTTACCTACGAAAAGACATCGTACCCAGGCGAGGACGGAATGTCACTTTAATGTTACCACGCATGCTGTAATATTATTTTGGAGCACTCCAATGTATTTAAAGACATCTTTTTCAGACTGCCATATCTTGAAACATACTAGCCGGACACGAGTCAAACTACGGTAGAAGCCTATATTGAGATTTACTACAGACTTTTCTGCAGTAAAATGATAGTGTCACGTGCTTTGAAGTCCCATAGGTATAAGTAACACGATGGAAACACTGCGCGTATTGTATTACCCAACCGACCGTAATCCTGTTTGCCCATACACTAAAAATGAGGTAGACCTACCTCGATGGCTGCGCACAACCAATCTCCGTGTACTAACATTGAACTACTTTTCTGCCAATACGACTGGCGAAAATGGCGTGGATTGGATTTGAGGTTAGAATGCTGTTTAGAAAACAAGGTGCTTTGAGATGTTCTGTTCACCATAAAATGAGCACTTTTGAGATGAACCTTAGAAAAATGCCACCACCTCTGCATGCATATATTTTAATGGGCGCACTGAGTAGCATTCGGCCAGTAAAGTTGGTAACAATCGATGGAAAGTAATCCCATATCTTAACGTCGAATGAAAAGTGTTAGGTAACCATTTGTGAAAACTTAAAATTATTTCTTTCGATTTCGGGGTTTTAAATGCATTGGGGTGTAAAAATGAGCAGATTTGTAAAGTATTTACTTTTTAATAATGTCACAGTTTCATTTGACCGACGCATGAACAAAGTGATGAGGCCCATGGCAATGTTAATTTTACATAAGGTGGAATAATACATAACGTTTATACAAGTTGATCTTAAGCAGGGCTTTTAAAAGTGCTCAGTTTACTGTGAACTATATATATAACATATATATCCTCTAATTAATCTGTAATGCAGTTAGATTAAATTCAAGTTGGTGAAAGTGTTTTGTTCATATATAAGTGCTTCCCTTTGCGAAATTAATGTAGAAACAAACACGTTCATCACTGTTGACAATAAGACTTCGGCAATTGTGTTGCTTTGGGATAGGTCTATGTAAGGTACATGCGCAGACGACGAATAAGCGTTCTGCCTCATCTTTAGTTTACGTGTTTGACACGACACAGTGCTCGGGCGTAAGCATACACGAGACGTGCTACCCGAGCCTGCATTCAAGCCACAAGTAAAGGCGAGTGCGATTTCTATGGTTTTACTTCTGCTACTGTGGTGAAGGAAGTCGAAGCTCTATAGGGATTTCGGGGGCCACTAAATTGTATGGTAGAATGTTTTCGCCAACTGTTGAAAAAATGAAAATAATGCTCATTAATAAATAAAGCTGTATATTTTATAAACAATATAATTTTATTTTTAAATGTACTTAAGTCACAAGTAAATTAAATTTAATTTTTTCTTATCGTCATTTATAAAATATACAATTACTATGCAGGCATGCACTGTCAGCGTCTGAGCGTTGAGTTGTTTTGTTTCCCTTATTATGTTCGTTGCTGGAGAAGGTGGAGTTGATGTTTGCAATCAATTGCAGGAATTGGAATTGAGCTTTATTGAATTTTAAAATGCTGATTGCCTAAGAATGAATGGTACAAGAGTTATTGATATCAGTGACAATGCCTTTCCAAAAGAAAGAAACATGTAAAATTAGCATTCTAATAATTTTAATATTAATAGTTCTCTACCATCAATTGTTAAATACACGTTTTAGTTCCATTTTACCGTTTGTAAATACAGCAATTAATTATAACAGTTACCTAATTGTTATTAGCTGTAACTAAAGCGTCGGTTTGAATATCGAAATAATTATGTTTAAGAGTAGTACGGTTGGCAGCAAATTCTACCTAATAGCCCAAACATAGAGGAAAACAACGACCCACCAAAATAGCATTGAGCTTCGGCTCTTTATCTCACTTGCTTTGTGGGGACAGATTAACTCACGACTTCAGCAGTATCCGTTCATGCACAGAACCTACTTGTTTTGTTCTGGTAACTGGAACAGCCTAATGTTTAACATATTTTTCACACAATCGTGATATATAATTAGCGGTTGTTTTATTTACTATAAAAATCTTGTTAAACTTTCTTAACTGCAATTCGTCAAAACAAAATCACATCTATCGTCAGTATCACTCTTCATCACCACCTCTCTGATTGGCTAAAATATCGTCCTTGTTGATAACCTTCCACTGTAAATACACGATCAATTACGAAAATGTCCATAAAATGGCCGGAAGCCTGCCAATTATTCCACAGAACCATTCATGCAAGCGTCCATGCGAGCTTGCATTGAATCTTGGAAAGGAAACTTCAGTCGTGGCACATGTTCTTACATGCATGCCGGAGAGCGCACAGAACTGCGAAGGGAATTACGTCGGCGTGGTGAGATTGATGCTTTTCACGAGAATAAAAAATTTATTAATTGTTTATAACGCTTTATGTATCAAAGTTCCCTACTGATACCACAATATTCACAAAGAAAGGGAGTTTAAAGTAGATTTACGTTAATACAATCAAAAGGCGCTTAATTTTATATTAAAACAAAGACGGTATGATTTGTATCCGTATCTCGACGAGCGTCTGATTTGATAAAGGAGTGATAGACGATTACGTCATCTCGGAGCATTTACGCACGTGTATTAATTCTTCCGTTTCTGCGATGCTTTTACGCGGCGCGCGTTGCCTAAAATTTTGCGTGGTGATCCTACAAATCTGCGCATGAGCAGACGAGTGAAATGAGCAGTCAAATACCCGGATGAAATGTTGTTATTGCTTTTCCGGGACAAATGTTCCCAGATGTATATATACCTGATATCGAACGTTATTAACCGGATTGGCCACTGCGTTCGCGAGAGCAAATAAATCAAGCGGCTGCGGGAGAACCCCTTCCCCCCCCCCCCCCAATCCAATATCACCATTTCCTGGAAGTTCCCCGGAAATTTTAATCAACAAAAGTGAAATTAATAACGTAATGCCCCCTTACACACCGGGCCGGCAACTACGTGCATGTCTGCTGTTTACACAGCGATGCTCAACTAGCTCGCACACATACACAGCATGCGTCACGGTAAACAACATTTCGAAATCGGAGCGCTTTGATAGTTGTAAACATTTGGAATGATCCCAGTCGGTGTCCGGATGGGTGCGGGGAGTTTGCCGTATGCATATTTCACTCGCTCTTCGGTAACTGCACGTCAAACGATAGTCAGTTCTGATGTACTTAGATAAGTAAATAGTTCAGCACTTAAATTAAATTGTTGCCCTCTTGAATAATGCGGCCATACTGCATAAAATGTAGCCGACTCACTCACGGTTACTTCCAACCTTTCTGAAGTCCTGCTAAAGTCCTACTTCCAAGATATTCCTCCGCTTCATGCAAACAGCATAAGAGTGGGATAAACCCCCGCGTTTTTTTGGTGAAATAGTTGTTTGTGTGAATACACGTATCTCGGTAAATAAATGTTCTGAAAATACGAATGTTTTGTCAGAAAAGATTAAAAACAATTATCTATGCCCTTATTTGTTTTTCTTACATTTGTCAAATTAACTGTATTCTTTGAGGAAAAAATTCGTGAAAATGGTAAAATATCGCATTTTTTTAAGTTGCCTATGCAGTTTCCTTAACCGGCAAGAGAAAGGTGCCGATATATGGCTGTAGATTAATCTGTAGGCTTTTGTCGTACGTAATAAAAACTCTATGATACAGAACTAATCAGCACAGTGCAGCGTTACGACGGAAACACTGCACGACTTGCGCGTAGGAGCGATGAGGCCCTAGGCATGCGTGTTAGTGTCGCCCGTATTGCACCCTCGCTTCTTGACCTTGGAAGCGGAGGTGCATCCCATTCTTGATCGAATTTAGAAAAGGATAGTGTCCAAAGGGACAGCGCATCACTTTCGTGTACACTCGCTTTAATAAAATACTGCATAAGAACTATTGTACTTCTTTGTAGGTATTACCAAAACAACTATTTTTCCCCTACTTTTATTCGTGTTAATTATAAATTAAATATCATAATTTATTGATAAAATTAAGTAAACTTTCAAGTTATTCAAAAATAACATACTTTTATGTTAACAGAATTATAAAACGCTTCTGATAAATGACGTATCTAGGAAACAACCAAATATGTAATACATAGCGTAATTTTTTAAAGGTTTGAATCAAAATGTGTGAAGAAACTTCGAATAGACTATAGTAATATCTTAACTCATAACACCTGGCTGAGAATGCTTGCATAACAGTATTGTGGTATTACCCACGTTGCAGAATTCACAAGTAAACAGGATAGTCCTGGAAATATTTTATTGCCGTATTTTGCTGCTTGTTCGTGGTTTAGAAGGAAAAAAAGTGCCTATTTTGCTATCGCTAACAAAGTTTTGTAGTTAACCTGAAAAAGATGTAATAAGATCATTTACTCAAAATCTTACGTGGTGTAATCCATGAAGATTATACTGAAGTTGTCAATTACAGAACCTAGTCAAGTTTTACGGGTTTGTAGCTGTTGAATGAACAATAGTAAGTTTTTATTTGGCAAAAGAAAGACTTTGTGTCGTATTGCACTTAAAATAAAATTGTATGCATGAATATTTAACATGTGTAGTGTCTGGAAGCAAAAACATTGTCTGAGTATGTATGCGTAGTGATTGTCTTATGCACGATAAAACTCGTCATATGTTACTAAAGGCTGTTCGTTAAAGTGAGCACTTTTGAACTCAACCTTAGAAAAAAGTCCCTCCTCTTACCTGCATGCATTTTAATGAGTACAATGAGTTGATATACGCCCAGTAATGTTGGTAACGATGGAGGCAAATTAGTTCCTTATCTTAACGTCGAATAAAAAGTGTTAGGTGACCATTTATGATAACCTATGTTATTTCTTTCGTTTACTGTTTGTTTAACGCATCGAAGTGTAAAAATGAGCAGATTTGTAACATATTTACTTTTATAATAATTTCATTGTTTCACTTTACCGATGCATAAATAAAGTGCCGAGGCTCGTGGCAATGTTAATTTTACATAAGGTGGAAGGATACGCAATGTGCATACAAGTAGATCTTAAGCAGGGATTTCAAAAGTGCTCCTTTTACTGTGAACAGCATACAGTTACATACACTGTCTCCAAGAAAAACGTATTGTAGTTATGTTTTACACATTTTGCTGTCAACTGCCGAAGGATAAACGAAATCGCTTCAAGTATTTTCATACGTCTGTGCTAACTTTCGAAAAGTGTGTTTAAAATTCCTATATTCACGTCGAAAGATCAAAAATAACTACTACAGAAGACAAGTCATTGCAGGAACTATCTCCTCATACGTAAAAATAGGGCGCGTGTATGTTTTAGGTTACGTACCTGTAGTCGTGGAAAAATTATGTACCTGACGAGAAAGGTCGCTTTTTGGTAACGACAGCACAGATTAAACCGCATAGAGAGCATTTGTCACTGTCTGTTAGGGTTGGTTTTAGTGATGGCTGAAAATACACTGGTTCTCGTCTGGGACAGTAACAATGACAGATAATAGTATGAGGCTGCTAGTGCCAAATAATATCTAAAACACAGTACGCTTGCACAATATGGATTGCTAACGGTACAGAGACGTTGAAGGGTTTGTTAGAAAAGTATCAATCGCTTGCCATGATACAGAAAAATATATTTACTGTTACCTGCGATACTTCAATGCTTTCTGGATGGATTTTTTTTAAACAGAGACTTTCATAGCCCCAGTTATGATGGCTACGACTTAGGGCAAACTGTACCATGTGTTAAGACTCAATGAAAGTGCAATGTTTAAATTAGTTGAGAGTGGTGTATTTTCTTTGATATTGCGTATATTAGCGCAAGAAATTTTGTAAATCTAACAAATTTATATTTGTAATATTTTTACAGCTGTATTAGATCTACTGTTAAGTCATATTATCCACTATCTTAGACGTCCTAGATGGAAACATGCAATAATAACGAGATAGATTAATTCTCTTCTTCTCTGGATATCGCCAGCATTGGCTCATAATTTGACTAAGTGCTAGGCTAACAGATTCATGCATTAAAACAGTGACCGATATGACCTTTTTTGTCACGTTGTTCTCGAGCAGATCATTTCTTTTATAAAATAACACTTCTAATGATTAAATATATTTTTGTCACATTAAAGTTCGGTCAGAGGAAGTGTAATAAAGTTTCAAAGCACGTATTTATTTAAAGATTTCCACGAAACAAGAGTTTGAGCTAGTATATGGTTCTGGCAGGTCTAAAGGCAGTTATTGGCAAAATAACCGTTTAACGTTAAAAATTTAGTAATAAGTGTGCACATGCTACATACACTGTGCCCCTTATTCTCTGTACGGTTGGAAACAGTGTTTTAGACCACGATTTTAGAAGAACTGGTCTTGACACTGAAGTGAAAAGCTGTCGCCCTTGTTGACCGATTTAGTTCGAGAAATAGTCGCAAAGCGCTGCCATCAAATTAGTGCTAGTTACACCAGGTAGCCTACAGAGATAATTACAGTACTGATTCTTAACATATCAGTTAAAATTATTTGAGAATATATTTAAACTGTTTCCGTTTAGAACATTTTAATAATACAACTTTGGAAGTTTAAGAAAAGCTGCAAGTTGATATTTTATACAACACTATGACCATGGTATTATCCATGAAGGTAAGACTTTTTAGTTCTTACCTCCTTGGAGTTATCCCTATACAAATTAAGCTAAACCACACTACTCTGACAACAGCGTCCTGCGGTTACGTAATGAACTAAATCGGTCAATATGAGTTAGGTTTATTATGGTCTGGTTGGGAAACTCAGTGCTTTAATTTCGGCAACTAAAATTTTTCGCCACTAGGTAAGCGCTAGTGTCGCATGTGTGCCAGATTTTCTCTGTATTCTACATTACCAAAAAAAAAATATTGCAATAATAATAAATCATGTATGAAATAACTACGTAACTAAATAAAATATTTCTCTTTTATTATTCATAAATTACAATTTTAATTAAAAGTGACCTCTTTGGAACACTGCGACCCCCGCCGCGGCGAAAAATTTCCCTATACCGAACTCCTGTCAGAGCTCGCTCTGTTCCTAGCCTGAGTAGAGCTAGCCTTAATATGAGTGACAACCCCCGAACGTATGCGTGCAGTTCCAACGTCAAACAACAGAAATGCGGGCGGGCGTCAACTGTACGTTTTTTTTTTTTTTTTTTTTTTTTTTGCATCTATGAGAGTCGCTGCGTGTCCGCCTCCGAGCACGTTTCGGATACATTTGAACAGTCCCTCAAACATTCAGTGCTGACAAGTGACTGCGAGTGTATGTGGGTAGGTTGCGTGCCGTGCCTACGGCTCCAAAATCACTCGTTTTAAAGGGCGTTTCACCAAATACACTAGAGTAATATGCTCTATATGATATGCTTTATTATATATCCTAGTGCATTTGGTTTCATTTTGAGTGCTAACTGACATTTGCACTGATCCGCGCAAAGTAATGCAATGTTACTCATCGTCACTGTCCTTTGTTTATTGTTTTTTATTTTAGCAACCTAATTCTCTATGAAGAGAGCTATTTTGAAATCCTGTGCTCCTCAGTTCTTTTGATTATCTATGTTATGAAAATTTATTTTGCATAAACAGGGGAACATATTTAATTGCACTTAATGAAATAAGTTTCTAAAAATATCGATACAGATTTTGGATTCAGTATAAGAAGAATAAATTAATTGTATACTGCAAATGTCCAATTTCGATTTCTTATTTAGGTTTATTGAAGGCCCCAGAAGCCTTAATAGTACCGGGAGTTATAGCCGGACCTTCGTAAGAGTACTAAACGAAACTGAATATGTTTCATTAAGAGTTACGGAAATAATCTACTTGTAATCTAAAGGTTGTCACGTCACTGTAACTTTTTAGATCCCTTGCATTATATTATTCTTCTTTTGAAATATAAACAATCAGTGGCGTAGCGCGTAATTTCTCAATGGGTGAGCCAAAAGAAATGGAAGAATTATTTGGAAGGAGGAGGGGGGATTACGCTGACTAGCATGAAGGGTAGAGCTCGAGGGAGGTACGTCGGCAATAACAGTACTAGCGCATGTGTTAAAGTGACCGCCTGGCTGGAGTTATTTCGCACGTCCGAGGCCCATAAATATGGCAGCGCTAAGGCGACCCACTTATGCGCACCTCGCCTCACCGTAGCCTCTAGGCGCAAATCGCTGGAACTAGCGCGCCGACTTGCTGTCGATAACATTCCTTTACGTGACTCTCAGCGACGAACATAGAATTTTTATGCAGTAATACTAACAGGTTTTAAGTGTGTTGCATCTGTATGTACCTCTTTAAATATTCTACACCGGGATGTTCATACTTAAAATTACCGCTAAAATAGAATACGTAGCCATTTTCACTTACGAACAAATTGGCTTAGGATAAAAACTGAGAACCTGAAATACTATTCCTAAGTATTTATCACTGAAGCACGTTTATGCAGTTTTGTAATACGACGTTTCCTGGCGAGGTTGCGCACCGTTTCGCGCCATGGGTAGGCGGCCACCTTAATTATGACAAATTCTAGAAGAGAAATTACCATCCAGTATAATCAAATATATCGTAGTTAACCGCAGTTACATATTTTGTCACACTTAAAGATTTATTAATAATTTAACTGTAATTATTGACAACCTTAGGTTCAAGGGGTGAGGGTGGGGGGTTAAACAAGAGACACCCAATTCTTGACCCCCCCCCCCCCCCCTCCCTCCGTAACCTCTCGGGCCAGAAAACGAGGAAGGGTTTTCATTGGCTGTTTCAGCCAGCGTTCCGCTCTGTTGGACTAATTAGCGCTTGGACCGTTGGCCACAGGGCACAAATATCTAAATTTCATTTTCAATAAATTCAAGGTAATGGCAAAGGACCTGTAGAATTACCCACAAATGCTATGAAAATTTAAGATAGTGTGAATTTAAGACCCGAAGGTAGGATGGGATTTTATTGCGTCCCAGGGTTAACCCCTTACGCCTACTATGAACAATCATGCAAGGAGACATGCATCGCGGCAAAGAGGGATTGGGCAGCCATGGCCTGCACTTTGGGGCCATGACTACCTCCCTAAGTGTACTTAGAGATAGTCTTTAAATATGGAGAGCAAGGGAAAAACCGTCAAGAGAGACGTAAAAACCCTTGCGACAGAGAAGTAAAAATTCAAAAATGATCGCATGCATTAAATTTAATGAAATAGAATGCTACAGGAGACAGAGTGTTTGGAAAACATGCTCTTAGTTAATAGAGTTGGAAATACTAGTAGAGAGGACGCGGGAGGGAACGGCAAGTTCTCTCAGCTGTCAGATCCAGAGGCTGGACTCGTAGCGGCAGTGGTCGCAAGCTGGAGGATGCCTGGAGGGTATTCTACCCTTACACAGTGAGAGCAGTGGCGTTCATTTCATAGACGCAAGCTAAGCAATGCTTACCCTATGAAACAGAATTTTCGTAACTCCTGTACTGTACACACATAGTGCTGCTATCTGGCATTTATTTCCACAAACGGGAGCGACTAGCGATGAATCGAACTCGCAGACGAGTTACTCTCCCGTGTTTCTTCGGCAGGGTAAACAGTCGTTCTGTTTGCGTCCTCCAGTCCTCATTTCCTTGCAAAGTGGATGCAAGTGTTCGGGAAAACGAGAGTTTTCTTATAATTTGTAATATGCTCTCTAAATAATATTCAGTTTAGTTATATTACATTCATTTCGTTTCCGTTTTTATAACTAATGTTAAGTATTATAAAACGGCAAATACATGTAAAGGATAAGCAAAGTTGGAAGTTGCGTTTGTTAGTAGAAATTGAAAATGGAACCACAGCCCGGCACCAGCAAATCTTATTTAAAACACTCACAAATGTGGTGCTATTATATTGTTTTCCCTGTAAAAAACTCATTACACGCTACTGAGTGAGAGGTGACACAGCTCCGGTATAGGCCATTCACGGTAAAGTGAACACTTTTTAAGGCCCTTCCAAATTTTTCCTGTATGTCAATTTTTAATTTCCCGCCACTTAATAATATCAACATTGTCATGTGACTAACAAATACGGTGTATACTTTGACCACTCTCAAAAGTTCATGTCTGAGGCTACAATAAAAAAATATTAATTAGTGGTTAATACCTGTTGGGGGTGCCTTAATAAGTGCTAACTTTATCGTGAACAGCCTATACTTTCCTGGAGAGACAGTAGAGATCGGGTAGCGTCTCGGCCGGACCACCTGTTCCTCTGGGTGTGAGGCTCCCATATACATCACACGTTTTAAGAACTAATCCTTTTGTGGTGGAGGATCATTAGAAATAAACCAAATAGATTTCCTCCAATTAATTACATTACCCAAGCCATCTTTCACTGGGAGGCGAACTGACTTACCTTCGCATAATCTTCTAATAAAATATCACAATGGTATTCGTAGCTATACTCTTCAAAGACTATAACGTCATAATATCTTCCATCGAGGTCCTGGAACGCAAATTTCCCAACATCGGGATAAAATATTCGTGCTCCTTGCAAAATCCTATTGCAACAACTAGTCTGACCCATACTCGATGAACCCCACAAATATAATTGTTTATTTTTATGAATATAGCCACATTGCATCCAGCCGAGTAGGCTTTCAGGTTTCTTACGAAAACCGAAAAGATTGTATCGTTAGCTAAGAGGGTGTGTCTAAATATTTATTGATTGGATTCTAATCATATTAGATTAGGTTAAATGTATTTTTTTAAATATACGTGTATTTTAATGGTAATTTCATTATACATGTAAAGAAAGATTGTAATGTTTACTATGAAATGTAATTGTAATGATGTTGAATGAAAAAACAATAACCACTTTCACTAACCCAGTGTTGTTGTTGGATATTTCCATTAGATGTAAAATGCTATACCATAAAAAGCGTTTCGTTTGACTTGAATTATTGAGTACGATGTTGGTACTTTTTTAGTGTTGCAACCTGTCTTAACCGAACCTAGCGCATTGCAGTATCTGTTCGGAGGTTGGTGCTAGTCAAATGGGATTTTAAAGACTGTTCACGAAGTGAACACTTTTGAAATCAACTGTAGTAAAATATGACTGTCCCTACCTGCATATATTTTAACGGGCTCACTGAGTGACATTCTCCCAGTAAAGTTGGTAACGACGAATGGAAAGTAGTTCCATAGCTTAACGTCGAATAAAAAGTGTCAGGTAACCATTTGTGATGACTTAAATTATTTATTCACTTTCTGGTTTTTTAATGCATCGAAGTGTTAAAATGAGCAGATTTGCTAAACATTTTCATTTGTAATAATTTCACAGTTTCACCTGACCGACGCACGAATAAAGTAAAAAGGCCCATGGTAATGTTAATTTTGCATAAGGCGGAAGAATACACCATGTGCACACTAGTAGATCTTAAGCAGGGCTTTCGAAAGGGCTCATTTTACCGTGAACAGCCTATAGCTGAATACACCTTCGTGCAGATTGAGAGTACCTCAATCCCGGTCTATGGGAACTCGTCAGTGTGTTCCCGTAATACCTACTCCATTTGGAGACCGGGTACAGCCGTTCCCCCGACATAGCCGTTCCCCCGGCGAGTGTTCCCCCGACATAGCCACCTAGGAAGCGGCTATGCTGTAGAGTCGATGATAATGTTGTCTGTTAAGCGTGATGGGCGAACATTTGAACTAAGGCATAAAAGTTCTGGCGAATTTCGAATGCAGTGTAGTGAGTGAAGAGATTTGGACGGCTCTTAACATCAAGGTCTTGAGAGCCGATGAGGATGATTGAGGTGAGTATGGAGCAGCGCCGGAATGAAAGGACGGGGGAAACGGTAGATCCCGGAGAAAACCCGCCGACCAACGGCATCGTCCGGCAAAAATCCGGAGTGACCCGGCCGGGGATTGAACCCGGATCGCCATGGTGGGAGGCGAGCAGGCTAACCGCTCAGCCACCGTGGCCCCGATGCAGTGAAACCTCAGCCTTACATGGTAACGGGATTCTACCCCGAAACCACGTGATCCGGAGAAAGAGTCCTTTCTGGGTAGCTTTCAGATTGTCACGCCATTGAAATGAACTAAGGAGCGTGCGAAATACCGATCATACACGTTTCACGGTTATTTCCAATTTGTCTGAATCCCTGCTAAAGTTTCACTTCCAGGGTATTCCTCCGCCTCATAAACAAAGCTTAGAAAATTATACCAGAGGTCCAACGCACCATATTGGTGCTTACTCAATGTAACATGTTCTATAATAACTGTTTCTTACCAGGCAATACGCAACATACAATTTCTCAATTTATTCGTATTAATTATAAATTAATAAAATATAAACTATAGATAAAATATAAGTAAAAGTAGAATTTAACCAAAAATAAGTCACTGCAATGTTAACACAATTATATAAAACGCTTGTGATACATGACTTTTTTTTTAGGGTACAACCAAATACGTCATACATGGTGTTTTTTTTTTTTTCTTCAAGTGTTTGATTCAAAAAGTCTGAAGAAACCGTGAGTAGACTATACTAACGATGCTGAAAATGATTTGCGCACCGTTGTTGATGTGTTCAAGTATACGCATTGCAGATCGAACACAAGATATATATATATTTAATGCAGCGTGAGTAGTTGTGAAATTTCCTCCCGGCAAAAACGGCACCTGGCGCCGGACTAGCGGCACCACCTTGGGTGACTTTGTGCGGAACTTCCTTATTATCAGCCAGAATGACCTTGACCTTTGGTTTTCGATCTCAATTTTAGTTTTCGCACTCAAATTTAGATTTGAATTCAGATCGGACCAGATCGGTCATTCGTCTCTGATGGCGTCCATCTAAGATTTCACTTTCCTCAGAATTCTCCCAGTTTTTTCTTTCGGATTCTACAGTTTTTTTACTCTCACTTCCTTCGTTCGCTCTCCCTCTCGTCTGCTGGTGTCATTTGCTAGAGGTGGCCATCTTGTTTGCCGCACATCTTGATTCCCCACATCGACCGCTAGAGTGTATACTTGCGCCCATCTTTGATTCTCATACTCGCCCCCAGAGTGAAGTTCCACTGGTGGCAGCTAGGAGCGCTGGCGGCAATCTTGTGTTCGGGAGCGCTGGTAATTTATTTTAAGTGTGAACTTAAAACTTGCTGGAGTCACGCGGTTTCGTTCCGGCGACCCTTGAGTCGTCAGTCCGGCGTGCTAACCGCATGTGGGCCGATAGGAGTTGAAATAAGTCATACACGAGAGAGCACGCACTCACCGAACAGACTTGTAATGACGGGAAAACTATTATCATTGCACGCACACCAACCTACATGCACACACTCTCACAAAGCACTGAACTTCTTATACATATATAAAAAATATTGTCATGTGAATATTTATATACGTTTATATTAATTTTATTCAATCACTTGCTAGTAGAAGGATAAATTTTACTTAGCCAGCATGGGATCTCTCACTTCTGTGTCGTCTTCATACTTACCGTCTAAGAATATAATACTCTAATTTCCGAACCGTGAAAGATTTAGTTGCTAAATTCATAACATAAGCATTTGTCTGTAATTTCCCAACTGTTGATGATATAGTTGTCAAATTCATAACGTAGGCATCGCTCACGCCTATGAAAAGGGACGTAGGTGCTAGTTTACCGTATGTCTACTTATAAGCATAGGTGCCTGTAATTTCTGTACCGTTTAAGATTTTATGTTGTCGAAAAAATCCACTGTGAAGTGTGGTAACGATAAGGACAACACTGCTATACAGTGAAGCAAACTAATATTTCATAAATAGTTATAAGCACTTACGAACCATTGCAATTACATATTCCTCATGTGTCGGATGTTGTACGCAGTGTTAAAATATGCTACACAAGACCAGAGCGTCGTGGGGCAATACAACAGAATAGCAAACGACTTCCTTACGATCTGAATGAAACGAAACTGCCAAATTCAGAGTACAACCATCTTTCTCACAACACTAGCAGTGGAACACATCTGACCCGAGCCGACATCGCACGATCAACTAACATCTTGGGTATCTGTAAGTCGAGAGAGATGTGTCAGGCTCCCGGGGTGGTAGACCAGTCGAGTCATACATATGCTTTCCTATTATGAGAGATATTTAATTATATGGTACAAGCGAACAATTTATTCAATTGCAAATACATGCAATTTATTGTGCTAGAACTATAAGCACATACGGAACAACATATATTCAAACTGGCATGCACGTCATCTGTACTGTGTGAGGTAGCAGTGAGGGGTCAGCAGTGAGGGGTCTGCAGTGAGGAGTCTGCAGTGAGGGGTCTGCAGTGAGGAGTCTGCAGTGAGGGGTCGGTAGTGAGAGGTCTGCACTGAGGAGTCTGCAGTGAGGGGTCTGCAGTGAGGAGTCTGCAGTGAGGGGTCTGCAGTGAGGAGTCTACAGTGAGGAGTCTGCAGTGAGGGGTCGGTAGTGAGAGGTCTGCACTGAGGGGTAGGTAGTGAGGTGTCTGCACTGATGGGTCTGCAGTGAGGGATCGGCAGTGAGGGGTCTGCAGTGAGGAGTCAGCAGTGTGGATTCAGCAACGTACCACTACATGAAGGATCGAAATAACTGACCTCCGGAATACTATCATATTGCATGAGTGGTGTATCAATATGGTAGAAGCGATATTGTAACTAGACACATTTGTATATGTATTGCTAACACACCATCGCTTAACTAACATTCGTCAATCTAAAGAATGAGAGCAGGACTTTACGTGTTGCTGTCCCGAGCTCACGCTGGATGTGAATGTATGGTAATGTGATTACAGAAAAATTGACTCTAACTAAACAATGTGTTCGTAGCTATTTATATATAGTCAACTGTATACCCTGTGTAAAACTCTGCTACTACTGCGGTAAGAACTTTAGTATTTGGCATGAACATGGCACAAGCTGATACGAAGTCTACTTTAGTGCATACCTCTATGATGTACCTTATTCCACGACATGAAAACAGTGTTGCTCCTGTGGACAGATTTTCAGTAGAAAATTTGTAATGTACATCATCAGAAGAGCAAATGTTCAAAACGATCAACCTCCAAATCACTACCATGTCTTCAGTGTGGGACAGTATTTGGTTGACATGTTAATCTAAAGAGACACACACTGGTAGATGCAAAGGCCACACACAGTTGCCTAGTGCGAGACAAGGCTTGCGTTCCTGCCGATTCACCATGCAAACTAACGATCGTTCGAGTGCTCACATTATTTGCCAGACCTACATCATCATGTTCCACAACTACGTGCGAAGAAGAAAATACAAGTGCTACAGACATTGAAGAGTGCGAGCCATCACTCTATACAACGAGTGCTGTGGCATATGTCTACCGCCGCCATGACTAGAGACGTGGGATGAGTGAAAAAACCAGTCCTCTGACAGCATATACTGTAAGTGGTGATAGTAAGGAAAAAAACATTTATTCGAAATAATGGAGCAATATATATTTACTGGTAGGTGCGCGCGAGGGGAGCGAGGTATTCTAATAATAATAATAGAAAAACCTAACATGTACCGTCTCATTTTTGTCTCCGAATAGGTTTTCTCATTGCATTCCCATTCCCTCCAAGCGAGTACACTTAACCATTGCCCCATCCTTCGCTTCGCTTAGGTACAGCACACACCATGGTGCATGCCTATAGGCTGTTCACGATAAAGTGATAACTTTTGAAAGTCTCCCTCATTTGGAATAATAGTCAATAAATATTTTTTTATTCTACCCTTAGACGTTAACTTCCGAGTGGAGTGGAATATACACAATGTGTTTATAACTTACGTGGTATTTATTTTAAAAGGTGGTTAAAGGATAAAGTATAACCGAAAGAAAAGTGTAACTACGATTTTAAAAGTGCTCACTTTAGCGTGAAAAGCCTACCTGTCCCCATCATTCGCCCAAAGACGTGGAGGTGAAAGAAAAAGAAACCAGTCTTCCCCGACACTTGCGATTGTAATAATGAAAGGAAATATATTTACTGCTAGTCGCATACGTGAAGCGCTGCGAGTGTGACGGTAAAAAAGGCCTAACTTTTTATCTCAGAGGACTCCTTCCACATTCCCAATCGATTCATCCACACCTCAGTCGGGGACAGACACATGATTATAGAATAATAATAATAATGTGATCGAATAGACAAACTAACGAGTGTGGAGTAAACTATTAATGATTTATTCATTGTTGTTGAGTATAATTATTTATATCAATGATAAAATAGATGCAAAAATACGCAATGTTGCCATTCATGGTTTCTTTCATTCTTTGATATAAATTGATAACATTTGGAATACATTCAAATCTAAATAATATTTCACAATCTGTTTGTATATCTTCGATTCTTTGCAACTGTTTTCGAAGATTTGTTCTTTGAGTTCTAATAACCTAATAATCATATTCACAATCATTTTCAAACAACTCTAGAAGAATAAAAGTTGAATTTAAATTTGGATCTTGTGTTTGCTGTAATACATGTGGGGCCATTTCCTTCATTTCTTCATTTCTGCGATTTATTACATCGAAATCCATATGAACAGATTCTCTTAAATTTTCAATATGTTTCTCTTGAATTCTATTTAAATCTTTTAAATACTCTATTTGACCTTAGTATATATACATTATGTTTTTTTTAAATCTTATATTCACTATGTTTTCTAATTGAAGGAATAACTTTGGATGTAATCTATTTTTAAAACTTTTTAGCGATTGTAAATTTTTAGCTCATAGTTAGATCATAAAGACCATATTCTGTGATAAAAATTGTATTTTTTTCATTATTTGTTAGGGTAGGTGTTTTTCCATATCTACTAATTGCTTATAATTTGACTTTATCTTCCACAGCTACATTTTTTTATAGCGTCATTAGTATTTTTATATTCTAGAATTTCAGCAACATATTTGGCTTTAAACCATGGACTATTTTCCTCGTTAACAATTATAAAAAAATTGTTTGCTAGATTAAATAAACTTGTTGTTATTTATCGCTATAATAGACACCTTTTATTTCTATGCGAAACTCTGCGCAAGTGAAATTGGCGAGTTGTAAAACTATTTTCTATTAATATTCTTTTTTATGAAGAGAACGAAAAATTAAAGAAAATAATTTTATAAAATAAAGACCAAATCCATTAATAAAAATTGTGTGTTGTTGCATGTTTAAAGGGCGTAACTGCTGGTTATTCCCTATATTTTTTTAGAGATTTATTAATTTTTCTATAATAATATAGCTCTTAAGGAGTTAAATTGTCTAAATCATTGATATTATATATAATTTTATATATAATTTCATTATAGGATCTGCACTTTATACCAAACAAGGAAATGCTATTTTTGCCAACTCTTGTCAATTTTTTGTAAATTCATTATATTCCATGAAAGTTACATTACTAAAAAAACTACAGTAAACCATTTGTATATCAAATATCTGAGTCTATCATATTTGGTAAATTAGGAAATTTGTTACTAATTAGACCATGCTTTTTTTATCTGGAAACGATGTTCATATAGTTCTGCATAATAAGACTTTTCATAAAAGATCAATGTTTTTCCTGAAAATAAATAAAAAACAGCAATTTATTTTATACTCATCTTTTAATCCAAATGAAGCTATTTTTTTTTGTATAACCACCAATAACATTATAACTAGGATAATCGATCATATAAATTTATTCCTCAACAAACAGGGCTAACTAGCCTGATGATCTTTGGAATTTAAAAAATTATTGAAATTGGTCGGTAGAAACCGAAAACAAATTTCTTATCGAAAATGGCTTATTTATTATTTTCTTGTCTCCCAAACAATTTATCCAAGCATTTTTATTGTAAAAAATAAACAATTCACCATCAAAAATTTAAAATGTTTTTATATATTCGCCTTTGCATAAATCAATTGGTTTATTTTCATTAAAATTATTTTGTCATGGTGGCCCATAAAAGTATTGATTAATTTATCATTTTTCTGTTGAAGACCTGATGCATGTCAAATTTCGTGGATCAAAAGCGCTAGTAAATTAATTATATTTTAAAGAGTGTTATACTATCATTATGCCAATATTCCTTCTTATTAATGTAAAATTAAACGAGACTATTTTGTTTATTTGGAAAATATGAATGAGCCAGTGCACTACCAAATGGATATAATGTATAAGGACAAACTCCGCGCAACCTATGATTATTATGTAGGCCTTGTTTATATGATATAAGTATATCTGGAGAATTCGTATCATAAACAAATTTCAACTTTGTGTGTTTTTGCCAAATGTTAAAATCTCTTTTGCTAAATTTGTAACTAATTTATTTGCTAATGCAAAATTACATTTTAATGTGTTTGCAGTCCATTTTGCTGTTGATGAAATGTCCTTAATCATCTCATCTTTAACACCGCATCTAGCTTGTTGTTTAAATTAAGTGTTTTTTCATTGAGTTTACCATCGATTGAAAAGAGGTTGTGATATTCTTGAAATATTCTCAAATAAGTTTCGTACTTTTCAGTATCAATTTTTGAAAGCGAATTTGCATCACTTTCTTGATATCCATATCTATTTACAAAGTTGATAATACATTTTGTCTGGTTTTTTTTTTGGATAGTGCAAAAATTATATTTTTAATAGCAAGAATAATTATATATGTCTTAATTTATATACAAAAAGTTTTAAAGTATAACAAACTCTTTAATTCTATATCTGTACTTACCATCGATAATTTTTCTATTCATATATATATATATATATATATATATATAGTAATAAAACCATAAACTTTGTCCAAACATTTTGCACAAAGGCACAAGGCATATCTCTACCAACAAAATCATTATAAATATGCTTTAAATTAATATAATCTTATCTAAATATACAAAAAAAAGTTGTATTGTCTCTTACATATTGTTTAGCCACTCTGGAATATGTTTGAGCCAAATAGAAAACATCAATGTTTTTGTGTCATCCTCTTGATTATCTAAAATAACATCTTCAAATAAAATTAGAGATTTGTGTTTGCATTGATCTAAAGGATTCATTTTCTCAGTCTTATTTTTAAAAATGCCATTTTTTCATTAAGTTTTTTGGATACCACTTCAAAATTGTCTTGTAATTGAATATATTTTTGTTGATTCAAACTTTTAGGTCAAACAAGTAATTTATTAAAATTTAAACACCCCATATTATAAATAAAATTTATCAATTTTATTTCAAATATAATTATTTTGTTATCATAATGATTTAATGCAGTGTCATTAACTTCGACTGTATATATTTTATGTTTCTCACTTTCTCACTACTTATCAAATCCATTGTTCTATATAGAAGTTTCTCATCAAACAAACAATTCTTTTAGTTTTCGATTGTAATTCTCTTATTAACAACACATTTTTTCACACCTTTAGATTTTTTATTTTCTTATATCCAACTCTATGTGCATAAATTTTTGCTCATAAACCAACTAATTCTTTCATTATTTTCCCATTACATTCGTCTTTCATTTTGCCTAAAACTTTTTTCTTTTTTTGTGGCGTCTTATAGATATCATTTGGATAATCACTTGAATCAAATTTTTCTATCATCGACTTCATATTTTCGTAAAGATCTTCTGTTTTATGTTATATATATATATATATGGCTATTGGTTTCTTGGTAACAACTCAATTTCATCATCATATTATTGGTTAATTACTTTATAATGGAAATCATACATGCATTCTTTTGAAACATCTTAAAATCGTCAAACTCCCACAAATTGGTTTATTAAATCTTACATATGTTTTAGTCATATGTATAGCTGGATGATTTTAATTAAATATAGTACTTCTTTTGAAATTTCGGTTCACTACTAATTTTTCACATTTTTCAGCATCTGATACCAGATTTATATCAACCCTGTTTCTAATATTTTGTATTATTTTACCAAACACCGAATTATTCATGAGCTTATAAAAATCTTTTTCAAAATCATTTTTAGCATTAATTCTCATTGCTTTGTTTAAATCTAAATACTTTTTTTTAACCAATCGGATTGATCAAACATTAATATCCTATGCATTTTTGTAATTTTTAATCCTTTATATAGACACTGTTTCAAGTTGCGATAGTGAATTACACACTTTTGTTTGTTATGTAAAGTTGTTAATAATTTAGATTGATTTGTTTTTGTTACTATCTTATTTTCATGACAAAAAGGTAGATCTTTATGTACATGATGTAGTTCTTGTGGATATTCTAAATTAACTTCTAATATATAACCATTTTGTGAATCATCTTTCAAATTTAAGTTTTTTTTTTTTACTCCAGTACTCTAAATCATGTAATGTTTAATAAACCTATTCAAATCCACCATATGATAAATATTGTGACATTGCCCAACGATATAAATCATTAGCATCGATATATGCTAATTAATTTGATTCCTGATTTGGGTTAAAATCTCCTAAAAATTTGTTATTTGCTTTAACATATCGCTTACAACATTGTGAAATACCACCTCGAATTCCCTTTTCAACCATTAAAATCATATAGTAATGTAATAAATCTAGTGGATGTTTAGTCATTTTTAACATTGCGTCCCACTATAAACCTGTTGAATATACATGTGTGTTTCTAAAATTTTCGAATATATCTTCTAACAACAATACATCACTTTTTAAGTATAAATTATGGTATTCACCAAGATTTTTTATATTAAATTGATTCCATACACATTTTGCATGTTCATAAACATCGTGTTATATCAGGTTCGTTTAGTTTGTTATAAAATTCACTCTTTGGTGGCAGTTTAGTTTCATCAAATTTCTTCCAAGTATCCATATAATCATAAGGGTAAACACGTTTTCTAATATCTTAATCAAATAGATCTTCTGGAAAATGTGTTTGTGTGTGTTTCATTTGATCTTTACTTAAATTAGATGATAATTTATCTAAACTACTGGCCATAAATTTAAATGTGTATATAAATCTCATTTTTGAATTTTCTGTTTCTTTTCCAAAAGTTATAAACTTTTCTTCATTATTTGCTATTAAATCCATATTTTTTCCTTATATCCTAACTCTTTAATAAATAAATGTGCATCATACCTAGCTAAATCATGAAAATAAATTGGAACAAAATTTGGTAATTTTAATTTTAGATTACAATTATTACATATTGGATTAATGAATTTTCCACTTATGTGATCATGATGATGTACTTTTTTTTATTTTCCTCTGTATATTCACATTCGCATACAGTACATCTTTTTGATTTCCTATATAATATTTTTTCTTCTTTTGTTAATGGGTGTATGGGTTCAATGTGCATATATATATATATCACCAATTTCTTCTACTGCGCTTTTTATTGATTGTATTAAAATGTTATGTGCATTTGGAACTCTATATACAACTGATGGTTTATAATAAGTAGATACAATATAATAGCAAAATCCAGATTCTTCATGTAATTGATATTTCATGGTATATTATTCGTCATTCAATTTTAAATCAATGTTATTTATTTGACGTGTACGTTGGTGAGGACGCAGCGAGCAAGTTCATGGATAAAATTGTAAGGATTGGGCATCTGGTGAAGGGGATATATAGCCAGTCCGAGCCGATGCGTGCACTAACCGCAGACGAACGAACTGGCTACCCTCTTGCAACCACCTGCTGCCATTGTTCACGCCCCTTCTCTCTCAATAACCGGAAAGTTTACGATCACAACCACTTCACCGGTAATTGTATCGGGGTGGCGTGCAATAATTGCAACAAGCTTCGTTGCCGCCCCCAGCGATTGTCAATCTTGTTCCATAACCTGACGTACGATTCTCATTTTATTATTATACAGCTAGGATATAATAAGGACATTCTTACTATCCCGCATACGGAGGAGAAACGTATAATGTTTAGTAAGTGTTTAGACATCAAGTTTAGTACACAGTTTATCGATACGTTTCGTTTTATGTCTGCCAGCCTCGCCACACTTGCGCAGAACCTACCGACTGCTGAATATAAAACAACAGCATCGTTATTTACTTATCCCCGGCAGTTTCAGTTGGTGACTCGTAAGGGAGTTTTCCCCTACGACTGTGTCACATCTATGGAGAATCCCCAAGAGACCTGGCTGCCGGGCATCGAGGCGATTCACAACCGGCTCACCGACTCAAACATCACGGGTGAGGAATACAGTTATGCCCAGACTGTGGGCGACATTTGGTTGTGGGACGCTGGAGGAATACTCCAAACTTTATTTGACTACAGACCTGCTGTGCCTGACAACATACGGTGTTGATTGTGTGCGCTACGTCAGTGCCCCCGGATTCTCATTCGATGCGATGCTGTGCAAGACAGGTATGAAGTTGGAGCTCCTCGTCGACTACGACCTCCACCTGTTTGTCGAGGCTGGAATCCGGGGAGGGGTGGCTCAATGCATGAAGAAGTATGTGGTGTCGAACAACAAATACATAGCCACCAAGTATGGTGCCAGCAAGCCATTTACATAACTCCAGTATACTGATGAAAATAATTTATATGGGTAGACAATGTACCTCCCACCACCATACAGCAACTTTCAATGGAGCGACACGTCCATTGAAAATAGGCGTAGCGGACGTTGCTGATATTGGATACATACTGGAGGTAGATGTAGACTATCCTTTAGCACTTCACGAGTCTCATAAGGATCTGCCATTCCTTGGCCGTGAGTGAGTGTCCACCGGGGTCCAAACATACTAAACTCATGACCACCCTTGAGGAGAAGAAAAATTATATAGTGCATTATGCAGCCTCAAGCAGGCTGTCTCTCGTGGGTTGAGACTGAAGGCGATTCATCGTGTCCTCCAATTCACTCAGAATGCGTGGCTTAAGCCATATATTTATTTGAACACGGCAAAATGCCAGACAGCCACAAATGCCTTCGAACGCGACTTTTTCAAACTTGTATATAACGCAACTTACGGCAAGCTTATGGAAAACAAGCGAAAGCGTCAGCGGATGGAACTTGTAAGTGACGGACCACGTGCAGAGAAGTTTATCTCAAAATCAGCCTTTAAATGTAGAACAGTTTATGATTCATCGTTAGAGCTGGAAAGTACGCTATTTTACAAGCCCACCAACGCTGGTTTTGCCGTCTTCGACCTGTCGAAGACCCTAATGTATAGGTTCTACTATGATGTTATAAGTGCACGGTATGGTGATAGTGTCAGCTTGGTCTATACCGACACCGACTCGTTCGTAATGGGAATCGCCTGCTCCGACTTCTACGTCGAACTCGCCTCAGACCCGGCACTCATGGGCGAATTCGACACTAGTGCCTACCCACCCACTCATCCCTGCTACTCTCCCGTCAACGCCAAAGTGATTAGTAAATTCAAGGATGAGTGCGTAGGTAACGATATGATGGAGTTTGTCGGGGTGAGGGCTAAGATGTACGCTTACAAATGCAGCGATAAGGTCGTGAAGCAAGCCAAAGGGGCACAGATGTGCGTCGTGAAAAATAAAATAACATTTTACGACTATTGGCGCATCTTAGTGGACCAGCAGGAAATGATGGCCCAGGTCAAAAGTATTCAATCGCACCATCACGACGTTTATATACAGTGTACTAATAAAATAGTTCTCTTGTGTATGGATGATAAACGAAAGTTACTAGCCGATGGTATACACACGGTTCCGTACGGCTATCATGAGTAATATGTATACATATGCACACACTGGGGCAGGCATGCATCATTATGTATGTGTCTATCCTCGGGAGGGCAACCGGGTCGGGATGCGTAGTAGGAGGTAGTTACTCGCCCAGGGATTATCTAAGCAGAAGCGCTTCCAAATCCCATCTCACGCAACGAATGTATGTGTGTGTGTGTGTGTGTGTGTGCGTCTGTTTACCGATAGCCCCAATCCACACTCCAGTAACAATCATGTCATTCAGTCACCTGTTTCTACATTCAGACTTGTTTTTTCCCTCTCCATCAGCATATGTTGTTTCTACAATCGTTCATAATAAGTTAGCTCTGCTGTGGATGGATGATAAGCGCAAATTTCAAGTCGTTGGCAATCATATTGATTCCATTTACTACCGAGAGTAATGCATGTACACATACACACACTGGGGCAGACATGTATAATTATATATATATATATATATATGTGTGGTGTGTGTATGTGTGTGTGTGTGTGTGTCTGTCCCCGGGAGGGCAACCGGGTCGGGGTGCATAGTAGGAGGCAGTTCCTCGTCCCGGGATTGTCGAAGCAGAAGCGCTTCGAGTCCCCTCTCCTACAACGAATGTATGCGCGGGTGTGTGCATGTGTTGTCTGCTAGCCCTAACCCACACTCTAGTAAGCATGTCAAGTCAGTCACCATGTTCTTCTATAGGTATATGTTGTTTCTACAAATCAATCATACTTGTTTCTACAATATATCATACTTGTTTTTACATTACCTTAGCTCACACTCTCCAATGATCCAGACGACTATTCCAGGGAAGTCTACTTCGGTAGCTTGCCGGATTGTAAGAGATAAGGGGTACAATGTGAGACTAGGGGAGTGTTTCTACAATCGATCATACTTGTTTATACAATCGTTCATGCCCGTTTCTACAATCTATCATACTTGTTTGTACAATCATTCTACAATCATACTCGTTTCTACAATCATACTCGTTTCTACAATCGTTCACTTCTGTTTCTACAATCAAATTACAATCATACACGTTTCTACAATCATCATTCACAATGACATATGGTGACTGACTTATACCACATATGGTGACTGACTGATACCACACGCAGAAAAAAAACTATCATTCTGTGGCACATGTAAGAGTTGTTGTTGTCTGTGACAAGTTATTGCCATACGTGTTACTGCTATGAAACACGTACTATTTCACATATATACTCAACATCTATGTCATTTCGCTCATACATCACAGTGATTTCACGTGCATATGGGATTTATTATCTATGTTGAGTCTCCGACCTAGGAGAGCCAATTCCTGGGGGACTCAACGCTTATCCTAGCGGGGTTATGGGTGTGAAATGGCATTTGTATCATAGCTACACTGTACTACTCTGTCTTCGCATCATACATGTATTTCTTCTCGTTACTGCGCTATCCCCCTCTTTTATCTTCCTCTATCTATTCCATGATCTTGATCTTTGGCTGTCTCGCCTTTTCTGTGCGCTCCATTATATTCTTTGTTTTTTTTTAGGTGGGAAGCATTCATTTTCTATGTTGTAAGGTGCTAATTCCCTATGCCTGCAGTGCCAGCGGTGTTTTCTTTACCTTATATGCATGCATCATTTTGCATATAAGGTAAATAAAACACTGGTGGTGTTGCAGGCATAGTGAATTGCCTGGTCCCAAGTCCAGGAGCCATCCGCATGTTTATGCCATGTGGACGGTATGTCTGGGGGCAATGTAGCAGTGAGAGCGAGCTGCTGGGTAAGTATAATTTATACTACTATTAATAGCGAATTCATGAATCAAATTAAATATTTAAGTGTGCATATATAAGAAGTGTGACGTCTTGTGCTATTGGTTTTTCCGAGATTACAAGTATGTTCGGCGAGTGCATACTCTCTCGTATATTACTTATTTCAACTCCTATCGGTCCACATGCGATGGTAGTATTGTGGTTAGCACGCCGAACTCCAGCTTTTTTTTTCGTTCACACTTAAAATAAATTACCAGCACTCCTGGCGGGCGATGAGCGAGCACAAGATGACCGCCAGCGCTCCTAGCTGCCACCATTGGAACTTCACTCGGGTGGCGAGTGCGAGAATCAAATATGGCCGCAAGCACACACTCTAGTGGTCGATGTGGGAATCATAGATGTGCGGCAAACAAGATGGCCGCCTCTAGCAGACGACGGCCAAACACGATGGTCGCCCCCAGCAGACGACATCAATCAAGATGACCGACACCAGCGGACGACAAACGAGATGGACGATGTAAGAGAGGAAGAGATAAGGAAGGAAGTGAGAGAGGAAGAGTTAAGGAAGGAAGTGAGAGAGGAAAAAACTATGGAATGCGAAAGAAAAAACTTGGGAGGAGCCCGAGGAAACCCTCGGAAGTGAAATCCAAGATGGATGCAATCAGAGACGAATTATCGATCTGGACGAATCGAAATTCCAAATTTGGGGTTTAAAATCCAAATTTGAGTTCGAAAACTGAATTTGAGATCGAAAACCAAAGGTTAGGGTCAAGGTCATACTGGCTGACAAGATGGCCGCCGCCCAACAGGAATGGCAGATCAGGAAGTTCCGCTTGACGTCGTCCAAAATGGCCGCCCCCAGCCCGCCAGTCCGGCGCCAGGCGCCGTTTGTGCCGTGAGGAACATTTTACAACTACTAGCATGTGTTGCCCAACATGTGGTTGTTGGCGTGTTTACTTGATGGAGCTGGTATACACGTAGGCGAAATTTGCTTATATCATGCCACCGTTGGCTTTCTATGAAGCAGGACTAATGGATAGCTCTTCTCCGATAAAAACTTGAACCAGCAGCTGTGTTTTGCAGTCCGCTAAAACATACAACCACTGCAAGC
The DNA here is from genome assembly GCA_029891345.1 of Dryococelus australis. Classification (NCBI taxonomy): domain Eukaryota; kingdom Metazoa; phylum Arthropoda; class Insecta; order Phasmatodea; family Phasmatidae; genus Dryococelus; species Dryococelus australis. Next base: position 309,951,554 of record CM056995.1, read on the forward strand.
ACACGTTCAGTGTGCGTTACAGTTTTATTTGAGCCACGTGGGTATCAATTCAGAACCTAAACATTTGGTTTTTGTAATCTGCAAATAATTTAAAATGTCTTACATCTCCATATTAGATGAATGAAACGTGTTTAAATTTAAACAACAGAAAATTACAATGTAGTTCCGTTCTGTAGTTTGAAACTATTAATATAATAAATAATACCTTGATACGATATAGGACATGAATCGTTCGTTAATTTAGGGGATTCATTTAATTCCTATATCGCAGCCGTGGCTGTCTGTTGTAAATATGCCTCTATTTACATTTATTTTCCAGTACTAAATCTTTAAACATAACCTAACCAATAAAAAAACTCCACGAAAGTCCCTAGTTGTCAATGAAAACGAAAATAAAACGTATTTTATAATTTGTGACAAAAATTATAATTTGTAGAAATTACTACAACATACTCAACTCTCGCCTATTCTTTCACATTGGCAATAATTTTCCCCCGAGAACAGAAAACCAACCTTCCGCCTAAGTCACCTTTATTTTGCTGGAGTAGAGAACAGCGCATGCGCATCTGGGGGATATGGCTGATTTTACAACTCACTTAACTGCGATGAAATATTACGGTTGACATCTGTTACTGGTTACGTCTTTTCGTTCATTTTCATACGTTCGAATCCGGGCTACTTTGACGTAGGGCACTTACTTTTTACATACGCCACGAATGATATCGGTTTAAAAAAAATATATTTATAAAAAAGAGGAACAGTCGAATAAATGGAAAAATGTGCGCCGAACACAAAATAGGAACCACAAAGCAATTTTTCTCGTTCCTCTGTTATTTATTATTGTTGTTACTTGAAAACGATGCGCTGCTCACAGAAGCGTCTGTTGTCCGTACGTACGCTGCCAGTTCCATACAAAATATTGAAGACACATTTCCCTACATCGTACCTCAGGGCATTTGCTGTGACACTCAATTGTTCGCAGAATATGCAATTTTTTTTTATAACGATGAATTTTGATTTTCGGCCCTTGCTTTGTGAAACCTCGAATAACCTAACAATGAAATGTGTGGTGCCACCAGTGATTAAATGCAGCCAATGTTTTATTCATAGACTTATGCCTGTAGATTGTATTAAAATTGTTTTTTTTTTTTCAAACACGTGAGAGATTTGGCACAGAGCAATATCTGAAATTTTATTCTATAACAAAGCGAGTTCGTGTAACATACTTTCGACATAAATGTCTAGCGAAAAATGATAGTTACATGCCACCTTAAAAATAACAAAATTTCCCACAGTAGAGGGAAAATACTTTTACAATATTATTTTGTATAATTATTGATTACTGCTATACTGTGAGCGAAAAAATTATCAAACATTCGAATTTTAAATGAACTGGTTATTCTCACAACGAATGCAGTAAAAGAATATTCCTTGCTATCATGTCATTATTAAAATGTATCAAGAATATCATATATTAAAAATAGTGTTAAGAGAAATACTGTCGGTCAGTTACGTAACATATCTAGCAAGAAATAATTTGTATATTTCAATTCAGCAAAAAATTTTAATTAGTCATTAAATTAAAGTAACTAAAATTTTTGTAATTTTATTAAAATTGTAGATATTCAGCTGGTATAGAAACCACATGGAATATGCATATACACTTCGTAATCAAAATCACCATACACTCATTCCCATTGGCCATATCCTACATAACTAGCCGAGTTGGTTTCCATTCTTCATGTAGCACTGTAGCTACGGCGGGAAGATTTCTGTACCCATTGACGCGGCTATCTAGTGACTGGTTTGCACCACGTGATTCAGAGTTCGCCAATTCCGATACACAGAATGACCCAAATTAATGGCTACATTGTTTAAACGCGAATAACACAGGAATGCTAGAGAAAATCTGTTGGAACTGTTTGCATCCGACGCTATAACGGCAACGTCGGGTGTGTGCGAATGTTAACACTAGTTACAAAAGTTCAAAATGTCCTATGAATTAAAGTTGACGTGTGTGTGCGATGAATAAGGAAGCATGCTGCTGGAGAGACAAGCCCCCCACCCCCCCCCCCCCCCGGGGGCCATAACTCAGTTCAGCAAGTGCGCTAGGGAAAAGTTCAATTCAACACATGCTCCAGTGCGGTTGGACATGTGCGCTATCTCGGATTACGACTGCGCGTGTCTCTCGTTTACTTCCATAATCTGACCCGTATTCAGTTCTTTAAGTACGCTCTTTTCTTAATAGTTTGTCACGTGGATACGTCTCTAAATTTGCAACAGTTGTGTGAGGCAATCTAGAAAATCCGATGATAACAAAATCGGGGGACACAATTTGGCATTGCAGCTCCGAATCTATCGTCTACATTAAAAATTCAATCACACCACTCACTTGCCAAAGGATAATAGAATATGTTACGTTGAGTGAGGACTGCAAAGCATCGCGCGTGGTCTTAAGAGGTGCGAAGGAGGGGGTGGGGGGGCAGCAATTTTGAGTTCGTTTCGCCGCGTCTCGTAACTTCCACGTTGTATAACTTTTGACTAGGAGAAGTTACGACGCTCGTTTAGTTTTCAGTCGATATCTTTCATCAAGATCAATCGATTGCGTGTATAAAAACATTTGTGTGGCGTAGTTATGGTGAAATTGAATGTGTTTAATGTAAAAAAAAAAATTAACAACATTTCGGCCTATGCTAGTCAAAAGGCAAGTAAAAATACAGACATCGTATACGGTTGGAAAGAGCATCTTAAAGCAATCCAGTGATACCCATAAAACCCCATATGATCGAGTGAAGCGGTGCCAGGAACGTAAAACAAACATCAAGGCGTCCGAGAACGTCAATGTAGACGTATTTACGCAAAACAAACGCCCGTGTCCCCAAAACAGCCAAACCCAATTCTTTTGAGTGCGTCTACCATTCTAACCTGCAATTGGGATATATCACGATCTGTGTGTGATTGGCGTATGCGCAAGTGAGGAATGACATTTTTTTGTTGCTTATTTCTAATGTTTGCATCACCACAAAGTATCGTTGGTTTCACTGGCATTAAAAGAAAATTTCACATTTAATTTTTTATACAAAAAAATAGGTGCTCGAGCTAGCATCTTTTACAAAAAAAAATTGGCTCATTGAATTTATTTCCTAGCATTCGAAATGGATTAACACAACTCCAAAATCTTATGGTCACGGTACTGCACTGGCTGCAATATGCCCTAATCTTTTTCGCACTCCTGGAGTCTTTCTTATACACCTCGACGAGGTTAAACGGTGGATAGCGATTCGTTATGCCAGCTTGTTTGGTAACTAAATCAGAAGGCAAATCGCACTTCTTTCGGGCGTCGATAATGTCCGTCCTGCGCACAATGTTACAAAATCGACTTCCGAGCACATACACAGGATAATGGGGAATTATGACAAGAGTCCAACATGGCTGTAATTTCCACGTAGTATGGAATATGCCCTTCATCTCTCCTCAGACCATGCATCTGGAAAGATTGCTGACGGCACGCATGTTGAGTGGAGCGGCCGAGGTGCTTCCGTGGACACGAAGGAAAAAAAAAGTAGAAACTTCGGTTTTTTTCCGTCATCGTCACTGTACAAGAGTGAAATCTGCTTAGTGGTGAAATAGTTTTGCATACTAAATACCTGAATATTACAATACATTTCATTCAATTTTTGTTATGAAAATTACGTTCACGTGCATACGGATATTTTTTTTACAATGTCATCCAAAACTTAATCGACGTCTATACACATCGGACACCTGTTCTCCGGATTGGCTTCCTCATTGTCGTCATCATCATCGTCTCGTGCTTGCGATTGGAGCAGTTTCCACAGGATATCACGCAGTGGCGAGTGGTGAACTGTTGCAAGATTGGCTGGCGTTACCTCTGTGCTGTACCTTGTTGCTTGCTAGTTTGCACTTCACACCAGTTAAACGTAGCTCGACAGCTGACGCCACAAGAAGCGTGTATTGGGTCCCTTGCTGCTCGCTTGGGAGTGGTCGGAATACATTCTGTTTCCCCAGGCAGCACGGTGGTTAATGGCTCCTGCTGCGTGCACCGAGAATGTACAGGAGTGAGCAAGCACCAGCCTACCTTGCAACAGTTCACCACACGCCACTGGTCTGACGAATTGCTCTGTTTGTGTGGTTCGTATATGTAACAATGGTAATCACCTAAAGTCTACCTAACTGCCTGCAAGCGATTGGCCAGCTGCAATCACGTGGCAACTCGGTGATTGGCTGGTAGATGTCCGAAAAATGTCTTAATGGTGTAGTACGACTGGTTAAATGCCAATATGACGTCATAGGCCTTGCATACGCGTATATAATAAGCAATTGGGGGTTAGCTGAAGGTATTAGTTTGACAACGGCTAATGTGAAAGGTGGATCGTTTCGGATAGCATCTATGCCAGGTAATCCATGGCCAGTTACGTTAAAGTGGAGTAGATACTGCCTGCAAATGGTTTCAAGACATAGATTTCTTCTTCGAGTGAGATATCTCCTGTTTTACCAGCTTCATTGACTTCTTCAGATGTGCTGTCTACATCACTGGCAGCATCTACTTCCACCAGTGCAGTGCCATCGTTTCAGATTGGTATGGTGCCATCGCCTTCTTCAGCTGTGACACCTGCATCACTACTAGATGTACTGCCACCAGTGCAGCACGAATACCTACAAGTGGTACAGTCACATCGAATTCTTCAGCTGTGAAGCCTACGAAATCTTCAGTGAATCCATGGAACTTTTTCGACTGAGGTACCTAGAACACCATTGCCAGCGTTACTTGTTTCCTTAGCTCCAGCACCTACATCTCCAACAGGTCCGTCCCAGTCTTTACCTGAACCACTACGTCGTCATCACTGTCACTTTTGTGATATAGCATTTGCTTTAAGCCTTAATGTAAGGCGACATGAACGGTTCGGTTGTGTTAAAAATCCGTGTTGCGTGTCATACTTGTGTGGCAGGTGCGGTAAGCTTTTCAGCCGTAGAAATTATTTACTTAGGCATGCAAAAACCTGTAAAGGCGAAGTGGATTACCCATATGTACGTCGGTACCAGATTTACTGCAAGCAGGTCTCTTGTGACTTCGGTACATTTCCATGTACATGTCCTCAAACCTGCATAACCCGCCCAGCACAGTGTGTCGGTGTAATAAATGCCACGATATTTTTGCACAAGGACATCACGAGTGTGAATAGCGTGATGCATAAAATACTGTACCCTACAACTAAGTTTGATGTAATGAAATGCATATATATCGATGAACAATGTCGTTTTGAGGGCATCAAAAAATATAATAAATTAATTGAATAAAAAATGCCTGTGAATAAAATTGTGATTTATTTCATGTATACCTAATTTGCTGTAGTATAATTAAAATTTAAAAGGTATAAATAAAATTAATTTAATTAAAAATCATTGTATAAAGTACTATTGTGCTGTTTGTACTATTATATATTTAAAAAAAATTTGGATTTTGATAACTACTGTAATAAATTAATTGAATAAAAATATCTGTGCATAAAATTGCGTTTAATTCATGTTTACCTAATTTCCCATACTTTAATTAGAATTTCAAAGGCAAAAGTAAAATTAATTTAATTTAAAAGTATTGCATAATGTACTATTGTGATATATGTACGATTTCATAATTTAAAAAAATAATTTTTTTAATTGAACAACTTGAAATTTTTAAATTATGCAGGGTCCAAGTGAATAATATATTTTTTGATTAGGATGAAATTTCAAGTTTTCCTATGCCTATAAAAATTAGTGTACAGCTCACCTGGTGGTTAAATCGACGGAATGGGTAGGTGCTGACAGCTCGTCTGAAGGTGAAATCGAGACATTAATGGCCCCTATGTGTTTAAAAATGTAATCCAATATGGAGCGTGCCAACAGCACCACCCATGCGTTAAAAACATAAACAAATATGGCTGCCACCTGGTGGCTAAATCACCAGCTCGCCTGGTGACAAAAACCGGTAATTAATACACTACTGTTACCTAGGTCTTGAAAATAAAAACAAATGGCAAAAGAATAAAAAAATCAAGATGCCTGCTATGATGGAATGAGTATAGTTGAGAGGGCGAAGACCTGCCAACTAATTAACGAAGGCAAGTAAATATCCGATTAAAATACCAATAATAATTGGCAAAATTGGTGGTGAAACTTTCGAAAATGTAAATTTTGTAAAAGTATTTTTAAGCAGATTTTTGGACTTTCTTATAATTAAAAAAAAACATTTGGTGCTTTTTTAGAATTTTTTGGGGTTCAAGGTCATTCAAGGTCCTGGGCATGGGGTCAAGTTCAAGATCAAAGGTCAAGATCAAGGTCATCTTCTTTTCCTCTCGATCTGATCCCTTTAACATCCCTGCAAGTAGTAATTATGTTTGTTAAGTTGGTGGATGATCAAATGTTTATGTTGGCCAACATGTTTGCACTTGTGTGTGTGCTGCATGTAACAGGATGTTGTTATCAGTTGCGATAGTGCATTGTGCTTGGTTGTAACAGGAAGTTGTTTATCGACCTGAAGTGGCAGCTTGGTGGGGCCCGGAAGTACATCCAGTGATAAGTTCCTAGCACATAGCGGCAGCAGCAGCGCTTAGAAATATGGAGCGCTGCCGCGGAGTTTCACCATTCGCATGTTAAATGCCGAGCGAGTAGGTTAAAGAAGAAGGAGCGGGCTGATCCTGGACTTTTCTGTACATATTTGCCCACGAAACATTTCTTTACAAAATAAAAAATATATAACACATAATAACGGATTGACAAACAATTCCACATGACCAAGAATATGCATGTCGCCAGTAGTACCAAATAATTTCCGATACAACCAAATCTGATCAAGTTCCATCTTCATCTACTTACATGAATACATAGACACATTACCAAAAACACTAATTACAGCAGTATTGTCTGCCTTGCCCTCGTGAACTGGAAAAGTCTTCCAACAGATTATCCTGTTTGGATCAATCTCACGAATATCCTTTGGTGCAGGCTCCTTCTCGACATGAGACCTTCTGAAAAAACACATTTCCAACAAACCATTATCAGCTTTAGCAGTTATTCCTTGAAGACCAAAACGGTACAAAAAAAACAACATATAACTCTCTTCTATATCAAGGATCTTAACTATCCAAGATCTATCATCTTTATTGACATCCTTAGTAAAAGACACAATATTACGATAAACCTTCCTTGAATAGTAACCAGAAGAACGAATTAGCCTCCGATTCATGTCAAGACGAAATCTGCATAATCAATACTGTTAATAATCTTAAAAATTAATATATTATACAAAAAGGGATTAAACTATTAATTCAGCACATATGCATGCCTCAAAACAAGCAAGAACACAAAAAAAAACCGAAAACAGAAAAGTCCAGGTTCAGTCCGCACCTAACTACTTGAACCTACTCTCTCGGCATTTAACATACGAATGGTGAAACTCCGTGGCAGCGCTCCATATCTGTAACACTGCCGCTATGTGCTGGGTTTTTCTAATATACCTTATTGCTAAGTATTAAATATACGAACGAAGGTAGGGTCGGGTTCTAATTGCAACTCAGGGCGAACCCTTTATGCCTAAAGGAGAGGAAATTGCAAGCAAAGGAGGCGGGCATCGCGGCAGTGAGGGATTGGGTAGCCATGGCCAGCGTTTGGAACCATGACTATCTCCCTAAGTGTACCTACAGCTGTACTATAGTTAAGAAGGGGGAGGGTAAAACCCGTTTAGACACGGTGAAACCCCTCCCGACAGGAAAGAGTTCAAAACTTGTGGAAGCATTTAGAAATGCTAGAGGAGATAGCAGGTATGGAATCCATGTTGATTTAATAGGTGACGAAGAACTAGTAGAGAGATGATGGGGCTTGTGGGCCAGCAAGTGCCCTTGAGGTGGGGCCTCCATCCATATTCTTGCGCGGGCCGCCTGACTACCCGCACAGCAATATCGACAGCAGTGACTTCAGGCAGGGTCCTTAAGTTTCCAGCCGAGGGCGCAAGAAATTCGGGCAGCTCAGTCATGGCACCTACTCCATCTTCGCTCTTCTGCACCGACATCAGGAACTCCACATCACGGGTAAAGGTGAGAGTAACGCACCGGGGAGCCATCCCCTCCCCCTCCTCCAAAATCTCCCTCGGTCGTAGGTGAGCAGCGCTCGGCGAGACATCCAGTAGCTACCAGTTGTGGAGGTGAATCCGCTGGCCCACAAGTGAAGGCTGACACCATTGCTTCCAAGTTCCGATGCTATCCCATTCCATTCCACACGCATCTACAGTCGACAGCCCGCAGAATCCAGCAGTGGAGAGGTTCGCCACACTTCGCATGTTTCAGCACCTCGGGATACCCCCTACATCCTCCGCCTTGATCGTTGGGCTGCCTCCAGCAGATTTGCGAAGCCATCTTCAACTGATTCACCCAGGTTCCCGACGCACACGACGTCCGCCACATGGGCCGGAGCCCGAGTGACTTCCCGGTTCTCTTGTCCCCGACTCATCTAAATCATTCTACTCATCATCACTGCCCTGTCTGAGAATAGATCTTTTTATGTGAAAATATATTTCGTCCTCGTGTTATCTTCGCTCAACTTTAATGAATGGACACACTTAAAACAGACTACTGACTACTAGTAGACCGTCCCATAATGACCCATGATGACCATTAATTGTCCATTATGACCAATAATTAGCAATAAATAATCCATAATGACCCTAAAAACACATAATGAGCCATAAATCACCTATAATGACCCTTGAATGATCCATAATGACACGACTCACAGATGACCCATAAATCACCCCTGATTGTGGTGCATGTGGTACTAATTGCGGTGATAAGTGTGGTGCTGATTGTGGTGCATATGGTGCCTATTGTGGTACTGATTCATGGTAATATTTCGAAATTGATCGAAATATCAATAACGAAAACAAGTCTTTAATTATTTTCATAATTTTCAAAAATAATTTTGGAATTGTTTCGACTTTATAAAAGTTTTTGAATTGCTTTTTGGGTTCGAGGTTATCCAAGTTAATGAACATAGGGTCAAGGTCACAGATGTGATGTCAAGGTGAAGGTGAACCAGATATGCCATGCTGGTTGGAGTCATCAGTGCCACCTAGGTGTTAAAAATGGTAACAAATGACAAACGGAAAAAAAAACAGGATGACGCGTAGAGTGCATTCGATAGAATAAGCAAATATGCGTGGGTTGAGGAGGCCCGCTGACTAATTAACCAATGAGAAACATTGGAAAGTGGATGAGAATGTTAATACAATGTGATTTATTGGGGGGGGGGGGGGGTCAGTTCTCTGCTGGACATAGTGCTGTGGGAACCTCCGGACGTGTAATTTTTAAAATAATATTTTAATAATATGTATTTTAATTAATTTTTGATAATAATTTTAAAATAATTGTTTAGAATTTTTTAAAAATGTTAAAACTTTGCCTGGCATCTACTTCCCTGTCCTCTTGTTCCAGAATCATCTAAATCATTCTACTGGTAGTAAATACAAAATATTTTTAGTTGCTACGACAAAAATTTCGTGGTCACTAAAAATTTATTTTGTGGTTGTGTGTTCACAAAACAATCCTTAAGAATTTAGGAAGTTTATTCTCTTAAGATTGTCATCGGTAAGCAAAATATTCATAATAAAACGAGCTATTGGATTGTTAATACGCCTGCTGAAAATAGTATTTAAGAAAATAGCTTTCCCATTGCGAATTTCAAATTTTTTAAATAGTATCTCTAAGTTCAAACTATGAGGTATTAAAATTGAAAATTCATTTTTATATGTTTAAAAGTAGTACAAGCATGTTTAATACACACTGGCGACAGTAATTATGACATGTATATGTAGGTTAACAGGTTTTATGCGACATGACTGCCCGTTCCTACAGCGGCGTGTGGTGGACTGTTGCAAGATATGCTGTATTTTGCTCTGTACTATAGCAAGTCGTTTGTTAGTTTACACACCGGCCAATTAAAGGTAGTAATGCATTTGATGTCGCATCCCGTGTGTAATGAGTGCCTCGTCACTATTTCGTAAGTGGCCGCAGTATATATAGATTCTCCTGGCTCCACTCCAGTTACTGGTTCCTGCTACGTGTGCCGAGAAAATACAGCACTGAGAAAGCATCAGCTTACCTTAAAACACTTTACCACAAGCCACTGCACTGCTGTATGCTGTAAAACCGTCATAATCCTAAATAACGTCCAGGCAAATAATAAACTGATGTTCAATACAACAAGAAATTATTTAATTTATCGTGAATATACTACAGATATAGTAGTCAACCTCATTATATAGCTCTTTGCGATTTAAAGGTAAGTAATGTTACATTATGCTTGAAGGGCGTAACTGAGTTCGTGAGGAATTGAGGTCTTAATACAAAATAAAATAACTAAATTTGATTTTTTTTTTTTATTCACACAGCTCTTATTTTCAGCATTAAATTATTTGTCTCCACCATTACTTTTGTCATTTCACAGTAAGGGCGATCCTTAAGTTCTATTTCAACTCTGGTTAACATACTTCTCTATGTCTCTGTTTAGTTATTGTTAATTAATTAATACTAATCATTAACACAAGTTCAATCTACCTGTTTCCATAATTTGCAATGTCTTTCACTCACGCATCGAGTTCAATAGTCCAGCCTGTACTCGTACCCTTCACTGCTCTGATTGTTCACAGTCGCAGATTTTCCACACGCTGGTCACTTCTCTCGCCATGCGCTTCTTTCCTCGCTAGTCGTCTATCGCTGAAACACATCAATTCAACAACTTCGACTCGGAGGCCCGACGAGCTTTTATATACCCGCTGACATTGACATGAAAGGTTCTCCGCACCCCGAGAGTAGCTGAGAGAAACGAGGTCAGTAATCCAGAGCATTCTTCAGATGTCACAAAGACACCCGATATCCAAGGTCAGGAGCGGCACGCGCCCTGGTAGGCACAACAGGCACGCTTTGTAAACATTCCTTTGTAAAAAGCCACTGCGTCTCCGGTTGCAACTGATAGCGCGCGCTCGCGTCAATAAATGATCCGTGCCTAATATGCTCAAAGACCGGCTGCCTGTAATAGTATTATTAATTGTTTTAGCGCCACACAGATGTTCTTCAGGAATTATTGTTGTATAACATCCGTGTTAATGATTCCAATCTCGTAAACACTGCTGTGGAATATATTAACGGATGTGGAGCCAGAAAATAGTTACGTGCAGAAGAATAGTACTATAGGGCATAATCATGCATCATACAGTCTTTATAGCTACTCCAGATCAAGGTATATCTGTTCTCTCTTATCTGTTCAATCTCGAGAATAGCTACGTATATATTTCCTAAGCGGCTATAATATAATGATTTGTTCATACCGTATTTTTTCCTTCATGTTATTACACGTGATCACATTACTTATTCTATTCCGTTAAGTTCATTCTGTGGAATTTCTGCAGCGCCATTTAATCCTCTGCATTGTGCATTCTTCCTTCGCCCACGAAATGTCAGCCATTTGTCACCCATTCCTAACGGCATTTCCAATCGACAGCATTGGGTGCGCACTCGGTGCGTTCTGAAAACTATAAAAGTGCAATTATAGTCGTTTACCTCGCCTTGCATTCCAGCGCTGCTCCATTATCGCTTCATTTCACCCTCATCGGCTCTCAAGATCTCTTTGTTGAGAGCTTCCCAAATCTCTCAACCCAACTGAACTGATTGACGGATAACCAGGTGCTTGATGCTTAGAACTGCGTAGTGCAGTCTAATCCATTCAGCAGTTGCCGAAGGAAACCATAATTCGGGCCATGGAGTAAAAGAAATCCGAGAAATGACTTACGTGATTGCCTTATAGAATATATGTATGCCTCACTGCAACTGAGATTTATATTTCGCGGAAATTTCTTTGTGTAACGTTGGTGTATGTGTTTCAAGCGCGTGGTTAGTTGCATGAAAGCTTTCTTAGCAAATTAATATTGGCTTGCAATAAATAATGGAATAGAATAATACGAATGTTACTAAAACTTTATTTAAGTTGCTGTAACTTCGCTGTATGTGTAGATATAACGGTGCTGTTTACTTTTATTTGAGCGCTTTTAAAACCAACCTTTAAAAAATGCCACTGCTCCTACCTGAACTCGTAGTGGCATGCTCCTAGTAAAGTTGGTAACGATGAAGAAAAAAAAGTAGCTCCAGGTCCGAATTCAAACTGTCTGGTGGACATCTGTGAATACCAAATTAAGTTTTTCAATGCATAGAAGTGTAAAAGTTAGCAAATTTTGAAAATATTTTCTTTGTTAATAATTTTCAGTTTTACTTGACTGACGCATGAATAAAATGCTCAGGCATATAGTAATGTTAATTTTACGCATGACTCAGTTGACCGGGAACAGGCTATACCTTAATTTTTCCTAACATAAATGTACTTAAAAATCAAATATAGTTCAGTATCGCCAGTATGATTACACAGAGTGGAAGAAGCGGCCTCACTCCAACTATTTTTCTACGCACACATTACTTAACGCAGATTAATTTATGTAATTAATTATATTCATCATATATACCAATTTTGATATTATATTAGCACAGTAAATACAAATCAGCAATTTGCACTGAGTTCCCACTACCATCATTCCTTTCCTTAGAGTATTCTTGTTTGATCAAAGCTGCCCAAAAGTTCAAACCATTACAGGGTTGGGCTGTAAACATCACCTGAATCTGCTCCGGATTTATTCCTTTTTGATATTTCCCTCGCCGTCGTAAAATTGCATTTCTGAGACCTCCGACATTTTTCTTGGCTTCTTGGCTCTCTTCAATATTATCTCCCTCCACAATGATCCCCGATCTTATTTATATTTTCTTATCTGTATTTTTTTACTTTCTGTTTAGTAACCCCCAGATACACGCGCACGATTCCTACCATCCAAGAAAAAAGTTGTTTTTTACTTCAATTCTATTTCAAGCTCTGCCTTTTTCGTCCTTTCCCTTTTGCATTGTCTGCGTATTCGGTGGTCTCAGCACTTTATAAGCAGTAGAGTGCGAACAACAAATGTCATTATAAGTAGCAAACACAGAAATGTAAATGGAGCCCTGCGGGCTGTTGGTCAGCACATCTGTTGCAGCTACAAACAGCACATCCACACCATTGGCATGGCACTTACAACCTGTGAGAATAAGTTAGATAAAGGCTGTTCACGGTAAAATTAGCATTTTTGAAAGCCCTGCTTAAGACCTACTTGTATACACGTTGTGTGTTCTTCCGCCTTACTTCAAATCAACATTGCTATGGGCCTCGTCACTTTATTCATGCGTCGGTCAAAGAAACTCTGGAATTATTAAGAAAGTAAATACGTTAAATATCTGCTAATTCTTACATTTATATGCATAAAAAAAAACAGAAAGCGAAAATAATAATTTTAAGTTTTCATAAATGGATACCTAACACTTGCTATTCGACGTTACGATATGGAACTGCTTTTCATCCATCGTTACCAACATTACTGGACGAATGTCACTGAGTGCGCTCATTATAATATATGAATGCAGAGGCAGTGAAATTCTTTCTAAGGTTCATTTCAAAAGTGCTCATTTTATCGTGAACAGCCTTTAACTGGAATAATCATTCCAATACATCAGACACTAATGCACTTTTCAAATGCGTGCGCAAATTTAGAGGCACGTGTGTTGTTCCAATTATTTATTAACTTGGGCCAAGAGGAATTGGCACCAACCAAACGTGTTGGCTTATGTGAGAGTTTGAGATAGGGAAAATTTCCACCGCTGGGTGCGCAGTGTTCGAAAGAGGTCACGTTTAAATAAACTTTTAATCTAGGTGAATAATGAAAGATAAAATATTTTACTTAGTTAAGAAGTGGTTTATATTCGATTTACGATCATCGCAATTATGTTGTTTTTTGAATTAGCAAAAATAGAGAAAATGTGGTACACACGTGACACTAGCGCTCACCTAGTAGCGAAAAAATTTTTTGCCAAGCTTTTAACGCTGATCTTCCCAACGTGAGCAGAAGTAACCTTAGTGATGGTCACGTAATCGAGCCATTTGTATAGCCTACACGAGTGCAGCTAGAGCTCATAGACCAAAGATGAGGTAGACCGCTTATTCGTCTTCTGCGCATGCACCCAACATTCACCTACACAACTGTCAAAAGTCACATGGTCAACAGTGATGTACGTGTTTAATTAAAATCTTAATTTTTAAATGAAAAGCACTATTATATTAATAAGACATTTTTACCAGTTTGAATGCAATAAAAAAGCATAAATAGGTTAGAGGAAGTATACAAACGTCTCTAAGCACTTGTTTACTAAACAGTGTTCTAAACTCAAACCCAATCCATACCACTTTTGCAAACTGTATTGACAGAAAATCAGTTCAATGTTGGGACACGGAGAATGGTTGTGCGCAGCCAGCGAGATCGGTCTACCTCACATGTAGTCTATGCTCGAGCTTAGACCCCGCGGTGTCGTACTTCCCGGCATAGACTAAAGGTGGAGTAGACCGATCTCGCTGGCTGTGCACAACCAATCTCCGTGTCCCGACAATGAACTGCTCACCTGCCAAGACGTGTAGAGAAAATGGCGTGGTTTGGATTTTAGGTTAGAAAACTGATTTTTAACAAATGCTTTGAGATGGATGTATACTTCCTCTAACCAATTTGTAATGCAGTTTGATTATATTAAAACTGGGTAAAGGTATTTTATTAATATAATAGTGCTTGTCATTTAAAAATTAAGATGTTACTCAAACAGGTACATCACTGTTGACCATGTGACTTTGACAGTTGTGTAGGATTGGGGTAGGTGAATGTTGGGTATATGCGCAGTAGACGAATAAGCGGTCTACCTCATCTTTAGTCTATGATTCCCGGCACATGCGGTTATTCGCACCGCACGGTAAGGCTACGTGGCTGATTGCAAGGACACCGTCCGCCCGCCCTCATCCATAATGATGGACAACCGCCGGGGCGGCTGGCGGAATCGAAGCGGCGTGGCGTTTAACAGCGAATTATCGACAACACTTGCCGACTAATTAATATCGCTCGCTCAGGGGGACCTGCATCCACTCCCCACCCTCCTTCCCTTTTCCCGTCCCCTGTAGCACCAGGGCTTTCCACAGACGTCACCGGCAGTAGCTCTCCATTAGTAACCACACGCGTGTCACTCTTATATTCTCTTCACTATCAAGTGAGCACTTTTGAGACCCTAATTACTTTTTTCTTTCCGCCACTTTTTATCCTTTAACCATCTTTAAAAATAAATATTGCAATGTAGGTAATGAACGCAGTATGTTTATTTCACCGCACTCTGAAGTTAACGTCTAAGACTAAAATTGAATGCATGTATTGACTATTATTCCAAATGGGTGGGCTTCCAAAAGTGCTCACTTTACTGTGAATAGCCTGTAGCTGCGCGCACAGTTCACAGCACCATCATTTGTTTACAGCCAAAGCTCTACTGCTCGGCGAACACAAATTAGCAGGCTGCCATCTTCTTTGAGAGAACGTCTCTAAATCTATAACGTAAAAATCACCAGATTGTAATATTTGTCTATTTCATACTGGAACTAGAGACAATATGTGAAATACCTGTTTTCGCAGCTTAAAATTTTATTTCTTATTGCTCGTTACAGCTGTTGACCATCTCGTTTAAAATTAACACTGTAAAAAATTGAAACAATTGAAAGTTGAAAGCAAAAGAAATCATCTGAATTACTTAAATAACGCATTCGTTCACAATACCCTAAAGCTGTATAAATGGAAACTTCGAGTACGGTTTCCCAATACTTCGCTAACGTCAGGGCCAAACCGTATTGTTATTTCCACAAGACTACCTACAAAGAGATAGTTACGTCCAATAAAACATGTAATAGCAATCTCAAGCTTTTCCCATATTCTCTCCGGGTGTACTACATATAGGCATATTCCAGGGCAGTGAACAATACTGAATAAACAAACGTTTGATAATCTGATAATAGAAAAAAAATCATTAGTATTCCATTAAATCATCAGATCTGCCCCCAGATATTTACAGAAATCACTAACTTTTTGACCTGTCGCAAATATGAAATTTGGCCACCAAGACAGTCTCCTGAAATCACCAGATCCGGTCATAAAATAATCACATAGTTAACAACTCTGCGTTTAACACCCCCCAAAATATGTGAAACACAAGCCTCTTTCTTACTTCCCTTCCTCTTTCTTTTCGAACCAGCAACTTGAAGGTTGGGCAGGCAGAGCAGTATTCGCAGTGAAAGAGAACTTTACAAAAGTACTCACAAAATACATATGCACAGTGATAATATTAATTTTAAATGGTTTTGTGCTGTTATTGTGTTAGCAAATGTTTGAAGTATTAACTTAAATGAGGTTTTGTACGGAATTTCAAATTACTTCAACTCCATATGAGAAAAGCTCACGGGTTCGTTCCGCCCCAGCCCGCGAGGGTGTAGGTGGAAGGGGGGGGGGGGGGGGTTGGGGACAAGGGTTCCCATATCTTACCCATCCCCGAGGCCCTGCAGTCTTTTAATCCTGGTCATGAACACGCGAACTGGCAATCCAAGGATGCACCGTGCTACCCTGTTCGGGGCCGGTGAAGCACCTCCGTCGAACCAGTTGCCTACAACACAGTCTCCCTGCACTACTACCAGTTCGACAGTTTTATGTCATGCCTAGGACAACCTTGGGTGGGCCAGGCGTTTTCTATGCTCGGGATCAATCCCAACTCAGGGTCTGGCCACTCCTGCTGGAGGGCATACCCTTACCCGAACTGGCTGAAATGAATTTCACAGCTGCCTCCAGCCGCTCGTGTCCCGCACAGTAGGGACTGTAGCAGTTAGCACTGCCTCGCCCTGAAGAATCCTAGATTTGATTGGTCATCGGCAGGCGTAGTGCCATAAGATTAACCTGGGAAGGGTCTCAAACAGGAGGATACTAAACTGGTGCTGTCTGTGGTGTTTCCTTAGGAGGCGATGTCAATTGCGGTACTAATCCTGTACTGTGATTGGTCGTTGATTGTGGTAGAACATCAATTATGAGTTTAAACCCTTTTGTAAATATAGTCATAATTTCCGAACCATTTGTGCTATGCTCAACAAATTCATAACATAGACACCGTACTGACATACAACATAATGGAAAGGTCATTTAGGCCCTAAACCCTTTCTGGCAAAAGTTTAATTTAAGTTAAGCTATATATTTGCATTTTTGTACGATATTTTTTATCTATATAAATGATATTCGCATTTCGCAAAACGTTAAACGTAACAGCCGAATGTGAGAACACGATACTGTGAATATTGTTACGCGCGGATGGTTCACCCCTAATACCGGCCTGGCGCGTCCACTTCACGGCGCAGCGGTGATTGGTTCTCCGCGACTTGAACACTCTCCCTCCAAGCCCGACCCCGTGGCGGACCTATACGTCACCTAGTGGATTGAGTGGAGGGGTGGGGGCGGCGAAAATTGACAGCTGGCCTGAAGTGGCGCCACAGCCCTTTTCCACCCTGCTGTAGGTGTCGGCGGCTGCAGACTATTGCGCCAGTTTTCTGGCAGTCTCCAACCTTGACGCGGGCCCGACGTTCTCGGCTATGTACATTATAGCGGCGCGGCCGGAGGGCTGAGAGGTGAGCGGTGAACGAAGTAGAAGACTGGCTGTGGTGGACGAGGGTGTGTAAGGAGACGACGAGTGCCGCAGAGGGTGAGTTACCCGACGAGTACAGCGCGCACATGTACGGGGGCGTAACGGTTAAATGCGACCGACATCACATTCGCTTAAATATCGTTGAGCAAAGAACTTAACCGTTGCTCTTCGAACGGTCGGGCGAGTGAGTGAAAAGATTCGGACGGCTCTTAGCGGCGAGGTCCTGAGAGCCGATGAGGGTTATTGAGGTATGGAGCAGTACCGGAATGAAAGGGGCGGGGGAAACGTGAGATCCCTGAGAAAACCCGCCGACCAGTGGCATCGTCCGGCATGATTTCCATATGCGAAAACCTGGCAGTGACCCGGCCGGGGATTGAACCTGGTTGTCCTTGGTGGGAGGCGAGCTGGCTAACCGCTCAGCCACCGCGGCGCATAGATCGGTCTGGGTGGGAACACTTGGACGGAGTGACATACGGAGTGACATTTGTCACTTACATATTGTCGTAATACGTAAGAAATTATTTATGGTATAAATGTATAGTGCAGACATCCTATTGAAAATAGAAAAATTTCTATATTTTTGTTTGAAAAAAAAAAATGCATACTAATGCGTGGAGTTTCATATTGAAGTTTGTTCCTTATACTTGATATTTAAAAAATATAAATTTTTAGATAAAACGTTTGATTAGCTCTTCTTTTGTTTCATTAGAATATTTTGTAATGCCAAGGGGTGGTAATTTTTCATATCCGCGAGAAAAAATAAAAGAAATTCAACTTTTTTTTACAGCTCACGTATTTATTAATAATCACACAACGGCAAACTTCGTATTGTTATCCGAGCAGGAAGTTAATAATTACCTCTTTCAACGCAGAATTCAAATACATTCCGACCATATTTGTGGTTACAATTTCCATTTAACCATCTTACTTTATGGCTGAGCCATTGATATTTAACGCAGCACAAAGCAGGAAAACAAAAGTGCCGAAGTTCAAGCAGCTACAGTTTTTGATCTCTTAGAAAATTAAAATTATTTAAGCTACATCAAAGTCAGGTGCTCCGAGCCAGTAAACACTATAAGCAGAAGATATATTAGAAAAAAAAAAAGGTTATGTTTAAATGTCGCTGACCCGACTGTCATCTCCCATAGCACCTTATTCACAAACAAAAATAAACAATATTAAAAATGTATTATTTTCAAATGTTTAAATGTTTATGGCCAGCTATGTTAAAGGCCTCGCATAAACATGACTGTATAGGAGGCCAGACTATTCACAACAGTGCACGTCTAACCCCTGATGTAGATGTATGAGCGCCGACGAACTAAATGGCCTCGCATTAACATGACTGTATAGGAGGCCAGACTATTCACAACAGTGCACGTATAACCCCTGATGTAGATGTATGAGCGCCGACGAACTAAATGGCCTCGCATTAACATGACTGTATAGGAGGCCAGACTATTCACAACAGTGCACGTCTAACCCTGATGTAGATGTATGAGCGCCGACGAACTAAATGGCCTCGCATTAACATGACTGTATAGGAGGCCAGACTATTCACAACAGTGCACGTCTAACCACTGATGTAGATGTATGAGCGCCGACGAACTAAATGGCCTCTCATTAACATGACTGTATAGGAGGCCAGACTATTCACAACAGTGCACGTCTAACCCCTGATGTAGATGTATGAGCGCCGACGAACTAAATGGCCTCGCATTAACATGACTGTATAGGAGGCCAGACTATTCACAACAGTGCACGTCTAACCCCTGATGTAGACGCATGAACGCCGACGAACTAAATGGCCTCGCATTAACATGACTGTATAGGAGGCCAGACTATTCACAACAGTGCACGTATAACCCCTGATGTAGACGCATGAACGCCGACGAACTAAATGGTTCGAAGGTCGCTACAGTCCCGCTGGTTTCATTTTTTTTCACATGACCATGAGACGTGAAACACCATCATTTTGTTTTTAATTATCTTGAGCAGGATGCAGTCTTGCCTTCGACTGGGCCATCAGTGCCTACCAAAACAAGCGCGTGATGCGTTCCATGCGATGACTGAAGACATTTGCTTTTAGTCCACACGAATTTCTTGGTTTAAAGTCTGCATTTTTCGTATGAAAAGTAAGTATAGCCTAGTTTATATAAGATTCGTCAAATAAATTTAATAGATGCAATAATAAAATCGTGGTATTCAATGTACAGAATCTCAGGTGTATTTGTAGACCAAAAGCAATAACCCATGTTGTAAAGTTGCACACAGTACGTTTTTGAAATGAGTGCAGATATTTTGGGGAATGCAAAGGGGTGCCAAGACGAATGTTTTGATCTAAATAACATGGTTTCGGAAATGCATCCTAATGTTACACATAAAGTAAGACGCAATACGCATACGCTGTAAGCAACAGTTATTATGTGTGGAACATGCAGCATGGAGACACATGAAGGTACTCTGGTGAACACAGAGACACGAGCTTGTTGCAAGGATCGTGGTAACTGGTGCAGAGAGCAGGCAGCCATACCACTCCGAGTACAACATTCTGTAATAATTTAAGCTCTTTAGATTATAAATCCAATTACTATTTAGCTTAAAATATACGTTCGTGAGGGTCGTACTCAATGGGTTAGAGCTACTCTATAATTGGCTCAAGGCTTACCCCTTCCATGATTTGACACAATATTTTTTACCTCTTGGGTTTCACACATATTACATTAACTGTAAATATATCGGAGGAGCTAGTACTTAATGCATTTAAGTTATTTTAGTAAAGCCTAATGAAACCTAGTATGAAGCCACCATTGGGGTTAATTACTGGACCGATCTTTCCCACCTTGCATGATGCCGAAGGCTGGTTTGTAGACGTACTACGGCGGTTGGCAGGTCGTCATCCTCCTGGCTCTCTGGAGCGTCTTCCCTGGTTGGCGTCGAGGCGAGAACAGACATCCTTCCCGTCGCCTCATTATTCCTCCGGCCGTGATTTGGCAACAGAGCGTACTTTAGAATGGCACGTTCATGCAAGCACTATAAACATGGCTTGCCACAGTTGTCCACGCCATAACAATTCCATTGTGCGGATCATGGAGATGTGTTAACACGTCAACGGCCATCACTTTGGTACTGTACTTGCGGTTTCGATGTTAACTCGCTTTGAGTGATTATGCTGCGTGTACTTTTACATCATAATTATTGTTTACGACGTATGTGTCTTGCCTTTTATTTCATTTTCAGCGTATGGATGCATTTCCGATACTATGCTCATTACAACAAAACACTCGTCTTTACACCCCCTTGTAACCAAAATATCTGCACTCATTTCAAAAACATCCTGTGTATCAAATCCACTAATTCAGCTGAGTGCAGTTGAGGAGGAATGTTACTTCTGAAGATAACGAAGTTAATTTGCCGTGTTGCTGTTGATTCATGGGTTTTTTAACAACCGTTTGAAAAAAATACCTTTCCGAGACGGCTTTTTTAAATGCACACACTGACTTCCTTATGTAAGGTGGTGATAGCAGCGATTGAGGAAAAGTATTTTTATTTATGCATAGCTTATTAAATTGTGATTTAAATGGGTGGTTACTGAAATATGTTTTTTTATAAACATTATGAACCGAGCAGTAACATTAACATACTTTTATTATTTCCGATAATTCCACACACACACACTTGGCAGAATTATTTTGGGAGTACATTTCTAATATAATAAAAACAATTAAATATTACAGCAGAACTATAATTTAATACGAAATATGAGAAGCGTACGTGTAATGTATGCAATACCTTACCAAATATTAATCATTAGTGTTCGCTGTGATACGTGGCTTATTTTACAGCTTTCTGTCGTTTTCAACGATTTATACACCTTATAATTAAAGAATTTTATTTTTAAGCATTTATTTTTTAACATCACCCTAAAAATTGGTGAATAGCGATTCTTCCCAGAATAGATTTTTTTTTGGAATAAGACACGTCAACTTTCGTAGAAATCGTTAATTTCATGATTATTTTTTAGTAATTTTAGTAATTCAACAATTTTGATAATGTTGGCTCTATCATTTCTCACTGCAGATATTATTTAAAGTATATTTTAAAAGGATGCCAGTGGCTGAGACCGCATGAGGTATTCTGACTATAAAGTACTGGGTTCGAATCCTGAATTAGCGTGGAGTTGTGTGTCCTATTTTTAAATGAAATTTGAGTTTGTTATAATATGCAAACTTTACTCAGCTAGCATGTCAACGTGTAAGCACTAACATCAAAAAACAGTTTATAAAGTATTTTATTACAATAAAATTGCTAACATTTGTCTGAAAAATTACTCTACAGTAACGCTAGGATTTTTTTTTATTCTGAACAATATTCACATTTTTTTTTAATTCAATTTTAATTACAACTAAACAAGAAATAATATATATTTTCATATTCTGTTTTGAACTCTGTAAATTACATAGGGATATATTCTATCACTTATTTCTGGTTGGTTAAGGAGACCACAAAAAAAATTC
Source organism: Dryococelus australis (assembly GCA_029891345.1). Taxonomy (NCBI): domain Eukaryota; kingdom Metazoa; phylum Arthropoda; class Insecta; order Phasmatodea; family Phasmatidae; genus Dryococelus; species Dryococelus australis. The sequence continues at coordinate 309,973,728 of CM056995.1, forward strand.
CACATCCTGAATCTAGCTCAGCTAAAGGTTCACTCAGTGTTACATTATGTGATGTAACACGATGAAATAAATACGCCGTGTTTGAAAGCAACAGCTCCTAAACTAAGCGGATCGTGCCAATATAATTGACGTAGTTGATTATAATCCCTATAAAAGAACTCTCTAATATTTGCTACGTTTATCAGAGTGGATTGCGTGTACTTGACTGCTTCCAAAAATCCAAACGGCAGGCAAACATTGCCGGAAAAGGACAGAAAGATAAAATTAAAAATTTGTATGTATGTATATATGACGCTCTCAACAAAGTTTAATCATCATGTTGCAAAAAAAACAAAACGAAAAAGTAAGTACCACATTATTTATCCTGTCTACAAATAAATTAAATACGAGGTATTTTTTGTATGGCTAACCGACGTGTAGGCACATACTGCGATTTTTTTTGTATTGGCATCTGTAATCTTACTATGTGCGGTGGCTCGAACCTCAGGCGATACGGTAACTCCACAAACTGAAACACATCCCTCCCTCCCCCCTAAAAATTATAACTTTTTTCTTTTACCTGGGGAGCGAAGGAAAGGATAATCGCCGCGATTATTAAAATATCAGCGCAGCCATCATCGTTCTCTGAACTGCGTGCATCACTAAAGACTATTAACGCTTTGGAGTAAAAACCCAGGATAGAGAGAGTTTGTGGTCCAATAGATCGCTATTCATTCAGCTTCTGAATCTAGCTGGGGAATTCGTTCAAGTTGTTTATGGTTAATGCTGGGTACACAATATTCGCAATCCCCTTTTTAAATTCAGATTTAATTAAGTTCTTAAACTAAAATGAAAATTTAGTTAGGAAATTATGTGTGAAAACTATACGATTACGCGGGCATGATTTCTTTGAATGCTTGCGGTTTTCAGCGTATAAAATAGAAAAAAAAGAGGTATGTTATCTGCCATGTCGCAGTAAATACAAATACCGATCGCTCTTCAAACACAAGAATGGAGGAATTATTTAAGAATAAAAATATTTTTCTCCGTATTAAAGCAGTTTATTTCAATGCGGTCATCAGCAGTGCTTTTGTGTGTTACGGTACAAAGCGACTAACAATACATTCTTTCAACTGATAGAACTTCCAGCGTGTTGTATGTGCGCAGTTTAAACATGTTATTTACGTCACGCAGTCACTGAAAGTTCAGTACGAGAAACTTATTATGTTTTGGAGAGTGGAGTTTGTGCACGGTGAAAACGACGCGAAAATGCTCTTTCAAAAAGCATGTCTGTAATTTAAGCATTGTGCCCGGTGTTAGTTCGAGTGTGCTGTATAAAATTTAAAACTTTGGTTGTAGTTGTGGATATGGAGCAGGAAGTACTTCTGCAATCTGCTGTAAAACAGAATGAAAGAAATTTTTTGGGCTGAAATGAATGCAGTTCTGATCCATTTTCGCGGAGTCATTACACGGAATTTTAAAATAAAATTTAAGTAATTCCTCTTTGCAAGGCTATGTACGTCACTCGAAATACTTTCTTTAATAGAATTTTCTAATTTTTCCGAAAATTACATTTTCTATTCCCAACCATTTCAAAACAATTATTTTATAACTCCTAGATTCAGATATTTCCGGCAGATACAAACTTATGAAGCACAAGTTTATTGAACTGCGTTAACGTTCCTGTATAAACGCTTCACCCAACTTTGCTCAGGCAAGTTTGATTTGCGAGTTCCAACTTTCGGCTGACGATAAAAACGTTTCCTGTGACAAAAAAAAAATACGACGGGTTTAGTCTGTCAAACGTAGTACGGAAATATTGATTCTGTAGTACACGTTACAAGTTGGTGTTGAAAAGTATATTAGTAGTGTACTTGTACGTGTGTATGTACTATGTAAGCTCAGAATTACTTAAAAAGTACCTAATATTGATATTAGGCCGAGAAATAAATACACCATCAAAAATGTAACGTGACACTAATAATAAATGTCCGAAGCATTTGTTTTGGTTGTAATTCATATCTACATAAAAAATTCAAAGAGAAATATATCCGTATTTGTAACATCCAATTGAAGTACGGCTTCTCAAAACGATCTACGTTCGGCAAACTGACCAGCACCTGGAAACTCTTGATAACCCTCAACCCATGGAATAATTAATATAAGTAATGTGAAAGAAAGGAACGAGACTTGAAAGTAAAACGAAATTTGACTAAAGTTGGTCTTCAAACTTGTGAAGTAAACCGTTTGCAATAAAATATTTGACACAAACTAAATTAGTTCGTTCGGGAAAATGTTAGTGCGAGCAGTACGTGGCTGGAGGGACAGAGTTTGAAATGAAGCTGCGTATACTCGTAAGAGTGATAAACTGCAGGTCTCTCCGAGCCCGGTCAACAGCAGCGACAACCACAAGAAAATCTCCGTGATAAGAGAAAATAACAAAGCAGTACTATGTCCATTAATATTGACCCCGAATAACTGTTATTGTTTTGCATTTCCCATTTTGTATTTTAGGCTCGCGAGTACTTAGCGGCTTTTTTCCGCGTTTGAGGCCAAGAAGCACAGAAGTGCCCCATAGGCGCTAAGCACAAGGCTCTCATCTGACGCACAGTGCTCTCGTGAGTGAGTGAAGAGATTTGGGCGGCTCTTAACAGCAAGGTCTTGAGAGCCGATGAGGGTGATTGAAGTGAATATGAAGCAACGCCGGAATGAAGGGCCGGGGGAAACGGGAGATCCCCGGGAAAACCCACCTACTACCAACGTCATCGTGCGGTACGATTCCAACTTGCGAAAATCCGGTGACTCGGCGGTATCTGACGCGTATATTTTGAGATACAGCACTTTGAAAAAGATATTTCTAGCCATTTTGGAGTGCTCTAGAATGGTGTCTTAGGTGCGTATGTTGTGCACTCGACAGCCCTCGTCTGGTGGGAGTGTTCTTTTCGTAGAACCGCACCTTGAATATACTTTTAACAACTTCGTAGAAAAACGCATAATCCAAACACACTGCAACGAATTTTATGCTCAAGGTCGATAGAAACCATAATGAACCTGTTTTTTTTTTTTTTTTGTAACTGGGCGGAGGTGTAGCATACATATATAGACTAACCCGAATTTTAAATTTTGAGAGATTTGAAGGGCACTTTAGCAATTAAGTATTACAAAAGAAATTTGATTGAAGGGAGAAGAATGAGTATCGATGGAATGCAAAGCCCGCAGGGTCGGTAACACTCGGAAAAAACCCGTTGGCCAACAGCTGCCTACACCACGTTTCTTACATGTATTATAATCTACGCGTGAGTTTACTGGAAAGTGAACACTGATCTCCTTGGTTGGTGTGCACAAACGTGATTCAAACATTTATATCTGTACTTTAGGAATTTATAAAATATGAAAGCACAGCCCACGATACTTGAGAATTGAAAAGTCAGCATTCCACGGTGACGTGGCGTCGCAATATAAGACATGATTGCACAGAAAGTCGTGCGACCAAGGAATGCAACTTTCGTTTTGAGTTTAAGCGACGATTCACACAGTGGCGGATTTAAGGAAAAAATGTATATGTCCTGTTACGTGGCGTACGCACGTTATCCTATTCGTCGTTTGAACTTGCTTGAACTGAACAATTTTGGGTACTGAGCTATGAAGGTGCAAAAACGTTTCCGTCACTGAGTGTAATCTGGTGACCCAGTTGTCGCCACCGTCAACGCCACGAACTGCATATTCAGTGGAAAAAGCTTGAGCTAGGCCTCAGTTGATTGCGAGGCTGTTCCCTCGAATTGACTACGTGACCTTTGTTGCCGATGAACCTTGCGCCACGCATTTTAGGTGAGTTAATGACGAGATTTGGCGGAGGTGAGTATGGAACAGCACCGGAATGAAAGGTCGAGGGAACGCATTGATGGGAAGCGAGCGAGCTAACCACTCGGACAACGCGGACCCTCTTAGGCGAGTGTGCGTCGCGCTGGAAGAGGGGTTGAATTTGTGTATATATACCAGGCCTGGCACTTAGAGGTCGCTCACTTCTGTGGGGTCGTCATGGGTGCTTCAGCTCATATTAGTAGTAGAGGCGTGGGCGTTTCAGGCCACTTTTGATTAATCGGATTAACCCTTTGATATCAAATGGATTGAAGGGGTTAATCTTTAAGCCAATTCTAATCCAATCAAAAATTTAATCCCATTGGATTAATTCTTAATCCGATCTTACTCCGATTAAAATGTGATCAAAGAAATTTTATCAAATAAGTTTGATGAACAAGTTTGATCAAATTTTATTGATGGAATATTTTTTTGTATTTTCATGGGATAAAACTGTATGCAACTTTGGTTGATTGATCCAAATAATTTAAATAAATTAATCAAACAAAAACTGTTGTGTGATAAGTGTATAGTTTTGTGCAAAGGTGTTCAAAGGAACAAATTTATTATTTTCTTTCTTTCTTTTTGGGTGGGTGGTGGGGAGCAGCTCTTGTACGTCCTCGCCCTTGGAGCTCTGGAACTCGACTGAGGTGTGGTGTCTTGGGACAGGATATGTATGTGTTGAATTTTGTGCAAGAGAGGCTTAAGTGTAATTTTTTTTTGTTGGTAGTGATATTGCTTGTAGACGGTGGTGGGAGATAGGCGACATTTTTGTAATAGTAATTAAACAGAACGAGGAAACATTGTGTATAGTGAACACATGAGAGAAAAATCCGAGTCTTTAAACGAAATATATTTCAAATGAGTTCTTCCTATGAATAAATAGCATGAGAGATCATTTTAACTACTTGAATAACCTGGTGTCGACAAGTTCTAAATGATCACAATTACCTGAGTCTCCATGTGCCCTAAAGAAAAATAATTAGTTAACTATTTACAACAAAGAAAAAAATTTCCTATAAATTAAACGGCTAATGAATACAAGTATATGAGAATCACTAAAGGAATTAAGGAACCCAGCTATCCTGTCTTTTTAAATAAATGAAATCGTGCCAGAAGCTCTCCCAAAAACATATCCATCTGCCTGGGAGGCTGGTGAATGAATGACTGGAGGGTATGACATGCGCCAGTTTATAAGCTGTTATATATGTTGAGTGCAGTCGATAGGCAACTGAGTTGAAATTTAGGACAAAAACTCTTAATACACAATGTCCAATAACAGACAAAGAAACGATAATAAAAAAAACTTACCCTGATTTTTAACAATAGTTTCACAATTGTAAAAAGAAGAATTTATGTTTGTGAAGGAGTCGAATTTTATTTTTTTTTTTAATCTTTCAAGGTATGTTTTCTGAGTTTGTTTTACCACCAGACATAATTGTGTTGAATCTTCAGTTGTAGCAGTAGTAATATGTTTTTGTGAGAATTTTTTTTTTTTTTTCAAAGTTTACTGGATTCTACCACTACTTGCTGTACAGTTGAAAGGTAGCTGGAGACATTGTGGGTCGCTAAGAGGTCTTTCTACCTGCCTCTGATAAAGGTATTTGTGTCACTTGACTCTACTATGTGAAATGTATTTAGCAAAATTCTAGATTCTTGAACAAAACAACTATCATCCTTATTTGAACCGAATGACCAAATTAGGTCCTACAAGGAAATTAAAATCTGAACACTATAATTACTGAACTTATCCTAAAATTAATTATTAAAGTTTAACCAATACTACACCAGTCAGAAAGACTCCCGCTGCTCATCTGCCAAAAAATACCAGGATTTGAAGTGCAATATATGAAAAAGGAGTAAGAACTAGTTAGCTGTTCTTGCAAACTAAAACTTATCTGTTGCTGAACTGTACGATAGTTCCGCCGTTCCACTGCCTGCGGTACTGTGGGGCGATAACTGTCCTGACGTCTCTCTGCGAACTAGGACTCCTGATGTCGAAACCAATTCAGTAGGAGGTAGATATCCCGATGTCGTTCTGCAAAGCAGGTCCCATGGCGTCGAACTCAGGACTGGAACACTGGACGTCGACGATGTAGGCGGATACTCCTCCGACCTTTGGACAGCGTAGAATCCTGTTGATTTGGACAGAGATGTCAGCTGGTCCTTAAACTGTAGCCTCTTGAAACCGTCGCTCAGCTTTCGTCGCACCGTCATCAAACTTAGGCGAATTTCACAGATGAGATCATCTTCGGGCTCATAGTTTCCTTGATACTAATATTTTCTTCTAGGCATTAGTTCATCAAATATTATTCAGCTCTTCTTCTTTTATTAAGTTGCTGTATCAAATTACTTCCATTTGACAAATTTGCGGAATTAAGATTCAAACAATTCTGGAGCCCTTCGTGTTTCGTCATTCTTCCAAGAAAGCTACTTTTAGAATTAATTTGGAACGTTCTAATTTACTGAATGTTCCTAATAAAACAAAATCTTGCTATTTCCGACTGGTGAAGCGTGATTAAACGAGAACATTATAACAACCATTCAAGTAACAAAATACGTTCACTTGCATAGACTTTTGTATTGGAATTGGCTTTTTAACGTCCCCGGTTTTATGCTTGATAGCTTGGCAGGTGACGGCTTACAGACTAACTTATAACCTAACTTAAATTAACACCCATGCCTTACCCGGGACTCGAACCATGAGCCTCCCGCACCCCAGATCGGTGGCGCACCAACCGACTGCGCCACGCAAGGTCAGCACTCGCATAAACAAAACTTATGAATCAAGGTAACAATTTCGCACACTACGAAACAATACAACGGTCAAAATAAACCCTCTTACATACTAAACCTATGCAAAACACTTCACACATCAAACGTTTACGAAATTTATATTAAATCTAGGACATTCATTACATTATTATTACACTAGTACAATTTAGATATTACAGCTCCTAAATTTTCAAAGCAGTCATTCCACTTACGCTGACGAGGTCTCGCCATTATCGTCTGTAATTTCACTGTCAACACCCAACAGAAATGTAATATTACATTGTATTAAAGGTCTTGTAATATTACATTGTATTAAAGGACTTGTAATGATAGTTCTTCGCTACTTTCTTTAAATCTCAAATGATAGCTTCAATGCTGTAAGACAATTTTTTTTGCTATTTTGTCTAGGAAATACTGAAATATTGAATTTCCAACGCTAGTGTTGACTGTAATGTTGGTTTTAAGTCTGTTTGAAACAAATATTTCACTTTTCCTGTATCAGCTTCCAAAGCATTTTAGTTTTAATTCCGGTAATCCATTTTTCGTAACTGTCATTTATTTTGTCGCGATATCTCTCGTTGCCTTCTGGGATTTCCATATTGCTAGAGTATTACACATTCGACATTTCGACAATGGTGCAAACGGATCTCTTAGCGTGAAATCATTTAATTTTTTATTTCGCACTCAAAATTGTCAACTGTGTTTTATTTCTGTATCTCCTAGAGCTCGGAGGTATTCAGTGCTTTTGTGGCAGATGTCTGATTTTTCAGTTCATGTATTTGCTGTAGTTAATTTTCTGTCTTTCAAAACTTTGTTTTCTCGACACTATTTTTAAGGGTGTATTTTTAAGAGAATCGGTTGGTTTGCTGTATTTCGTAAAATGCTTCAGTTGTTCAATAATAACATCTAGTACGTTTTTTTAATTTTAATTTTTATAGATAAGATACTGTTACAGTTGTAACATTGTTGAGCACACGCCCACGCAGATAATTTGAAGATGTATTTGCCTTCGCAGTTCAGATCAGAACTTACTGTAGGGGTCAGTATTTTCCGACTAGTTAGTTTCTAGAATAGTCGATAAATATATTTTCTGTTAGTCTTTACCGCGAGCTTGGCTCTCAAGACCTCGATGTTAAGGGGCCCTCCTCCCTAGAGTCTAAATCACCCTTCGAGCCAAATAGTTGTAATTTTTCCTACAAATGCGGTGGCAGAACCGAGAAACACTCCTGCACCTACTCCCCCTCGGCGATCAGACATATACAACGGATCGGGAAGGATGGAAAAAAAAAGGGGGGGGCTGGCTGCGGCCGCATTCTCCACCTCTCCACCCCACCCCCTTCACCCAGTGTCCTTGGCTATTCCCATTATCCTACTCTCGCCCTCACTGTGGAGGAAAAAGAGAGACGAGAGAAGCAGTAGCTGGTCGTCGCTCGCTTCTGCGGAAGTTCACGTCTTCCCAGCGGTGCACGTTTTTGACATGGAAAATGTATGCACTATTATGTGGCGATCTAGGCACAGAGTACTGCCCCTTTGTTGCTACAAAACGTATCTTCCGTAAAAAAAAAAAAAAACAATAACAACAACATGAACCAGAAACCATAAACGAAATAAATATAAATTAGTGTTGCTGCTTGTTGAAATTTTGTAATTTTGTAATATTTCTTAGCACCATAAACACAGTGCTAAGTTTGATCCAGTTTTCTAGCTGTAAACTGAGGCGTACATGATGTTTCCTTGTCATTCGGTTCAAAATGATATACAAGGCTGTTAAACTTATGAGTTTATGTGATAGGTTGTTAGATAATTATTGGTTACTATACAAAGTATTCCTCACGATTAGACATGTTTAAGCCACATTTGGTACGTTAAAAATACCAGTTTGAAGTACTGAACAGGCTAATGCCTGGTATATTTCGTTAGCCATTTTGAAAAATAAACATAATCAAAAATTTGTTCTGTAGTTACTGAAACCAAACACAAATATAGCATAGAGATGGCAATTACAAGCCACCTAAATACAGAAATGTAAAAGTAGTCATCATTGTCGTTAAATAGATAATTTAAAAAAGTCTTCAGTGTGCAGTGTTTGAGAAGTCATTAAAAACTAAGGTGTCGGTCTCATAGCCATGACAATTATTGAAAAACAATGTTTAACATTTGTTCTGCTAAAAAGAAAATTCTACGGTCTAGGTATTTAAGTAGTTTATAGGAATGATTTGTATAGGATAGTACAGAGAAAATTAGTCTCATTAGTTGTATCGTAAAACTTCTTGTTTCTGGGGCTGGCATTTACTTCTTGTGTAATGAAGATGTACAATTGTAAGTTGGTGTTAATAATTCCAGTCAGAGTCTTCTACAGGGAAATCAATTGTAAGCCTACATCAGTCGAAATAATTGTGTGAATTGCTTTGGAATTCATAGCCTAAATTCAAGTGTGGTTTCACGATATTATTTTGTTTGGGTTTCTGTACTCTACTGAATATAATTAGTGCTTGTTCCAAATATTTGAATTTATCCTCTTGAACTAAATAAATAATTTTAAATAATTTGTTTAGCCGACTGTCTGGTAGTTCCAAAGTTATCTAGGGGGTCGAGGTGGCTAAGCGGTTATACGGCTCGCCTCCCACCAAGGCAAACCGGGTTCAATCCCCGGCAGGGCCTCTCACGAATCTCCACACTGTGGGAATCGTGCCGGACGATGACGCCTGCCAGCGGGTTTTCTCGGGGTTCTCCCGTTTTCCCCGCCCTTGCATTCCAACGCTGCTCAACTACACGTATTTAGTACGCACAACTATTTTACAAGTACGTTAAATTAATCGGTTTGGTTACCGTAAACATTTTATATTACTTAGTACAGTTAAATCAATATTTTATTTTAAGAAAGCTAGCATTTGGTTAGCTGGAATTACGTTATTAAGCTATTATTACGAAATTTACGGTAGCTAAAATATCAGCTTGGTTTAGTACCATCATGTATTTAATTGGCTGAAGGGTAGACGATTCTTCGGTTGACATTTTACGAAGTTACAGCTCGAGAAGTTGCTTATATATTTTTTTTATTTGATGCGTAACAATGGCACAAACAATTTTAACTAAAATATTTCAACAGGAAATGAAAACACAGCTGTAAAACTTGAAAATGTTTATCTACGCACATGTCACACATTTCAAAGACACAACAATAAAATCGTGCAATAAGGAAGTCAGTCGTAGTAGCCGAGTTTGCTAGGGCGCAATTCGCTGAGCCCAAGAGATGCCGGTATGAATTCCGGTCGTCCTGGCTTTTTTTTTTAATTATTGCTTCTTTCATGTACGGCCAGCCACACATATAGGCCTATTTAGTTGCACCAACCAAACTTAAATATTTGAGGCAACCAAATAAAACAAAAAAATATATATTTGGTTTCAGAACAAACCCTTTAATTGACACGCAATACAAATAATCAATTTTGTTGTACATAAAATTTATTTCTTTCACTCAACAAAATTTTTTGCGTGAGAAATGTTTTAAAATTTTTTTTTCGGTGTATGTAAAATCTCAACAAAGTTAAAGAAAATACTCAGCAAGAGTACAAAGACAAGAGTGGAAAAAGAATTGGCCATATTTTTATGCACAATGGTATATTATATTTATGAAGTCAAATGACATGCCATTCTTGTTAGGTGTAAAAATAACACAATTTCTTTATTTAAATGAATAGATAATCAGAAAGTGAACATATGAGACGTTAAATCACATTCAAGTTGGTAACATATGTACATCAAATTTTCAAGGTTACTTATTTTGGTATTAGAAATATACGTCGTGTAAGCCAGTATACTGAAAAGCATGTAGTGCAGACATATCATAACCATTATGCCTAAGAGATCACACTCGTTTTATTTTTCCCAAGGAGTTAAGCTAATTTTTCTGTTTAGATGAAATTTGTGTGGTACAGGATACGACATACCTATGAATTATGTTATACTAAAATACAATCAATAAATTAACACACGTCCTATAGTAGAACAATTGGGAGGTGTGCAACTATGATACACCTTTGGAGAAGTTAATAATATTATAATTTTTAGAATATTCTCACATAACAATTTTCGTTACGTATAATATTCTCATGTTTACACAATGTCCACTTCACTAATTACAACTTGGGCAGAAAAATACATTACGATTTACAACCTTTTTAATACATGCTCTGCAATGAATTACACCTCAACTGACGTAAAATGTAATTACGTAATGACCATAGTTCGTTCATAAAATTTAATAAATAATGGCGGTGGTAGTGTGCCATTGCATTCTTTTCATTTTTTCTCAATTTAACATTTTACACGAGTTTGTTATTTTATAGTGACAAATAATAGCCTCATTTTTACACTTAGATAATTACAAAAAAATAAGTAAACCACACTACCGTACAGATATTTAACACAAATAAGTCACTAAATTTTCCATTTGCAATAATTATAACCAAACTTATGTAAATTAAACTACGCATTAAACACATTTCGATTAGAAATTTAAATAAATAAAGTTTGATGTATGCCATTACATTCGTTTTCTTTTATTCGAATTTTTACACAAGTATCTTACAAATCTTTAGATGGTGTATAATAGTTTCATGTTTACATTTCTCCACATATAAAATTACAAAATTAGTAAAACACACTACCATTACAGCTGTTTAATACAAAAACGCCACTTCATTAACTGTCAGCAAATAATTATACCCGAACTACCATAAAATTTAATTACGCGATAAACACAATTTATTCAAAAAAATTAATAGGTGGTGGCTATTATATTCTTTTCTCTCTTTACACAATTTTGTTGTAATTCTGTTGGTTATAATAGTTATTGTTATAGTAGTTTCGTGATTAAACATTCTCTACTAGGTAATTGCAAAATAAGGAAAAAAAACTATATTTACTGCTGCGTTAAAACGAAAAAAGTTTAAAAATTTACTATTGACAATTAATACCACCCAAAATGTTGTAAAATATAAAATCCGGAAGTGACCCCGCCGGAAATCGAGCCCGGTTCACCTAGGTGGTACGCGAATAGTGAAACCACTACACCACCACGGCCGCGTTGGTGGACGTGGTTAGAGTTTACCATTATCAGCTTTAGTATTCTTAATTAATTACTAATCAATGGCTTCTTCTCATAATCTCGTGCTACGTCGTAATTCCTAGATATTGTAAACATTTATAAAGGCTGCTCACGGTGAAATGAGCACTCTTGAGATCTACTTGCATGTACATTGCGTATTCTTCCGTCTTACGTAAAATTAACATTGCCGCAGACCTCATCACTTTATTTGTGCGTCGGTCAAGTGAAGCTGTGAAATTATTATAAAAGTAAATATTTTGCAAATCTGGTAATTTTTACGCTTCCGGTGCATTGAAATATACGGAAATGGAAACAAATAATTTAAGTTATCACACATGGTTACCTAACACTATTTATTCTACGTTAAATATGGAACTACTTTCCATTCATCGTTACCAGCTTTACTCGGCGCATGTCACACGGTGAGCTCGCTGGAATAAACGCAGACAGAGGCAGTAAAGTTTTTCTAACGTTGGTTTCAAAAATGCTCACTTTATCGTGAGCATCATTTATAAACCAATTTACCAGTCAGGCAAAGAATTAACTATACCTTAGCTATGACGCTGTTAAGGTCACTCGTTCCGACAAATTCCAGTTATAAATTCTGGAGGCAGCTCGAAACAAACAAAGGGCATTAATTTCGCCTCGGGAGTTATTGTGCCTTCATTTTAATTTTGGTCTTTTGGAATACGCTTCAAACAATTTGTACTTTTGCGAGGCATCAGACAAGAAAAGAATTCCAATCGTGAAACTGCCTCCTTTTTATATTATTACCTGCGCCGTGTAGCGCTGTTCCAGTTGCGTTATCTGTTTGAAGGAAGTTTCCGAATTGTTCTGCAAGTTCGGTGCTCCGGTACACTTTAAATTAAATTCTTCCTCTCATCCCCTCCACAGCTTCCCCTCCTCATTCACCACTTGCTGATCTGTTTCCGTTTTGGCGGATCCTTGTGTTTCCACCTCGCCCTCAACTTTGCATCTATCCTTCTCACGGATACTGTTCACACACAAGAAGAGAATACATGTAACTACTGAAGGAATATTTGTAGCATTTTCCCTGTTTGTACACGTTTCTGCTATGAAGCGATGGCTAAAGTCCACTACCAAGCATTACTGCCATATTTTGCGAAAAGGAAAGAAAATACATTATTTTTAAAAATAATTTCTGATAGCACGTTTAATTAATTATCATACGCATCACAGTGTTCAATCAACGTTAAACGGGCAGTTTATTAATTTTTCGGGAACCTTTTCTTTACATTTCTAGAGTACGTGCCTAAACAAAAAAAAAACTCTTTGTTCGCCAACGAATAATACAAACACGACTACACTTCGAACGTTATATTATTTATTATAAAACTAACTTTTTTTTTCTCGGTATTTCTATTTTGTAATTTAATTGTAAAAAACACAACAACAAACTATTCAAACTTACGCCACGTGATACCACATCAAAAAAATCTTGATGACGTTCAAGTAGGCCAGTACCGATAGTGTTTGTATATAGATTTCTAGCTATGTCGTATTCGCCCTCGAAAATGGGTGAAATCTGACGAACATGTACACTCTTAACGTTCTAATGATTTGTTGAAGCTTTTATAAAAAAAAATTTAGGTATTGAGAGAAATCTGTCTAGCCATCATTTCACCGTCTTAAAATACATGTGGTTAGGTTCGCCATGGCTTAAGAATAGTAATGAACAAACTTTAGAATACATGTGGTTAGGTTCGCCATGGCTTAAGGATAGTAATGAACAAACTTTAGAATACATGTGATTAGGTTCGCCATGGCTTAAGAATAGTAATGAACAAACTTTAAAATACATGTGGTTAGGTTCGCCATGGCTTAAGAATAGTACTGAACAAACTTTAAAATGTTCTCTTGGAAGCAAATTTGAGGTCAGTAAATTATTTCGTAAACATGTTTTTCCCAAATCAGATTATTTTTATCTTAATTCAAAATTACTGAATATATATATATATATATATATATATAAACTTATAATCACGTTAATAAAACAGCTGGCATGAGAACAGAATAAATCAATGCTGTCGGAATCAGTTAACGAATACAAAATAAGAATTTTTTCTAGAAGCAAATGTCATACCAGCTTAGACAAGGAAGAAAATATTTGTGTAATAACTAAGCGGATAATATTAGAGATGAATCTTACTAACCAAGTCTGGTCTCAGTCGCGTAAGTAATTAATTACTCGTCTGCATTAGTTATCAGTGAGATATCAAAGGAATGCCAGTAAAATAAGTGAAAGTAAACAAAGCACTCGCCGTCCTGGCTGTACACAAACCAGCACTTCGTAATCTGCGAAGCAGCGCGCTTAATTATACATATCACAAGTTTAGTACAGACGTGGAAACGTTTTGCAGATTATGTTTACTGCTTTCGTAGAAGGTCTGCAGCATCTCAAGAAGATCTGCAGCATCTCAAATTATACTATTACTGCTCCTTTTACCTCGTCATTTTAAATTTTTGAGTTTATAAAGGAGGTTTTACGTGTGTAAATTATGTTAATCGCCATAAAAGTATTGACACGCACATGTCTTTCCTGTCGGCAATGTATACTGGTATATTATTAGACATAAGTTCAAGCCATTAATTTTTACTTACAGTTCCATCGCGATAAATATAAGCTACAATTGTGTTGTTATAACGTTTTCAACTAACCATTATGTTATTTTAGACAGAATGTAATATGTTCATTCACGTTATACATACATATATAGGCCTATCATATATATGATTGCTATTTCTATGAAGTAAATGACTTTATATATAATCATTTTATATATTTATTATATATGTTTTATATTTTATATTTATTTATTATATATATTTATATTATATATAATCATTTATTTCATGAAAATAGCAGACATTTTGTAAAAATTGTTAGTTTTTTACTATTAGTGGCTTATGCCTTATCTGAACCCAACATTCTTACGAAAATTTAAACTTCTTCTTTCTTTCTGATTTTGAAAACGTATTTTCACTATGGTAAGCTGTGATACCTACTTTGAAATTACTCCATTACTCTCGCCGATGTATAGTTTAGTAGAGCCGCAGGAATTTTTAGACTATAAAAATCATGTATTTGGGCAGGGGAGGGGGGAAGAAATTTGTTTAATCTTGGGAAAGTGTCTTAACTAATTCAGATATTTCTACGAGAAATGTCTTAAAGAAACGTTCTTTAAATACAAAATTTACTTCGTCGGTGGATTGCGTTGCAAATAATGTGTGCTATTGGCAGTCGTATCCTACAATACCATTACTCCTTCCATACGGAAATATTTTGTTCGTACCTAATTAAATTCTTAGGTGAATCGTTTGTAAAAAATTGACTCTTCTGATAGCTGCCAAAGAAAGTTAGACTGTAGTTACTTGGATAAAAAACTTGAAGAGGTTTGTAGTTTGTGGTGAATATTTTCGAATGCAGACAGGTAAGAGCTTAATGTGAAAAAACTAATATCGTGTTTATATATATATATAACAATCTCAGTTTTGATTTCTGTGTAAACTGTATTTCTTGTCTTAAAAAATAGTGTTGCGTGTGTATATATATATATATATATATATATATATATATATATATATATATATATATATATATATATATATAGGTTATAAATAGACCCATATATTTATCCTATATATTTAGTTTTTCACTTGTGATTTAATAGATATTGTAAAATTTTGAATAAATTATACATTAATCAGTTAATTTGTAGAAATTCATGACGCACATATTCTTCAAATGTGTATTCCTAAATTGGTTGAGATTCAGCTTCAACAGTTATGACTACGCAGACAAATCTATTTAGCAAACATTTTTAAAATGTATATAGGCTAGGGTAATATCTGGATGTCATGCTGAAGGTAAATATGTTGATTGGGAGAAAAGCCACTTATTAAATGCTTTCATCTGAGACAGAAGACTGTATAAATGCAATTAAACAAAGACATGTAATATTAGCAGAGCAGCACGGCAGGGATGCTGTCTGTCCCCAATGATAATCAACATCTACTTATTAGAAATAATATGATTCTTAATTTGATGGAGAATACAAGGAAAAAGTACGTAATATTTGATTACGCCAATTTTAAATAACAAAAGTTATAACAGTTAAAGGAAAATGCTAAAAAATATGAAGACATTTTCTGAAAAATTTGAAATTCAGGGAGTAATTAAGAATAAAGAAAAATGTATTCCATGAGTGAAAAAGGAATTCGAGGGTTTCTTTAGAATGTGAAGTAACAGGGAAATTAAAGGACAATGTTGTAAATGTCCATGTTGTACAACAGTATTAATCTCTACTGTGAAGGTATCAATCGGATAAATCTATTACTTTACGAAAACACTGTTACAAAGCCGATTTGTAGTCTACTTGATACAAGAAGGGTTAGGGGCTTTATGATTGTGAATCATGGTAGGGTCTGTAGCTAGCGGTAGATTAAGGGGTTGATTAACTATTAGACTGTATGGAATAGAGCCGGATTATTATTTTGTTTAACGTAATATTACAATTTCAATCAAAATATGAGGTATGTTAATCGGGGGAACTTTTGTATGTTAAACATTATTACCTGCCTAAATTGTATCAACAACGAAAATGGGTTTATCCCACCTAGTTGAATCCCGAGGCTGTTGTCATGGCGGCCACGTCGATCGGCACAGCTGGTCTCTGTACGGGTTCATCGCTGCCTCCGTCACGAGGAGAAAGACAATGTCCGCCACTCAGTGTTGCTAGACATTGGCGTCGCAGTGATGCAGCCCGCCTTCATTCCTTGCTGGAGGTGGGGATTCCTGCTTACAACTATCTGGCAATGCACGCCCCGGCTTCCGCTACCGCTGTCCTGAATACTGCTTAAGGTGAGCGGGCGTGTTCAGGCGACGACGTAAATTACAGGCGCTTTCACGCCAGCGTAACAACACGAATGACTGACGAATGCGGAAAAAAATTAGCTTAATGTTGTTTTTGAATGTTGCATTAAGTGAGGCTAAAGTTTATTTAACAAAGAAGACTAAAATTAACACAGGCTTTTGATTAACAGGTTAACAAGACGAACAACTATAAGGATAATATTAGGAAAAACAGAAACATATTCATCTTATATTAAAAGAAACATATTTGGACAAGCCGTTGTTGACGAAAAAAAAAAAATCTTTAAGGTGCAATTGAAGAAATTGTAAAAAGAAAAGGAGAGAAAGAAACAGAAAAAAAAATACGAACGACGTAATTAAGGGCGAATACTTAAAGCCATATATTGAAACTGAGAACCGAAATAGAAGGATGTGGCTTTGCCCTTGTTTGAGGTTGAGCCAGTTTAAATTGTTACCAAAAATCCGAAAATAAAGTTTTAAGTGTATTCCAAAGTTCCAGTAAAAAAATTATTTTTTTAATGATTACATTAGAATGTGGTTGTCAATCTGGAAATTCGGCTGCGCAACATATCTTTAGAAAATTTCATTAAATAATTTCTTAAGGAAATGTTACTAAAATCTTTAGCTATGTAAAAGTTAGTTTGTATTATCAATGTTTGTTCTCTATACAATTCTATACCGTTTGACGGATCTGGGTCAAATGTGGAAGGGATGTCCTACAGTACCCAACAAAACACTGCGTGGGCTAAAATGGACTCCGGCTTCCCACTGGGACTAAAGTTCCTAAAACAGAGTTGTGTATCTCTGATTGCCCTCTTATACCCGGTCAACGCAGGGTAGTTTAGCTAGTAAATTGTAAAAATAATGCGTAAAAATTCTCGTCAAGAACAACGCAGGGGCTGTATGGGGTTCGACCTCCTACGATTTCACGTCGCACTCGACTAGTGACCTCATTGTTGTCGATACTACAGCTGTAAACAAACTGATACGACTCCACGAAGTTCAGGTACAGCTTGCCCCCAATTATTCATGTTCATTCGACGCCTGAACTACTCCTTTCCGGCTGTGATGTCACTCTCTCGTATATTTTACTGCCATGGCATAGGGAATATTTATCGTATACATACGAAACACCACAGTCGCCTCTTACAACCTTATTCATCCTTGGCATTTTAACTGACAAATCTATGCCATGGGACTAGCATACGAAATGCTTATTGAAAACATTAAACAGCAATTGTATAACGTACTTCGACCCACAAAACAGTAACAGGTGAGGCGTGAGCACAGTAATAGCCAAGATGTGTGGGACAATATGAGCGAATAGTCATTAGGAGGAATAACCATTAATTTCATAAACCATTACAATAGGCACCCTTCTATGGACAACTGTTATTAAATGCGACAGCTTAAAATAGCGTGCTAGACATTTAGGTAGAGTGTATGTTCTAGCTGGAGCAGGGTACTTGCCCATTAGTTGATACCGTTTCTCCACTCTGCACTTTGACTGTGTGAATCAAATTTGGGTCTGAAAATTGTTCTTAAGAGTACATCAATAACAGGAGTAAAACAACCTGAGGGGATACTATTGCACGGCACTATCCAGGCTGCCGAACAGAAGACACTTTTACACTTGCCCTTGGTCTTACCACAACACACTATAGTTGCGTGGGCCATCTGTACACGATGCTGGAGCGCACCATCAGGTTAGAAGTAATCTCGATTAAGCCGAGAGGCTTAGTTTGACAATGGCTGTCATGAAATATACGTCTTTGCTAGCTTCTGCAGCTTCGCATCGATGTATTATTCTGCATCTGCGATGTCTTTGGGCACTCCGGAGCTAATGGTAGCTACGGCAGTGATGTCGACTTCTTCGGGAGTGATACCATCAGTGTCATCGACTTCTTCGAGCGGCATTCCTGTTGTAGCATCGCCATCGACCTCTTCGGGCGAGGTACCTAGAAAATCATTGCTGCTTTTTTACTTCCAGAACCTACATCCCCAACGGGTCCGCCCGAGTCTTTGACTGAACTATGTCGTCATCAGTGTCACTTTTAAGATAAGACATTTATTTTCGACTGCAATGTCCGGCGCCATGAAAACTTTCATTGTGCCAAAACTCCCTGACGTATGTCATACTTGTGTGAGAGGTTCGGCAAGCATAGGAGCAGTAACGATAGTTTACTTAGACATACAAAGTCCTGTAAAGGCGAACTGCATTTCTCATCAGTACCAGGTTTGCTGCAAGCATGTCACTTGTGAATTTTTCTCGCCTTTTCGTTTTCAAGGTCATTCAAGGTGATAGTGTCAAGGTCAAGGACATCTGCATCTAATGCGGCTGTAGTAATCAGTAACAATGTGCTTGCTGACTTTTATGAATTTTTTCTCGACTTTTTGTTTCAAGGTCATTCAATGTTAAGGGGTCAATGTCAAGGTCATGCGCATCCAATATGGCGGTAGTAGTCAGTAATGGTATATGCTTGCTGACTTTTATGATTTTTTTCTGGAGTTTTTTTCATGTTCATTGAATGTCATAGGGCCAGGGTCAACGTCAAAGGCCCTGAGTCCTCAGTCCTGCTCTCCTGGCTCGGAGTCACAAATCCTACTTCCCTGCTCTGATGCTGAAACGGAAATTTTTGAAGGTCGTTTTTTTTTTCAAATTGGAAAAACAGGAAATTTTTAGGGAAAATTTAGGGAAATTTCAAGATGGCAATGGTTGGCGTCTAGCTCCTACGAAATGACGTCGTTGCACCAGAACCCACATAACCCTTTTACTCTCAGCTTATATTTAATAACTAGCTGTCCCGTGCTACTTCGTTCGCATGAAATTTTTGTAAAGTTATTAAAATTAAGCCCACCATAGTTTCATTCGGGTTTTATGTTTAAACCACTAAAATTTCTTCTTTCAGGTTTAATGGAGTTATTAAATTACACTCTGCTATCGCTTCGCATATGATCTATTTTAGCATGATACTTAGGACTTAGAATTGATCTAGCCATTTTTTTATTGGGTTCTCTAGTCACTGAGCTACGGCGGACCCACTATTGGATGCTCTAGCCCCTGATTAGCTGCGGCCTCACTATTGGGTTCTCTAGCCACTGAGCTACTGCGACCCCACTATTGAGTTGTCTAGCCACTGAGCTACTGCGGCCCTACTGTTGGGTTCTCTAGCCACTGAGCTACTGTGGCCCCCTTATTGGGTGCTCTAGCCACTGAGCTACTGAGGCTCCACTTGATATATGTATATCCACTAGATCATTGTGGCCCCACTTTGAATAACTCCAGCCACTGGGCCACTACGGTTTTTTTATGCAGTAATCCTAAGAAAAGCTTAATCCAGTACCTATTTACATCCCTAATCATAATTTTTTTTTCCGGGACCGTTTGAGATATCTCGATGAAACAAAGACTAAGTTGGTCCTGACGTTATTATGTATATACGTGTAAATTTCATGCCAATACTTTAAGTGGTTTTTGAGTTAAATACGTTCGGAGAGACAGATAGACAGATAGACACGAAAAAAAACTAACATTACATATGGCTTAGTTATTCATTATACTATATGAAAAAAGAATCAAAAGTGAAAAATTCGAAAATCACAGACAGGCGCTTCTATTTTATTTAGTAGTATAAATGAACCAACTCCCGGAGTTTGAAACATGAATTCTGATCAACTTTGTGTATGTAGTGTAAACTATGTATTAACACTAACTATAAATGTATTAACTTTATAGATGTTAATGAAGACCCCAAATTATTTTTGGTGTCATATTTTTTGTTAGTTGTGAAATCATAAGTTGGTTATTATAAGCCTATATAATTTTGTCACTTTATATCTACATGTAGGCTATAGAGTATCACTTGTTATTAACAAAATTCGAATCTTGTTGATTTAAAAAATAAATCCGTTATTGAAATCCAGGAAAATGCTAGCGAGGTTCCTTCCTCAAAAATCTTGTACCGTCGTGTTATTTGCTTCATTAGCACAAATAAGCAGAGAAATGACAAAATACTATCATCTGCTTCCAGGACAGCAGAAAATAATCTTCAGAACTCATATCAGATTATTCCGTTAGGCAGTAACATTTCTAGCTGTGTAGTTCTACTGATGTAGTTGTGTTATATATAATGTTCTTCTTTAGTAGTTGTTTACGTATTGAGATATTCACAAGGATGTGTACAGCATTCAGTTCACTGGTATTACTGATTCCATTTAACAACTTTTTGATGGTACAAACAACAAATGTGATTTTTATCCTCGTGTTAACATAGCGTTTTTTTACATCCATCTTCATGTTGCATAGTTCTTAGCTAGAAATTATACAATCAAAGACGAATTTTTCACACACTCGCATTTTGTGATGAGAGCTATGCACATTTATTATGCTCCAGAACTTCCACCTCATAGCATTGCCAAGAGGGAAACAGCGTTTTTCTAATAAGTCTTCTAATGCTCTAGCTTAAAGGTTTTTTTGTCTGCCGTGGAGGATTTTGCAACCAAAATTAATCTACTAACACCGCAAGGATGGCGTAGTCAGACTTTTTTTGTTCCAGAAGCACCAGTTTAGCAACCTCGGTCAAGAAATAAGTAACCCACTACGAATTACACGCACATAGTATGGCAGATAAATTATTCCTCTTCTTCTAAGTGCCGCTGCAGTTTTCTGCAATACAAAAATAATCACTATGACTTGATTTAATATGTACCACAACTCTGGGCGCAAGACACATACATACATATGTGCCGCTGCAAACGCAGCCTAACTTTCACCCAACTTCTGTTTTTACCTCTGTGGTATCAGGTCACCGTACAATTGCCTTCTTCAAGCTCAAATATTACAGTCGAGATCGATTTTGGACTGGCCCTTGCTTCAGCTGAACGTGGGATGATTTCACGTGAGTACGTCGAGATTTCGAACCAGTATTGAAGCGCTAAAATAAAACCGGATGTAGGGTGAAGTTGAAGTGAAATAAAATAGAAAGCCGGCTTTAGTTGACAGTTCGAATCACATAACTTCATTAATAAAGTGTTGCTGCCCTTGCCTTTCCATGTAGATTATTTACGAACTTCTGAGTCTTAAATGCTTTAGATCTATTTTTAAATAAATATTGGCTTACAGTGCACAGGACCGGTTCGAAATGGTAACGTCTGATGTTTAGAGGAAATTTCTTTTCGGTATTTTACTCTTTAGTTCACCTTGGCGGTCATAATGAATTGTTTTGAGTCATGTTTCAGCCCTATCCGAGTGTGCGGGAGATGTCATGCCCAATCGGGATTACTCAGTCCACTTCAAAATCAGTTGCGACTGAAATTTTTCTTTCAACTAAGTTTACAAGTGTGGATCACATAACGCAATTTATCGTAACTAGAAACTGGCCAATGTTTGTAGGAAATATCATATTGTTATTACTATTATTATACGATCTTCAATATATATATATATATATATATATATATATATATATATATATATATATATATATATATATATATATGTGTATATATATATATATATATATATATATATATATATATATATATATATATATATATATATATATATTGAAGATCGTATAATAATAGTAATAACAATATGATATATATATATATATACACTCACACACACGTTTAGTGTTTTTAAATTTTTAGTGTTTTCTAGTTCCTTTTTCTTCAATCTTCTTAGTTCTTAATTTTATATCCTAGCATTATATTATTTTCCCCTTTTTGTGCGTCTCGTTATGTTGATTTCTGTTGGGTTTACAAGTTCACTAATTCTTATCGTATCCGACCTAGTTTATGATGTATGTGATCATTGGCCCTATTATTTCATTGTATCTTTTGACTTGGGCTCCTTTCGCATGTATCTTCACGCTTTTTTTTTTTAATGAACCTTTAAAAAATCATCCCACGTATGATATGTTAGGTAGTTTTCTAAATACAGTATTTTATATAGGCTATTATAGACTGTTCACGGTAATAATAGCACTTTTGAAAGCCCTGCTTAGGATCTGTTTGTATGACCGTTGTGTATTCTTCCGCCTTATGGAAAGTTATCATTGCCATGGGCTTCGTCACTTTATCCATACGTCGATCAGTGAGACTATTATAAATGTAAATATTGTACAAATCTGCTCATTTTTGCAGTTCGATGTATAAAATAAAAACAGAAAGTGAAAGACATGATTTAAGTAGTCACAAATGATTACCTAACTCTTTTTATTCGACGTTTAGATAAGGAACTACTTTTCATCTATCGTTACCAAATTTTCTGGTTGCAGCTTACTCAGTGAGGCCGTTAAATTATATGCAGGCAAGAGCAGTGACTTTTTTGTAAGGTTCATTTTAAAAATGCTCACTTTATCGTGAACAGCCTTTATCAGCGTTGTATAGACTCCACTTCTGCTAGCACAACAGTAACTTTTTTTTTAAATTGTACTTCTTTACTATCTACGGATAATTATATCCCATTTATAACTAATGTTAACAAAACAGAAAATAGGTGCATTGGTAAAGGTTAGAAAGAAATAGTTCTCATGCAAAATATTATTAAATCGAGAGCGTCCAAATGCGTTGTTTTATCACTTTACAAACTGTTCACGGTAAACGGAGCACTTTCGAAAGCCCTGCTTTGTAGGCCCATTGCGTATTCTTCCGCCATGTGTGAAAAATGACACTGCCTTGGGCCTGATCACTTATTCGTGCGTCGACCAAGGGTAACTGTGGAAATAAAAAAAAAATACAAGTGTTTTCCAATTTTTTTTATTCTTACTTTTATATGCATTAACACACTAAGTAAAAGTCTCCACAAAAGTTTACTTAACTCTTTTAATTGAATGTAAAGACATGGAATAACTTTCCCTTCGTCGCTGTCAACTTTACTGGACGCATGACAGTCAGTGCGGCCGTTAAAATTATACGCAAGTAGAGACAGTGGCATTTTTCAAAAGTTGATTACAAAAGTTCTCACTTTACCGTGAAAAGCCTTTAATAGGGTTATAATGTTCTATACTTTGCTAAGATTTGTTTGCGTAAGGCGGAGGAATACCCTGGAAGTAGAACTTTGGCAGAGTTTTGGAAAATTTGGAAGTAGCCATGAATGGAATATCTTGTGTAGTTCCGTACTGTGCCATTTCGAAATCCTGTTACGCTAGTCGCTTTTTATTTGTTCACACGCATACTTTGATAGATCATTATTACACGAGACGACGTAAAGACCTAGTTTTTTTTCATGAACTGTTTAATTGCTAATATTATAAGCGCGCAATTTTTCTCTAAGGATATTATCATGTACAGCTGTTTTTCTGTTGTACTGTATTGGTGCAGCATTCTTTATGAGTTAACTTAATTTTGGATGTTACATTATCTTGTTCTATTTCTTTGTTTTGTATCATGTTTATATGTGTATTACGTTAAATAGTAGATGAGTAAGTGACCCTCGGTGTCAATCCTGTTTTACATCGTTCGGTTTTGATGGCTGGAGTTCTACTTTGGTTTATACTATGTTGAATAAGTTATCTTCCTTCTCTATTTTTTTAGGGCATTCTTCTAGAACTCCGAAAAGAATTAGGTGTGTGTGTGTGTGTGTGTATATATATATATATATATACACACACACCTAATTCTTTTCGGAGTTCTAGAAGAATATATATATATATATATATATATATATATACATTTTTTGAGATACAAGGATAACCAAAGACCAAAAACATATGAAAAATTCTTTATATTAGGCCTAACACTTAAATTATTTTGTATGGAGTCATTCTTAATTAATTAAATACTAAAATGTTTTAAAAATACGCAGTTTTTTTCAGTGATGGCGTGTAATAAGTAGGGAAGCACATGGAATTTTTTTATGTTAATTAGTTAATTACTTCTAAATTGTTAGTTTACTTTGTGTTTCAAAACACACAAAATATTTTAAGTATGAATACGACAGAATTTAAGCATATATGTTTCTGTCATAGGGCTTGCATGCTCCTTTATAAGCAGTAGGGAGGTCAGCTGAGAGGTATAGTTTGACAGCGGCTGTCGTGAAAGTTTGATTGTCTCGGGGTAGCTTATACGTAGGTCCTCCATGGCTAGTTACGTTACGTTGGGTGGATATTGCCTAACAATGGTTTCTCGCCATCAACCTGCTCAGCTGGGATGGCTACGTCACAAGCAGCATCTACTTCCACCAGTGCAGTACCATCGTTTCAGATTGGTATGGTGCCATTCAGCTGTGACACCTACATGACTACCAGCAGCGCGATCATGTACAGATGCTACAGTACCAACAACTTCTTCAGCTGTTACATCTACAAATATTCAATGGAGATATCGAACTTTTCGGCTCAGATATTGAGAACATCATTGCCGACGTTACCTGCTTATTTAGTTCCAGCATCTTCATCTCCAACAGGCCTGCCAGAGTCTTCGTCTGGACCACTACGTCATCAGTGTCGCTTCTGTGAAAAGACCTTAAGTAAAAGCTGCCATGCTTGACGATATGAGCGCTTTAATTGTGTCGAAAATCTCTGTCGCGTGTCATATTTGTGTGACAGGTGCGGTAAGCTTTTCAACCATTGAGGCTATTTACTTAGACGTGCGAAAACCTGTAAAGGTGAAGTGAATTTCCCATCTGTACCTTGGTACATGGTTTTCTGCAAGCAGGTCTCTTATGCTTTCGGTTCAAGTCCTCAAAAGTGTACTTACCCACATAGCCTGTCCTGCAGTGTGTCGGTGTAATAAATGTCACGATATTGTCGTACAAGGACAACACGAGTGTGAATAGCGCGATGCATAAAAGGCTGTAACCTACAGCAAAGATGCATGTATTAGGATGCGTATATATTGAAGAAATATTGTAATTTTTTAGAGGGCGTAAGTGGTTGTAATAAGTTAATTGAATAAAAATGTATGTGAAAAATAAAGTGTGTTTTATTTCATGTTTAACTAATTTGTCAGAATAAAATTAAAATTTTAAAGTTACAGATACAAAATAAAAATAATTAAAAAAGTATTGTAAAAAGTACTATTGTACTATATGTACATTTATATATAATTAATTTAAAAATTACTTTTAAAAATTGTACAACATAAAAATTCTAACAACAAATATATATTTAATAAATTATGCATGTAGTCAAAGTCCCACATCATGCTTGTAGGTATACCGCCGATTGGAATAATTTTTAATAGGGTGAATATTCTAGGTTTTTTATGGCTATAAATATAATGGCCGACATCTCGCTTGGCCTCCAGCATGCTTGCTTTTACAAATTTACTCTCGAGCTTTTGTTTTCAAAGTCATTCCAAGTCATGAAGTCAAAGTCGAGGTAGTCTGCATCTAATATGGCAGTGGTAGTCTGTAATGTATTATGCTTGTTAACTTTTATGTATTTTTTCTCAAGTTTTATTTTCAATGTCATGGGATCAAGGTCATAGTCATTGGCTTCCATGGCGAATAGGTGATGTCTATCAAGATGGCGTAATTCATATGGACTAGGGGTTTCCTTTGGTACATTTAAGTACTTTTAAAATACTTCGTAATCATTTATTTTAATACGTTTTAATGTTTTAAAATAATTTCAAACAATTAATTTTAATAATAAATTTTTTGGAGTGTTTTGGAATTTTTTTTTTGCGTTTTCAAGGTCAAACGTCAAGGTCAAACGTCAATGGTCATGCTCTTCTGGCTCGGAGTTACTGATCCTCATCGTCGGAGTCACGTATCGCCATCTCAAGCTCTGGGGGGAAAAAGGAATATTTTTAGGTAAAAGGGGAAATTTTTAGGGGAAAAAAGATATTTTTAGGGTATTTTTGTCGACTTTGAGGGGGAAAAGGGAAATTTTCAGAGGAATAGGGAAAATATATGGCGGACGGGTGACGTAACAACATGGCGAACGGCCTAATCCGAACGCCGACGCCGTTATGCCAGACTCAGCTAGTTCCTACTACTAATAATATTTTGCATTATAACTGTTTCTTACGTGGCATTACCGATACACATATTTTCTCCCTGTTTTATTCATGTTGATAGTAACTGAAATTTTTATATACAGATAAAATACAAGTAAACGGTCAATTTAACCAAAAAATAAGGTACTTTATGTTAACACGAGTATAAAACGCTCAATAAAAAGTATATTTAGGAAGCAACCAAATACGTCGTACATTGAGTATTTTTTTCAAAGGTTGGTTAGAAAAGTGTGAAGAAACCGGGATTAGACTTCGCACGACAGATGTGGCCGTTGATTATCGTGTGTTCCCGTGTAGCTCCGGGACTCGCAAACAAACTACGAACATCTTCACACGAGTCCCGCTTCGCTTAGGAAATACTAGAACTATATCGCGGAAAGAGGAAGTAAACAATTTCCTTCGTGCGAGATTGTTTCGTCAGTACGTATCGACCCCGGGTGGGGGAGGCGATGGAATGTCGTAATCTCGATCGGAATTTCTTTTCAAGTTGCTGCCGCGCGGGTCGGCGACGTGGGCAGGAAATGTGCTCTGCCTGTCATATTTATGGGGCGAGATGGCAGGAGCTGCGAAGGAGTCTTTCGTGAAGGCGGAAGGGGGGGGGGGGGGGCTTTTCCCATCGCAAATTCCCTTGCCGGCGACGCTCACCAACACATTGCTGAGTCAAGCAGGAGACGGTTATGGAGACATTTTATCTCCGGCGGTATCGCTTCGTCTCCAGCCTCCTCCTCCAGCTTCGCCTGGAGCGGAGTCCCTCCAGTAATCAGCGAAGGAAGACGCTGCGAGGTCGCCAAGGACGGGCCAGATAATTTTCTGCCGCGGATGCAATATCGGAGGGGCGTCCCAGGCCCCGCTCTTCCGATCAGCCACTTTTCATTGCCCTCTGGGAAAATCCCTCTAAAGGTCCCGCAGGAGGGGAAGAAAATTGAAGCGTCGTTAAACTCGCACGCGACAACTCAACTGTTGCCTGTGCTAGGGTATCTCGGCTAAACGCTGTTCACGATCAAGTGAGCACTTTTGAAATCAACCTTACAAACCTTGCCTGCATATACATGAACTGGCGCACTGAGTGTCATGCGCCCAATAAAGTTGGTAACGAATAAAAAGTGCTAGATAACCATTTGTGATAATTTGAATTACTTTTTCGCTTTCTGTTCTTTTTATGCATCAATGGCTCAAATTTAGCAATTTTATAAAAAGGTTACTTTGATAACAATTTCCCAGTTTCACTTGACCGACGCATAATTAGAGTGATGAGGCCCATGGCAATGTTAATTTTACATAAGGCGGAATAATACACAACGTGCAAACAAATAGACATTTAGCAGGGCTTTCAAAAGTGCTCATTTTACCGTGAAAAGCCTATACACTAGTTAATAGCGGGAAAAAAATAGTTCGCGTTCGTTTCAATAATGCTCCAATTTTACAGAATAAAAACACTAAAAAAAAAAAAAAAAAAAATCTGGTAAGCTTCCTAAATTCAATTGGTAGTTTTTAACCCACATATCGTATGTAAATAATATCACACATCTAACTGCAGATATGGAATGTTTAGCGTCGCTACTGTACAAAGTTAGGAAGTTTCCTACGCATTTGACTGTTTCCTGAGCAAATATAGGATCGCTAGCATGAATGAATGGGATAAAAATTTACCATTCGCGTACACACTCGAGTAGTAAATTTGCGAATAATTTCTTAGAGTGTGTGATGTCACTTCCAGCAAACAGAAAAATATACGCTTAAGTTTTGTCGTATTCACACTTAAAATATTTTGTGTTTTTTTGGAACACGAAGTAAACTAACAATCTTGAAGAAAAATATACTGAAGGAAATTTGTTTAAAGTAGTTACCAATGACTTTTGGTTATGTATTTGGTTAAGATACGACTATCAGACAGTCCCTGATGCGCCTCTTGAAATTTCAGGTTGATCTGATGAACGAGCGTGGTGTGTCTAACAGAGAGCTAGCAAATTTTATGCTTTCTTTTCTTGGCTAAGCTATCAAGATAAACCAAAGTGTTCCTATTGACAGCGGTAAATTCAAAGCCAGTAATCGATATACATTCATGCCAGTCAATAATCAGCTTTTTTTTTTTATCTGAACTTCGTGTTGATGTATGAATTGTCTCCGAAATCCACGTGCATTTTTGATGATGATGCATCCTTAAGGGAGACAACAAAATCTTTCCTTTTGGATATTGTCAATTATTTTTCCGCAGGTGAGATGCTCCTACAATCTACTAATAACGTAGTTCTCATAGTCAGTGATAGTGGCTGTCTTATTCAAGTCTTGGTCTAGTCTGACGAGCGACATTTGGAGCAGTACTCGAATCACAAGCAGTACATAGTGCAGCACTACTCTAAGTACACTATCTGTATTGGTAGTGTTCGACTGATATGGCCGTGTCTTGTCTACCAAAACTGAAGAGCACAGATGTCGTGCCTCGCGCAAATTATCTGCAGATATGATTTTTGACAGAAAAACCACTCTCTCTGTTGCACAGGCTGATTTCCTGTCTAATGGATAGAAAATATATAGGCTGATCACTATCTTGGCTCACTATTTCGTCGCTGACGTATTGTAAGTGAGGCAGGCAAAGGCAAATGTGTACACACTGACCAACAAAACTGCTCTACAGAAGGCCAATGCAGGACTGCAAAAGTCAATAGTGGCGGCAGACACTGATCTTCCTATAATGGTGAACCAATCCAAAAGGGGCAGCAACATTCAGGTTTTCAGTCTTGTTCTCAAGATTAAACTTTACATAATAACAAATTCAGGAAACGTTGGGACCTAAAAAAAAGCTGCCAGTTGTTTGCCCATGCCATAACAGGCTGTGACACTACATTAATTGTCTTCAGTAAGGGCAACAAGACAGCCTTCAAGCTTATGGAAAAGCCCCAAATTCAATAATTGTACGCTGTTTTCAACAATCCGTCAGAGCGAATTAAGATGTGATTGCTCCTGGAGAGAATCCCCTTATGAAACTCTAATGCAACGAGATGTTTTCCATCCTAGACGAACTCTGAGGCATGCAAGCTGTCTCTACATCTTTCAGTCTGGCGACGCTTTCATCCACGAGCATTTCTTATGAACAGTATTCTACGATGACATACTTGAAGAAAGGCATGTTTTCATTTCGATAATTAATGCACCATTTGACCAGTCACATATCACAGTAAATTTCCTTTTTTTTTTTTTAAATACGGGAGCAGATTAGAAATCCGCTCTATCCTCATGCCTGTAAGGGCAGCGGTGGCTGAGCGGTTAGACTGCTCGCCTCCCACCAAGGCGAACCGGTTTCAATCCCTGGACGAGTCACTCCCGGATTTTCGCTAGTGGGAATCATCGTACAGGACGATGCCGCTGGTTGGCGGGTTTTCTCGGGGATTTCCCATTTTCCCCGCCCTTGCATTACAGTGCTGCCCCATTCTCACCTCATTTCACCCTTATCGGCTCTCAAGACCTCGTTGTTAAGGCCAGGTTTCACCATGCATAGGTGTATAGGGAATTATATGCTAAATTGGAACAAAAATCTTTCAGATGTATTTTGTGGTAGCATTTTAAACTAAAGATTTTTTGTTAGCTATTGAACACATCTAGATTTAAGAATATTCGTAATTTTAACTT
Source organism: Dryococelus australis (assembly GCA_029891345.1). Taxonomy (NCBI): domain Eukaryota; kingdom Metazoa; phylum Arthropoda; class Insecta; order Phasmatodea; family Phasmatidae; genus Dryococelus; species Dryococelus australis. Next base: position 310,003,940 of record CM056995.1, read on the forward strand.
TAAATTTTGAATGAATTTTTTTATTATTTATAAAATTGTGAAATTTAATCAATAATTAAAATGTGCATTCAAAATTTAAAGATTAAAATTTGGAAGGGATACAAATCTATATGCGTTCAAACTCCAACAAAAAATCTTCAGTTCAGAATACTACCACAAAAAACGACTGAGAGATCTTTGCCTGAATTTAGCATTTAATTACCTATACGCTTATACATGGAGAAGCCTGGCCTTAAGAGACGCCCAAATTTCTCAACTCAAATCATGCCTGTAGGTGGAAGAAATATGGGGAGACTTTGGTTCTCGTGACGATGCAGCTACAACTTAACCCAAGTTAAGCTCCTGAATATACTGACTTGTGGCTGCGATCTGACTTTGAGGACACATGTTCTTGTAGGACTGCGGATCTTGCTTGCTCTATGATGTGCATCAAATGCAAGGACAACAGCTACTATGAATGACGGCGGAGAGAAAGAAAGCGAGGACTTGACGATTCAGTTTAAGTCTAAGTAATCTCCTTACATCTAATTTAATGTACATTATTGAATATTTTTCTTAGGAAATTCCTTAACAAGGTTTCATTTTTGAATTCATATTCAAAACTGAGCGTTGTACATCCAATTGGTTCTCTTATTTGCGATGGATTCTTTTCCTCTCTCCTTTTTTAATGTTGACGCGAAGTGTTAGTTGTTACCTTGAATTTCAATGCAGAAATAAACCAATCTTGCAATAAACTACTCATGTTTCGAATTGTACCTTTCCTACGTTGGGAAACACCGTAATTCCGGCAAAAAAAGACTTGAGATTTACTTATTAATGTGAACTTCTGCATCAGAATATTTTTATGACTCTCGTATTTGAGAGTCCATAAGTGACTTCAATTGTATCCACATAAAAGACAAAATTTAATGTTATGTAGAAAGTGTCACTTACTACCTTGTTGCGCACAAAACACTAAGAAGCCCGCATACGAGACGCCAGGACTTTTAGTTTGTTGTTTAGCACACTAAAATAGAACATGTCTTTCAACTTTCAGCATACCAGTTTTTTTGGAAGTCGAAAAATAAACTTACTGGAGCATATTTCACACGACCAACTTAAGAGTCGATCTGCATTGATTTATGTATTAATTGTTTTTACTGTCGGATCACGAAGCGCCAGCTTCGAATCTTCAGATAGCCACGTGCGTGTCATTAGATGCCAACTTTAGGTTCGTTTAAAAGCACCTACAATCCCAAGTAATATAGTTTTTAAAATTGAACATTTATGTGATGTCGCGTTCTTTTCGCTGCATGTAAGCAGGTACTTAAATCTCGGAAAATGTTATTCCGTTTCCAACTGTTTCGTTCCACTGGGGAATGTAACAACGTCTTTGGGCACGTTTCTTATTGCTGGTTAAAAGCGAGAGTGGAGACTTCACAGTGCGGAAACTAATTTGGTGTAACTTAATCCCACTTCGCGTAATGCAATATCGCTGTACGTGACACGACTACTTTAAACACAATGAAGACTACGCGAAATGCACACCTTTGAAGAATTTTCAGCTCCATAACCTAACCTTTGGCACATTCTCGCCGAAATTTCGCGCCATCGTATCGGCGGCAGTGCATGAAGCATGTGTGTCCCAGATCTCGTACGGTCGATGCGCAAGACAACAGGCTGTTGACAGTAAATTGAGCACTTTTAGGGTCCTAGTTACTTTTTTCCTATCAGCCATTTTTGTCCTTCCGCTACTTTTAAAGTAAATATGGCAACGTAAATAATCAACATTGGGTATGTATTTCACCGGACTCGAAAGTTAACGTCTACGGATACAATCAAGTATAATTACTGACTATTATTCCAAATGACAGGACTTCAAAAAGTGCTCACTTTGCCGTGAATAGCCTATAATTGGGAGTAGAATGGCGTGGGATAGACGCTGATGCTCTTGTGTTGACGGGATAATACGACATTATTGCTCATACTACGCATTGCAGGGGAAACTGAATATGGCATAAAAGACAACCTTGCTAACATGACAACCATCACGAGACAACCTTGCTAACATGACAACCATCACGAGACAACCTTGCTAACATGACAACCATCACGAGACAACCTTGCTAACATGACAACCATCACGAGACAATCTTGCTAACATGACAAACATCACGAGACAAGCGCACAATTGCAAAGGGCGCAGACTGTGAGGCAGACGCATAAGCCTTCCATCTTAAAGGCTGTTCACGGTAAAGTGAGCATTTTTGAAAGCCCTGTTTAAGATCTACTTGTATGCACGTTGTGTATTCTTCCGCCTTATTTAAAATTAACATAGCCATGGACCTCATCACTTTATTCGTGCGACGATCAAGTGAAACTTTGAATTTATTAAAAAAGTAAATATTTCACAAGTCTTCTCTTTTTTTACACTTCGATACATTAAAAAAAGTACAAAACGAAAGACACAATTTAAGTTGTTGCAAATGGTTACTTAGTACTTTTAATTTGAAGTTAATATATAGAACTATTTTCCATCCATCGTTATCAACTTTACTGGGCGTATGTCACCAATTGCGCCCGTTATAATATATGCAGGTAGGAGCAGTAACTTTTTGCTAAGGTTGATTTCAAAAGAGCTCACTTTATCATGAACATCCTTTAAATAAAGTGTGCTAAAAAAAGTGCGAGAAGATATCGTTGGATGTTTTATATTACGAGGTGTAGTTTTTTTTTATTTTGGCTCTTTGTGCTTCGCCTGAAATACGCGATGTGCGTTATGATCACAAGCCGTCATAAGATCCGAGATCATAAACCCTCTGGTAGATAGTACCCAGCCTTACAGGAAGAACCCCGTAGTACATAGTCGTCGATTTCTACGCGCAATATTAAAAATTTCCGTGAACGAACGATGTGGCATCTACAGCCATTCCCTGGTCCAGTTGCCACCTCGGCAAAGTATTTAGGTTTAAGGCGATCAAGGAAAGGTTCTTAAGGAAAAGGAATTGGCAACATAAAAAAATGATTCCATTTTAATACTTGTTTTCTTTTTTCTCGTGGAAATTAAATCGAGGCTTTCGGGAGATGCGAACTCGATGTCTGTTGCTATGAAAACCTAAAAATTGTAATTTTTTTTTTGTTATGAACGTGTAGTTATTAAATTGGGCGACTGATAAAATTTGTGACACATGACATATCTTGTTTAGTCTTTTTAAGTATACACATTCTGCGGTACCTTCAATGGCAGAAAACGAAATTATTCCTTCTAACAGTGAAATTCCTTCTCGTGGTTTCTTCCACCTCGAATGCCTTGAGTACTGTAGCAAATTGAACGTTAAGCTGACTCAGTATTGGGAGCGACATGCTCATTTCATTATTATATCAAGGCATGGAACACAGAAGTATTTATATTTATACTAGTAAGGGGGGGGGGGGTAGAAAAAACAATGGGAGTGTTTGGTGAAATAATAAATTACCATACTGAAACTTGTGAAGGAACGACCAAAAGGCAATTCTCTTTGTAAAAAGTTGTATTGGAAAGGGCGTGTTAACGCCCCCCGATGTTATGCCAGAAGGCTTATCAGGGGACGGCTTATAACATAACTTAAAATATTACACATGTCTTGCCTAGGTCTCGAGCCCTGGATTTTCCCCCTCACAGGTTGGCGGCAGCGCCACGGGAGGTCGGCCCGTAAAAAATAAAATACGTAACTTCGCCTCGTTTCCTGTAGCATCATGTGACGCATGAAGCGTGTTTTACCGCTGTAGTTCAAGTAAGATGGTTCTTGCAGAAGTCAGTCAATCTACACTAATATTGAGAGAAAACATTTTTTTATGAGGAAACTGAAAATATGCATAAAGAAAAGAATGAAATTCCAATCGATAAACCGGAAAATTAATAAAAGAAAACTATAATATTTATATAAAATTCCGGCCATTTAAAAAAATGTTTTCCGAAATTAGCGAATAGTTGATTTCAATAATACTATGCTCGTGTAATTTCACCAAGATTTGTAGATAAAATTTTGCCATTATTTCTCCGTCATTTTAGCAAAATAAATTTTTAGCATGACCTCGCAAGCCATGATTGACAAATACGAGTAGTATATTATTTTGTCATGGGTTTTTACAGCCCTGCTCTCAGTTTATCTAGCACAGAAGAGACAAATGACTTCACTGCATTAGATTTCCGGTCATCGTTGGTTTAAATTAGTGTGAAATGTTTGTCACTCTTTTGAACGCAATGCCATAGTATTCGCTTAGTATAATATTATTTTCTCTCGTAGATTGTGCGTAATTCACACACCTTCATAAAAGAATATTTGCAGAGTTATACATATTTTTAAATTCTGAAAGTTACCTTTTACCTTGTGCATAACCGCCACATCCGTACATGTAGTATGTCTTACGTTCATTTTTATTTCACGGGTGTCACTTTAGCTTTTCTTTGTGTGTGCTGCAGACCACCGTAACTTTCTATGTTATGGTTCTATTGCACACGATGGTTCGGGGCCGCGGTAGTGCAGTGGCTAGAACACTCTCCTCTTTCCAAGGCGGACCAACTTCGATTCCCTGCGGGGCCTCTCCCGGATTCTCGTACGGGGGAATCGTGCCGGACCATGCCGCTGGTTGGCGCGTTCCTCGCGGATCTCCCGTTTCACCCGCCATTGCATTCCGGCGTTGCTCCATACTAAATTCCACAAAATAAATCGCATTATTCTCACAATTTTAGTCAGCTGTGTGCACTAAATTTTAACGAGTTCTGCAAGTTGTACGATCGGGTACAGAGTTCAGTGGGAGCCATTCTACTTCTGCCTTAAGCAAGAATTTTATTTTTCAATGGTGCAGTCAAAAAACATTCAATTACTATAGGCTATTCACGGTGAAGTTAGCACTTTTGAAATCCCTCTTGTTTGAAATTATAGTTAATAAGTCTATTTTATTTTACCCTTAGACGTTAACTTCCGGGTGCGGTGGAATATACACGCTGTATTTATTACTTATATAGCATCGTATATTTAAATAGGTAGTTAAAAGTTGAAATATGGTGGAAAGGAAAAAGCAACTAGGGCCTCAAAAGTGTTAACTTTATGGCGAACAGCCTATAGCTAGTTAGCTAGCTATAGCGTGTAAGTAGCAAGAATATACTAAAGACCATCAAAGCATTGTAAAGTAAAACAATTATTATCTTGAGTTTGTAGCAAACGATGTTCAAATTGTATAAATAACAAATAATGACAAATTTACAAAAAAAAAAATCGTCTATTTACATCATTACTCTTTGGAATGCAATTTTCTCTGTTTCTTTTTATTTTCTTTCAAGACTTTGCAAAGTAGTTAGGTGTGCTCAGAAAATAGTAATACGGTTCTTTCCATGATGGTAATAAAGGAAAACATTCCGCCTGTGTAAGTTACATTCAAACTCTCAGCTGTAGAATTTCCCTACTAACAATAACCCCCCTTGCAACATACAAACGCTTAGTTTCTGTCGCTTTTCAGTACACGTGCGGAATTTACGCAGCGGACGCCGAGGTAGACGCCAAATACTCAGCTCATAATTGCCTAATTAATAAAAACGTTCCCTGTTTTTGGTGAGTCTAATTACTTCATTTAATAATATACGTATCAATCTTCGTAAAATAGGCCATGAGAAATTTTGTTGATTGGCACCTCCCCGTGTGTATTAAATAAAGTGAAGAATGAAATGGCGTTCAAACAGTGCTCACTAGCACATTATCAATTCTCACATCACCAAAAAAAATTGTACTGCACTAAGAAATATATCTATAAGCGTAAGATGACACCACAGAGTATGAATATGTATTAATTATTGTACTGTTTTTCAGTAGGTATTGATTTATTGAGTTTTAAATAAATGAAATCGAGCAAAAAAAACCTACCAGGACGCTATGTGAGTAACCAAAAAATGAATTGTAGTATCTACTAAATATTTTGCGAAAACAACTCTGAACTTTTTTCTATGTACACACAATTATTTTATAACGATCAAACGTTCAGTGATTACAGAATGAGTGATATTTTGTATTTATAAACGGGCAAGGTCACAACAAAGCTATTTTGTGTTTATAAATTGTTTGTTTGGTGAATTTAAACATTTTCTCCGCGTTTCATTTTTACATTGCACGATGTATTATGAATATTATTTTTACTTCAATTATAGTTTCGCTCAAAGAAAACAGAACGACTCCTTGAAGCAGAGGTTGGTATTATGTGTGGCGAGGAAACTACCTTATTACCCTTCCCGTGAAGGATTAAGGTAGCTTTATGGCCCTCGCGGAAATAACGAGCAAGGATTTTTATTCTCCCGCTCCAATTTTTCTTCCTTACTGAACTCGCAAAGTGGACTTGCCAGGTAATTTATTCGACGTTTTTTTTTCTCCTCTTGGTATATTCTTCGTACTGTAGTGGGGGCGCGAGATTTATCTAGTCTCGCAGAAAACTTTCTTCGTTCTTGGCTACCCTCTTCTCCGGGACTTGACCACGAGACTTTAAACTTTGAACCCGCAGCAGATCAGTCTCTGAGTGCTCGTCGCAAGAACGGGAGGAATGAAGAGAAATACGTTCGCAAGTTTAGGTGGCGTCCGTAAGCGACATCTGCATATTCAACGAGGTCATTAATATTTGACGTGGAATTCTGGCAATCTGTTCTTTTTTAAACAAAGAAAAAAGGAGCAAATTGAAAGTTAATTACACCCATTTATTAAATATTTTAACTCCTGCGTTATAGTTTATACTAGTTTTCAGTGCAGACAATTTGCAAAACGTTTCTGTAGGTCAGTTCGCAGCGTTTCCTTAGTTCTTTATTATTAAAAGCAAATGCGATATATCATATTCCAGTTTGGCTCTGACGATTGACATCCAAGACGGTGCTTCCAGATTTTTTCGAATTCATCATAATTCCCACTTTCGAATTCCTTACACACACAACAAATTTTTTTTGTACTTTTATAAGAGAAATCCTTAAAAACCCAGTCGCCAAGAAAATCCTTTGTAAAACTACAAAGAGTTTTCTTGTGAAATATGCACAACATTTATTTGTAATATTACAAATTATAGCCTTGTATTACAAATAACATTATTGAGTAGTGTACATAATATTTTTCCTCTAGAAAACAAATGTGATAAATCAATAACAGAGAATAACAAAAAAAAAAAATAATTCAAATTATAATTTACGACAAAAAGAAATTAGCACATTGTCGTCACACAGACTAGAACCCATACTGCTAGTATTACCAGCTTGCAGCATTAACCACAACACCAACCTGACTTACAGATATAAAACTTATTTTATGAGTAAATATATCTGCAAGTACCTACAAAATATTAATGCAGTTACTTGGTTAATAAGAATAGGTACATCTATTTTATTTTAAGTGTTCTGTTCGTGAGTTAAGAGATTTGGACGGCTCTTAAAACGAGGTTTGAGACCCGATTTAAGAAATCTGTGTAGCTTGGAAACGTTAACAGTTAATGAATAATACGTTCGCGTTTTATTTAAATTGTCGTTTCATTATGATTATTTGAGTTGTTTTAACTGATTTACGTTACTCAAACTTGCAATACATATATTTTTGCACGCAGGTACACACTTTACATCACCCGTAGTTTTCGCGCAAACAGTTATATTCAGGCTCAAGGTAACTGTAAACTTCTGAAGTCCAGTTATAGAAGTAAAAGTGAAGTAAAGTTAGCATTCAGCTAACCACCCATGAAATTAATTTTATATCATAGACGTACCTGTATACGCACGGATCAAGGGAAATCTCCTCCGCCATATAGGAGTGTTAAATTTCTAGTTTGTTTTTTAAAAAAATTGAATTTCCGAAAGTAGCACTATACTTAACTAGCTGTTGACCTCATAAAAGCAGTACAGACATGGCTACTGAACAACGAACTTGTATTTACGTCAAAATATTGATTTTGCCAGATTTTGGCAGAGTTAAAATGTTGACGTAGTTATGAATTCGTAGTTCTCTTGCGTTATCTGTCCTGCTGTGTAACATCTACAGATAGTGCATTCACTATTAATTCACACTATTATGAAGCCCAGCTAAATCTCTACTTATAGGATGTTCCCAAGCCTCGTGTAAACATAGCTTAACAAATTATAGGAAAGTACACCAAAGGGACTACGCACCGGATTCGTGCGCCCTGAATGGGATATTTTTACACGAGATCTATTTCTTATTAGGCGTTACAAATACACATATATTCCCTGCCTGTTTTATTTCATATAAATTATACATTAAATATTATTATTTACAGATATAATCAAAATTAGAGTTCAAATTAACTAAAACCATGGTACTTTTATGATAGCAGATGTAAGTTTAAATCACGTGTAATACGAAAGCATCCAAACGCGTCATACATCGGGTGATTTCACAAAAATATGATTCAAAGAATATGAAGAAACTGTAATAGACTGCAGTTTGGTATAAGAGAACTTTCGGAAAGTATAAACAAACCAGAATACAGTATGGCGGGGCAAGGTTCTCCTTAAGTTCTTTGAACGACTTTATAACGAAATTATATTTTCCCCGCTACATTTTTTCTCTCTATGTCCTTCGGCTTCACAACGAAAAGAATATTGGATAGGAATGACAAGGGGCTCATTTAGAGTTAGCAGCCAGTTCAAGCAAATCAAATGCTGCCACTCATATGCCAAGTTTACATTGGATCGCACGATCATTGCGTGAATTGATACAACGTCATCGGTTGCTCCATTAGTCGTGTAGTTATTGTATGTGTGTTTTATTTAAAGATTGATGATCAAAAATGCTGCCTTTAGTGTGAACAGCTAATTGTGTCTGATCGCTGAATAAATCGACATTCCTCTCCTGGCATATGTAAATTTAATATAGCAATGAAGATCTCACCTACCAAGTTCAATGTTCTCATTACGCTGTTCAACAAATGTTATGTTCTCTATTTACTGTGTAAATAATTCACGAGTGATGACGTAATGTGATCCGTGTAACAAAAACTGCACTATTGTTTTTCAACCATCCGCTTTCCACGTCTTTGGACCTACAATCGATGCAGTTTTGTGAGCGTGAATGGGAGGGAGAGAGACATAGAGAGAGAGAGAGAGAGCGAAACTAAATATGATGTGAAGAATCAATTGTGATACTCAAAATGATAACGTTTCCCACAGTACAAGTACGTGCATTTTTTGTTTGTCTGACACACCTGATATTTATCTTGTGTGTTACATGCTGCAGCGGCCATAAGAGAGCCGCTCACGAGAACACTACTTAAGCTACGGCGGACTATAGATCGAGACTGTTTTCTAAACAAACGTCGCTGACTTACTGGGCGAATCATATCAAACTGCCGTGGAAGCCACCCCCTCCCCTCACCCCTCCCCAGTGTCAAAACGACGATCGAAGTACCGCCACGTTATAGGCCGTTCACGGTAATGTGAGCACTATTGAATCCCTAGTTACTTTTCCCTTTCAACCATATTATATCCTTCCATCACTTGTTAATGTAAACCCTACCATGTGAGTAATAAACACCGTGTATACATTCACCATATCCAAAACCAAAAGTCTGAGGCCACAATGAAATGTATTTATTGGCTATTATGTCTGATGAAACAGCTTCAAAAAGTGTTCACTTTACCGTGAACGGCCTATAGTTGCCGCAGCTGGTAACTAGAAGGATGACGACATGACACCGAGGCCTGGAGGAATCCTGGTTCAATCTACTGAGGTTTTATGGTGAGCATAACTATCGAACTGGCAGTTAGGTGTAACACTCTACTTTGAGACCCCGTTGTCCCTTAAGAATAAATATTCTTAACTGGCAAGGTTAGGAGAAGTAAGAGTATCGTAACTAAATTGACATTGCGCTATCAATGAGTAATCACTGACTACTAACTTGTCTTGTAACGTTTAGTATTCATCTTCGTATATGTTTGATGTTAAATAAACGTAGTTGTATTTATGAATTGCTGGAGTTGTTAGTGAACTGGTAGAGTTACATCACCCATCACGTACGTTTCCCCTTCCTTTAGTCTTGATAGAAACTCTAAGGAGAAGACTAGTGGTTCAGTGGTCAGAATAGGGGTCAGGAAAGGGGAGACGGTACGATGCGGTTAAGAATTTCAGCCATTTAGTGATCTTGAGAGGATTATGTACTAAACATTTTCTGTGAAATTGTTGTTTGCGCGTTTACGCATATCGCAGAGAGTAAATGTTCTGGGAATACAAATATTTGTCATAAAAAGTAGAAACCAAAAATCTAATGGTGTTTTGATTTTATCATAGTGAGTGTAGTAATAAAAATCGGGAAATGGTATTAAAAAATCGTACTTTTAGAGCTCGCCTGCGTAATCTCCGTCAGAGATATAAGCAACCACACGTTTGTAGATCAACATGAAGACTTTCACCGTTTGTAAAGTAGTTCCACTGTTACAGATCTATTTTATATACATTGTACAGCGCAATGACGTAGTTAGGTCGGATGTTTAATTTACGTGTATGTACAATTAATCTACATTTGTGGTTCGAAGACATGTATGATTACATTATACAGACTTGACTTCTGTCTTAACAATATGGCGAAATAATTGTTTTGTTCTAATTTGCTTTAGTTTGTCTGTATGTATTACTAAAACAGAATTACAGTCAATTTGAAATTCGTTAGTGTTACGATTATTGCTGTTAACGTAATGTTCTTTAAATTTCCTCAGAAACTTTTAATATTTTTGCCAGGTACTGACACAAGTAAAAATACATTTATTTTAAAAAGGGCTGAACATTGTTCTCGCCACTGAACGTGCGGTTCTGTGCTTAATTCGCAGTAAAACTAAAAATATTAATTCTTCATAAGTTATTTAATTAAAAATTATCGTTTAGTAAAACATTTACTGAACATGCGTTAGATCTCTAGTTCGACTCACAGCGAGCACTGTGAAGTTTTGCGATACTAGAGCACTTGGTATACCTACTGGTTGCACGGGCGATCCCAGTTCTTTGTCACGGCGATTCCGGTGGATAATGGCCAAACAGAGCACAACAAATTCTTGAAGAATTTCTTTTATTTTATGCAATTAAACGCTTCAGCCACTGCACAAAGCCTCTTGTGTACTACACACAACTGCTCGTCAGCGCGAATATACGCCATCTTGTCCTCCTCCTATTCCTCTTCTACTCCTCATAATCGAACTCCGCCTTTCACTAATACTCCTAGTCCTACGCTACAACGGTCACTGTTTAATCCGCTTTAGTTACTTGCATCTCTGGTTGAAGTAGTCTCCATGATCGTGCAAGAAATTAATGTCTTTTCCTTATCACTGGCAGAGACGGTCGTAACATAGAACTAAATATAATAAAGTTAAAAAAAATTTCAATAACCAAGCGGGATCTATTTATTTGATCGTTGTTCGTTAAAATACTTTAAAGACAAATGTCTATCTAAAATACAAGGTATATGTTCGCTTATTCACTGCAGCGATCGCCGAATATGGTGGTGAGATGTTGGCGCTAACGTCGTGAGAGTGGCGCGCGCACTGTCATGTATGTCGAAATGGCATCTGTCTCCTAACGGGCATGGGGACATGTTGCAAAGAGGCAAAGGAGAGTAACGTTTCTCGTCATTTATATCATGTCGAGGACAACGTTTCAGCGATAATCAGAAAGAATAAACAAAGCAGATCTTTCGCGCGCAGAGAATATGTTCTGGGTGCTCCGGCAAATGTGTCGGATGTGGTCAAGGCGACCCATTACGTCTCCTGAGCGGAAGCTGACTGAATGGTGGCGTGACTCTATTTTTGAAAGCCCTGTCGGATCTCAGAGTGGTTCGAAGCCCTTCATGATCTTGGAGATGTCATTTCCCCCCTTTTTGTGCGTATAAGTGGAACGTATGGCAGTGTCTAAGGTTATAACATATTCCTTTTCATTACGTTCCCTAGATATTGAGTTCCGGAATCCGCCTTACTACTAAACGATTGACACAAACTTTTAACGATTGTTATTCAAAACTCTTCGTTGATTCTATGCAAAGTTTTTATAGAACATGCATTAAAAAAATTCATTATTTCTAGAAAAAAAAAATTAATTAATATTTAATTTTCAGAAATATGAACTTGTTGGGGAGACAGTATCTTAAGGTGGCCACCTCGGTAGGCCGCCGAATGGTGTGCACAGCTCCAGCAGAAAAAGGTTTTATTAAAAAACCACCCAACGTGTCTGAGTGATGTCTGCTTACGAATAGCATTTAAGAAAGGTTACGCGTCTGTAAACTTTTTTCAGTTCCTCCATTTCTCTCTAAAGCATATTTTTGGGATAGTGAGAATGGCTCTCACGGGTGTTTTCGCGGTCAAGGTATGAAAATGCCGGTACAAAATATTTAGAAAGGAATAGGGACGCGCATCAAATACATTTATTTGTATTGGTATTTAATAAAATGGTAGGGTCTCCGCTGAAAGTCTCATAGATGCGCGTTATCAACGTCAAGACTGCACGCCAGTTCAGTGCTTTGCGTGTAGAGGCGATGAGAGAGTTGATGCGCATGTGTTGGTCGCTCCTAGCGCTCCCACTCTTTTAGGCCTCATACGTGCAAAATTACTTCAACCATGCGGCCACCTTAATGCACATTTTTAGTATAAATCCTATTGCAGCTCTAAAATGGTGTGTTGGTACTTACTCAAAGAATAAAGAAGAGACATGGAAAATCCGTACAAATTTAATCATATCTTATAAGTCTTTATTTGTCAGAGATGTCAGAATATATTATGAATAAATGTATGTAAATACTTCCTTTTTTTAATTTCTGGGATTTTGTAATTTGTTCTTCATCCTATACTTCAAGCTTCAGTTACATTCTTTTCGATTATTCGTACAACAGATTCATTCGTAAACATTTTTACGTCTGGAAATTCCTGAAATACGTTCTGTATGCCAGACATAATTAATAATGCACCAAAGAATTCCTAGTATGGTGCAAACGTGAAATAGCTTTGCACTTGAACTACATCGCAAGTTTCCATCTTTCAAGAAAATTTTTCTTGTCATTTTGTACCAGACGTTTTCAGGAATTTGGCCCTTCATTTTCCTTCAAAGTAATACAAAAATATGTGGTATTTTGTAGGCAATTTTTTCCTGGCTTACAAAAGTCGACCCAGTTATATATAAATGTGTTCAGTAGGCTGAAGTTCAAGCTTTTCTAGCGGATATTACACTTCATACCTTCCATAGCCGTTGGTTTAGGATGGATGCATTTTCATACTGTACATGAAACCGGTAAATTCCAAACTATTCCACATTGTGGGTAACTCTGAATCGTCGACAGTTGAATCACAGGCTTAGGATTTCATAGATACATGCAGTGAAATCAGTGTACCAACTACCAAGACTATGAACGAAAATCCCACGATTTCTCCTCCGAACTACACAGTCCGAACGTTACAGTCGTGTATGTAATGGTCACCAAACATTTGCAACACGCACACTTATCAACCAGATAGCCATGACACACAGCCTGGCTTGTCACTCCATAAGTTGCTCTTCTATATATATAAGTTGCAGAATTGACGTGTTTGCACTACTACAAATGATGGCTGTATTTTATGCAGTGATCTTAGGCTTGTAAGTTGATACTCGTCCAGTGAATTCAATTGCGACCATCTACTTCTGGTGGAATGGTCACTTACAGTGCTTCATAATGCACAATCAGCGAAAGTCTTTGGCAACCGTTCATAATAAAATACAAGTGGCTGCGGTGGTGTAGTGGTCAGACTACTCACCTCCCAACTAGGCGAACCAGATTCGATTCCCGGCGGGGTCGTTCCCGGATTTTCGTAAGTGGGAATCGTGCCGGACGATGCCGCTGGTCGGCGGGGGTTTTCTCCAAGACATCCCGTTTTCCCCGCCATTTCATTCCGGCGCTGCTACGTAATCACATTGCTTCTCCCTCGTCAGCTCTCAAGACATCGATATTAAGAGCCGCCCAAATCTCTTCACTCACTTACTTATTGAAATACACGTCGGAGACTCCGATGGCCTTGGTCTGTCAATGTCGTCAGCAGTGTTGGCGTGCTGTAACACATTTTGCCATTGTATCACCCGCTGTTGTGCAGGATGCCTGGAACTCGGCTGATATCTCCGGATAGAACGACGAAACCTGTAGGCATTAATGATCATGCCACGTTAGGTGCTACTGGACTTGTGTTATATGCTTTTATACAGGTCCGTGAAGGTAAGACCATGGGTTATCCTACATGCCTGCCAGGATGACCTCATACGTTCGAAATTTATAAAGATGGCAGGTATATATCTTTACTATCGTGTTATTTAAGTACATAATGGCCATAGCTTTAAACACGCCATATGTCCAGCTCGCAAAGAAAGCCCATAGGTTCAGTCGTCGTGTAGTCGTCATGTAAATAATCTTCAATAATTTTTGTGCGGTGTCGGCGTACGAATACTCGTTTCTGTTTTCTATTTTCGTCTCTAGGGTCAGAAATGGAAGTCCTACGAGACGAGTCGACAAGAGAAAGACTACGTATCAGTTCAGAGACTTGTGCGTAAAGACCACCAGACAGTCGATGCACGTACTTAGGTCGAACCTTATAGCGTTCCCACACACAAAATCCTCCAGCTAGACGACGCACTTAAGGTGGAGAAATACTTCATCTTCGTAATCAAAATTTATGACTGGACGTTACTAATCAAAGCTTGATATAGCATAGACGACTACTCAGCTAACTTTATAAATCTGTCTGGTTTCAATTACATCCGTATTTTTCTACGTGGGACAAAATTATTGAATAATGAGGGAATCTTCGATTGCCGTTTTTGGAGTGAAACGAGTAACAGGAGAAAAAATAAGTTGAATTTAGAAATGACTGTTAAGATATTTCCCGCGTCTTACATCTGGGAATTAAGTTATGGAAGACTTATACGTACATCAAGATGGAGAGTCTCGTTGCGCATCACATGACTATACGACCAGACCCTTGTTCAGTGGCGTGCACGTAAAGGTGATGAGACGTTTGGTACGTGAGCCAGTCTGGTCCTTAGCACCCACTATGTTCCTTCTGAGCCTCTCGCAGTAGCTTGAGGCGGGCAGGTGGGAGTCGTAAACGAGTCCCCGCTCCGGGTAAACGGCGGCTGGCAGTTATCTTTGGAGCGCTTGAAAGCCGCTCCTTCTGTCTCTCAGCACTCGTGCGTTGTAGTTTGTGGCGGCTTGAGCCGGGGGGTTGTTGGCGAGGAGCAAGGGAGGCGAAACTGCGCCAGGGTTCACTGGAGAGGCCTGCGTGAGAATGGCGACCGTTAGCTCAACAGTCGCGTTTTATCTGTCTCGTTCGTACACTCGCTCTGTGTATCTCTCCGCTCATTCCAGTGTTCTTCAGTTCCGCTCGATAACCGACACGCGCGCTGAAAGTGAGTGGAGGGATGTGGGCGGCTCTTGACATCGAGGTCTGGAGAGTCGATGAGGGTGAAATCAGGCATGGAGCAGCGCCGGAATGCAAGGGCAGGGGAACGGGAGACTCTCGAAAAAACCTGACGACCAGCGGTATCGTTCGGCACGATTTCCACTTGCGAAAATCCAGGAATCGAACCAGGTTCCCCACGCACATAGGATGCATTTGGCCCTCTTCCATGTGCAAGGATAGAAATTTATATCATACGTTCATATGACCAAAGTAGACAATTACAAAATTGCGGATGTACAAGAAATATGTAAAAAGAATATGTTTGACCAAACGTAAAGTCAGATGTACGTCTATATATGGTCTTTTTTTGTCATTTTTTTATATATCTTATGATACCCTGATTTTCTTCAAATAATTTTATTTCTGTCGTCTTACAGTTATGCCGAAAGGGTAATCGGGTCATAGTAAACATTAAAAAATTGTAGTATTATTACTACTAGGAACGGAACAATCTTCCATGTAATATCCGGTATTCGAAACGGTAAGTTCCTATAGTACAAAACTATTCCTTAGTGACCTCGTTCTACTAGCGTCACCTATTTTTTTTGTGTTGAAATGATATTGTTGTTTCAGTTTTTTAGGCGAATGAAAGTGGAACAAAAAAATGTCAATGTTTTGAAGGAAAAAAGTGTGTTATTTCCCGCCTCTACGGCTGAAGTGCGTTCCTAATAATTTTTTGGGTATTTTTTGAGGCGTGGTAGCTGTGGGAGGTCGGGTTATTGTATGTCGGTAGCTTGTTGGTGTGATTCTGGTCTAGCTTCAACTACTATATACGTTAGCTGTCGCCGAAATTAAAACGGCGTGTGAAAGAGTTTGTGACCACTGGTAATGCTCCACTTTAATTAAACGAAAAATTTTCACGGAAATGCAGTGTGAATGTCCGAACGTTCACTCTATAGAGCACGCATGGGTACAGGAACAGTAAATCATGCTAGTACCGAAAATTAAAAAAATTCGAATTCAGTTAATATTTACTACACAAGGTATAAAGAACTGAAAATATTAACTCCCATAGTTTATAGAAACGTATCTTAGTGTTTAAATAATATTATACGAGTTAACGAGAACGACATGATATGAAACAAACAGAACATGAGTCGATTAAATTATAACGACTTATTTGTAATTGTAATAAAAATAAAGAATTTCACAAAATGATCGAAAATTTGGTAACTGCATAATTTTTTTATCGTATCTCGTCTATACAAAATGGACACCGATAAGGTTTTTAAACATCAATATTTTTCAATTCATATTAAATTACATTTTGTCAAAAAAAATCTATCTTTATTCTTCGTCAAATAATTTAACATATTAATGTGTGCAAATAAATTTGTACTGAAATGTGTGAAAATAAATTAATACAAGGTAATTTCAGTTACAATGGGTGAAGTACATCTTATTGTACTACAAAGCGCAACGACCATATGCCATTAACGAAAATTTTGAACAAATAAATTGTTATTTAACATAACTATTTCCATTTGGCATACAAAAAAACTAGATTATTTAGCTTTTAAAAACTTGTTTTAGTTATTTTTAGTTCATTTTTTCTGTGTTCTAAAATGTGTATTTCTTTCTTGGAAGCAGAGATTGCACAGTAAGAGACTCGCAAAAATTTGCAGAAATAGACGTAAGGCATACTTAGGCTAAATGTGATACGAAATTAGGTATTGAATTTACAATCCAGGTTCTGAAAACACGATGCCTGAATAGAATGTCTAGATATAGTTACTTCACTTCCTCACTCTATGGAAACTAGCAGACCATTGTTATTTTGGCATGATTGCTTCCATAGTGAATGCTGGCTGGGCGTAGATGCTAGTCCGGCCTGGAGAACGCTGTTTGAACACCGCCACTCGACTGGAGTCGTACCTGTGGTTGAAACTGCGTCACAGAATGTTTGGAACCAAGGTTTCCCCACGAAACTAGTACATGTGCGTCGATCCATTTTTGCCCTAAAATCCTCGATTTTTCGTCGAATTTCATGCTTTTTACCTCCAAAATAAAAATTACACAAAAAATCTTGAACGAATACTGAACATTATATTTCGCGCAAAAGTTAAGCAAAATCAGTTGCTTACGCAGCAAATAAAACAAATTTAGATCAAAAAATGCAAGCTAAATCAAAGCAAAAAAATTAAGAAAATTCAATCCAAAATTAAGCAAATTAAGCTAAAATCAAATTTAATATTATGTTATTATTCTTTATGGATTATATTCGAAGCTCTACTAATTTTTTAAAAACTTCTTCTATATGTTCAAATTCGTCACCAATTTCTTGGAATTCTCATCGCAAACACTATCTAAAATCATTAACTGTAATATTTGTAGATTTGATAGAATCTGAAAACTATATTTCGGACTTCCGGAGATTTCATATTTATAGTATACGCTGGAAAAGTTGATTTAGAACTTCCTTTTAAAGTGTTAGTCAAACTGCATGGTAAACCAAGCGAAGCCATTTTTTTTTATAAAGAAAACATTTATTTAGAATTATAAAAAAGATTTTTTTATTCGATTAAACAACTTAAATGTACATCTAAAAATTTGTATTAATCTGCCGTAACATTTTGTTGTTTCCATATAATCGTTTGCATCCTCCATTTATCAATTCAAGAAATGTATATATCTTCAGTAATTATTTCTTTCAAATAATCATAAGTTATATTCCTCTGGCTAGTTAGAATAACAGTAAAAATTGTTCCTGCTTCAATAGCTTTATCAAAATCTATACTATAATTTTTATGTTTGTTTTTTCTTTAACTACAGTGGTTTTTCTGTATAAACAATCAATAACTAATAATAGTTTTCACCCAAAAGATGAATAATAATTTATATGACCTTGAATGTTTACAGCTGGTATAAAATAAAGTTAATTATTTCTGTATAGAGAATCTAGTTTTGATTTTGAATTTCTAAAATAATTATAAGCAAGAATAATTTTATCACAAAGGCCATTTTCAATATCTAGATTCTAATTTTGTTTAGGAAAGATCTCATTTCTTGCATTAATAACATAAATATGTCTTACATTACAGTGATCAAACATAGAAGCATGTACATACTGTTTAACACGTTTTTTTTCTGTTAGTTTGAAAGCCTACAGTTACAAATCAGGCATAGCAAATTGTAAATTATTAAACTGGTCTCTTACATTAAAATTAAAAACAGTTGTTCCGGCAGGAACTTCTTTTTCTAAAAACTGGTAATAATCAACACTAATAGGTATTTTTGGATATTCGATATTTTTTTTTAAATTGCAATGGCTGTGTTAGATTCGTATTCAACATTTGGCCACGTAATTTCTAATTTATGAATAACAATTTTACCTGGATCAGCATAACTTTTATGATCTGACTCATCTGCGTTCTTAAACATATAAACAATTGTTATCAGACGAATTTCGAATTAAGGTAATTTTATAACCGCCTTTCCAATAAATTTCATTGTTATCACGAATAAAGCCAAACAGATATCGCAGTGGATAGGTTATTTCATTTGTTTATCATTATGGACAGATTTTACTCGAGATTTATTATCAACATCAGTAAATTCTAAATAATTTTGCTCACTTGGAGATCTTAACAAGTTATCCATCATTGTTGAAGTTAAACCAGGGTATCAACAGCCTCAATAATATGTCCACTTTTGAAATTTATATTCTAGAAAACTGAAAAGGAAAAAAATTACCACAAACATCAATACTATCTCATTTTACATATTTTGCCTCTAAATTTCTCAAAAACATAAGCATCATTTGGGAAAGAAAATCCATCCCCTATTGGAATATCAAATTCAATTCTATTAGTGTAAACATTAAAATCCCCTAGTTTAATCAGTTGGAGGAAAAGTTTGTCTCTCAAAACTCTCGATACTTTTATAACTCATTTATTAAGTAAAAAATAATAATATATTAATGAAAGTTTCATCAAAGGCAGTTTCTCGAGTTAAATTACACATTGAGAAATAAAAAAATATAAAAAGAATCATGAAGCAGATTATGAAAAAAATTAGAAGAAAACCCTACCATTAATTCACGAACTACGAAATATTGGTTAAAAAAAAAAAAAAGTGAAGAAAATAAAAATTTAATAACAACACTAGTTCCAGTTGCAACAAAAATTTTATATTATCCACCAACTCCAGGAGAAACAAATTTGAAAGAGATGTATTTTCAGAACATAAATCTCCTAATTTGGAAGAGCAAATGGGAATTGTACCCATAAAAAATTTGAGGCGTGCTGCATCTGATTCTACTATAAATATCGGAAAAGAAATGGCAAAAAGAATAAGTGTTATTGATACTCAATATGGATTACGTACAGGACAAAATTTTTACATAGGTAATACACAAGAAAATATAGATGTTAATAAAATAATCGTTATAAATAAATAATATGAATTAAAGGAAGAAGGACTTTCTAATCTGTTAACAAAAGAAAAATAAGAATATCTTGAAGACAATTTCACTGATAATGACAATGAAAACTACACGAAAATTGTTTTAGATACTAATGCTGCATTCCAAGAATATAATCCAAAAAAGAAAATAAACTAGGATAGAAGTTTAAATACAAAAATATAATAAAACCAATTTAGGGCGCTGCTCTTGAATATGATTCACATTCAAGAATAGCACCAAACACACCAGAAAAAATTATTTCTCCAAGAACTCCTAGATCTGGAGAAGGTATAAAAAATACAATAATTTACCAAAAGAACATGTTTTGATGGATGATGTTAGGAAATTGGTTGATCGATTATTAGTTATTCATGGTGAAGAAAATGCTGGTAATATAAATAGTTATAATGAAAAAGTAAACACAATGAATATGCTTAACAATACATTTTCTGATTTTGTTGTTAATAATCCGAAAGGAATTCCTTATCTTATAAGAGTTCTAAATGTGATTCCGCATTCATTTTGGAATTCTGAACATCATGGAAATGTATAATAAATTGGGCATTAAACAATTTAAATTTACCTGAAATGCATTTGCCTGGTTGTAATTATTGTGGTATATTTAGACTAGACTAGAAAAAGGTGACAATGGTATAAACAAACTAGATGAAGCGTATCAATTTCACGATATTGCCTACAGAGACCACAAAGATTTAGAATCTAGATATGCAGCAGACAAAATTATACAAAAAGAATTCAAGGATATTAGGTTAGATAAAGATACTCCGATCGGTGAAAAATTGCTTCTCCGGCTGTTGCTTCAACTATGATTACAGAAAGAAAATTAGATGGGGCATTACAATTTATTAATTATTATATTCTTTTTTCCTTATAAATTGAGATAACAAATATAACTTTTGATATACCCATTGATCAACTTGGAGATCAACTTGAGAGGAAAAATAAAAAATTAAAAGGAGGAAAAGTTCTAAATTAACCTTACCACTTCTAATAAAAAAATATTTAAAAAAATATCTGGGAGTGGTTTACATCATGTGTTTTTTTTTTTTTTGCCATTTTTAATTCCAGTTTAAGCTGCACTCAGTGCTTTAGCTGGTGGAGCAGGCTCAATTTACAATTTTGTTGAACAGACTAGAAAAAATAAAAAATAATTAGAAGAACAAAAGAGACATAACCTAGTAATAGAAAATAAATCGGGAAGTGGTTTATTTGCAAAAAGGGGTAGACCACAAAAATTTTAATATATCACCATTGTCTAATTTTGATATTCAAAAATATGCAAACATTCTAAATATTGAGAATTTCAGAAATGTTTATATGATTGATGAATTTCCAAATAGAATGCACAAAAATGAATGTACTGTGGTAAATTTTGACATTTAAAAAAATCCAGGTACTCATTAGGTTTGCTATTTTAAAGGAAATAATGATGTTTACTATTTTGATTCATTTGGAGGCAATATTCCTACTAATTTAACGAATTACTTCAAAAAGAGAAATGTTTATTACCATGATAATAGAATTCAGAATTTTAATTGAGTTACCTGTGGACATTTATGTCAAATTGTATTACACCTTTTTTCGAGAGGTTTCAAGTTTCATGATATAATTCCTTTGTTTTTAAATGATGGATATATTTGGGAAACCATGAATAAAATATTTAAATCAATACTCTGACACTAATGCTAATTAATTAACGACATATGTAGATTCAAAATACAATATTATTGTTTCTGCTTTACAAAATGAAATCAGTAAAGTTTTGGTTTATACAACAGATTATGTTTCTCTTCAAAATCGTAGAATTAATAATATGGCTGATCCCATAGATGGCAAATATGCAGTCAATAAAAGATCTTTTGATAAAGAAATAGCTGATAAATTACAAATTTTAACCCAATCAGTTTTGAATTATTGTGATTCACTTCTTAACTCAAAAGTTGAAAAATGCAAGGAAAAAAACTCTCATCTATTTTATTTACCGGGAAAGTGGGATAAAAAAAAAAACATTTTTCACTTAGATAATAATCAAATTTTCTTTACTTTTTTTAATGGATTGTACTGTTTATAAAATAATTACTGTTAATCTCAATTTACTTGATGATACTGTAACTGTTATTTATGATTCTAAAAAAAATGGATTTTTGTAAGCCTTTTGGTGTTAACACATATTTTATTTTTAAAAATCATAAAAAATAAAATATTTAGTTATGATGATGGAATGATGACCAAAATAGGAATATTCGTGAAATATAAAGAGCAAATATATTTCTACTATTAAATGGAGAATAGTTAGTACTTGAAGTGTAAGAAAGTTACTAAAAATAGTAATATAAAAATGAAAATACTAAAAATGGACGGTTAATTCAGAAAAGTGAATGCTCAGTGTGTAATTCTAATAAATCAACATTCAAAAAATAAATTTGCCAAATATAAGAGAAGGCATAATAAAAGAACTATATAAACCAGCAAGGAAGAAAATTTCCCAGAAGAAAAGCAATTTCATATGGTATTGATGATTTATGGCAAATCAATCTTGTTAAGATGAATACAGGTAATTTGAAAGGAATATCACATATAAATAACGGATATAAGTATAGTATGATAATTATCGATGTTTTTTTTCTTCAAAATATACATTTGCAATGCCAATAAAATATAAAACAGCTACAAATGTAGCAAATGCTTTAGAATGTATACTGATTAAAATAAAACCATGTAATTTACAAAGTGACAATCGGTCCGAATTTTATACTAAAACATTTAAAGAACTTATGCAAAAATATAACATCGATCACTATTCTACATACAGCTAACTTAAAGCTAGTGTTGTAGAAATATATAATCGTACAATGAAGAAAAAAAAATGTGGAAAAAATTTGCTTTGAATGGCAATTACAATTATTACAAATTTTATATGATTTAGTTAAAGAATACAACAAAACAAAACATAGAACTATTGGTATGAAACCAATTGAAGTCAATAAAAAAATGTAAAAAATATAAGACAACAAGATTTTGTGAACATAATTACTCAACCGAAATATACAGTTGGATGATATTGTCTGCATAAGTAAAAATAAACGAATCTTTCATAAAGGTTGTACAGCTAATTGGACAACAGAATTATTTACAATTTTTATGGTTTTAAATTATTATGAACCACATACAAACTGAAAGATACCAACAAAGAAGAAATAAAACATAGGTTTCATGAATATAAAATTATGAAAACTAACTATCCTGATGAATATTTGGTTGAAAAGTTTTAAAAACCAAAGGTGATAAGATTTATGTAATATTGTTACGATAAGACAATTCACGCAACTATTGGATTAATAAATCAGATGTAATGTAAACTCTAATATTAATTGTAGTAAATATAATACTATAAAAATAAAAATTAGCATCTTTCTTAATTCGACGAAGATTATTAATATCATTAATCAATTGTTGAGTATAGTTATTTCTGGTAATTTGAAAATAGTTACGAAAACACACAATGTGACCATTCAATGTTTCTTTCATTCGTTTATTTAAATTGATAGAAATTGGAATATAATCAAATCTCAACAATTATTTACAATTTGGATGTCTATCTTCAATTTTATCCAATTGTCTTTGAACATTTTTCTTTGAGTTCTAATGACATAATAATCATATTCACAATTGTCATCAAATAATTTTTAATGGATGAAAGTTGAATTTAAATTTTGATTTTGTGTTTGTTGTACAATAGGGGGGACCATTTATCAGATTTCCTCATTTCTGTGGTCTATTACGTCTAAATCCATATGAACTGATTCTTTTAAATTTTTATTTTGTGTTTGTTGTACAATAGGGGGGACCATTTATCAGATTTCCTCATTTCTGTGGTCTATTACGTCTAAATCCATATGAACTGATTCTTTTAAATATTTTGACAGGATACCCAACAGGATAATAATCATAAAATATCACTGTTGGATATAAACCACACACACACACACACACACAGATAGATAGATATATATATATATATATATATATATATATATATATATATATATATATATATATATATATAAACTTTTTTCCTGAAACTTCTAATTTTGAAACATTTATTCTACCACCAAAAAATGCATCTCTAGGTTCTAATGGCTCTATTATATATATATATTTTTTTTTATAAATTATTTTGGTAGAAAATCGATTTTTTCCATCTGCAAGCCCACATTTCCCTTACTTTGTAACCATTTTGTCTTAAAATTGCTGTTCGATTGATTGTTTTAGTGTACAAGTCATTAATACTTTCATTGTTACAATTTTTTATTGCATCTGGTGAATAACATTCAGGACATCCATGCCAAAAACACATGTGATATTGATAAATTGTTTTAGTTTTTTCGTCGTAATCATCAACTTTTGCTCCACAAATAGTTACTTCTCCATTTAATGCATGTCGAACATTAGGAAATGTATTCAACCACGAAATTGATTCTATTAACATCAATTTTTTATCATTTTTAATTCCCCAATACTCTTTTCAATAGTAAATTTCGATATATAAACAGCCATACAAACACCAGCTATCGTTATATAACAAAATTGATCTATATTTGCTATTTATAGAAAATATTATCTAAATTTAAGACAACCACGTCTTAAAATATCATCGTCGGAATCGTAATAATCAGCAAATTCTTTTTTTGAAATCGAAAATATAATTTTCTTTCACTTTTTCAGCGTGCCACTTTAGAAAGGCTTTTCATTGTTCTTCCTTCATTGTATTGACTCCATAATATTTTGTAGCAGGTATTTTTCCTACATAATTTTGATTTTCAAGTATATTAAAAAAGTGTGGAAAATACCCCTTTTTAAGCGCTTTTAAGCCAAATGTTTCGTGAAATGTTGTTAATACTTCCTTGAATAAAGTTTATGCCATCAATTATTTTAATATTTAGGCTCCAAATTGTAAGTTGCATAATTTTTTAACCTTGATATATTGTATGAGGTTTTATACTATTTCTAACACAACACTGTAAAATAAAATATGAATAGTAGCCCTTTGAATTATGTGCAATAAATGTATATTCTCTATTTTCTTTAAATATCGCCCATTCGCAAAACTCATCATTTGTTTTAAAATGTATTTTGTTACCATGAAAATCATGTACAGATATGAAGTTTGGTGTATGAAAATCAGTATCTTGTATGGCTTCATAGAAAAAAAAGTAGTATTTTTCTGTTAGAACAATCCATATCT
Organism: Dryococelus australis; assembly: GCA_029891345.1. NCBI lineage: Eukaryota > Metazoa > Arthropoda > Insecta > Phasmatodea > Phasmatidae > Dryococelus > Dryococelus australis. Next base: position 310,029,059 of record CM056995.1, read on the forward strand.
CTTTTGTTGTTTTGTCGATTACAAGTACAAGCTGTTGTACAAAAGCCACCTTTTTGCTGTCTCTTTTGCATATAACATTCACGTTTGTCAGTTTCCACAAATTCCTTACAATTTCAACATTTGGCATAACCACATTCGTGTGTTTTATATATCAAGAATATTTTGTTACAAGTTTTACGCTTATAAACCGTCTTACACCACAGCATCGTGATTAGTAAAACATTCCTGCCCAAAACAATATCTATTGCATTTTTAACAATACATATCTTAATACGGTCTTCACCTTCCAAAACTTTTTCGTGTTGAGGTGTTTACACAAATCACATATTTTTTTATTATTTTTCTCACACTCATGTTGATCTTTATTATTGTTTGGTTTGCCACATTTTTTACAATAATAAACACTACCTAAAAATGCTTTCATACTATTAATTACACCGTAAAGTTCATCGTGTAAATACAAATAAATTTTTGTTGATTTTTTAGTTCCAGAATGTATAATTGAATTGAACTGTGCAGCGGAAACAACTTTAATTTGAATATTCAGAAATTTTTCTGCATCCATAATATCTTCCAAACTAAAACCAATTTCACAACTTTTTCCCATTCGTACGCAAAGTCACGATCCAGATCTCCTTGTAATTCTCCTCTTTTTCTAACATAAATAAGGTCATTATTCATTAATTCTCTATCGAAAGTGATATTAGCTTTGTATGTTAAAGTTGTAGTTATTGCCCTGGGTCCACATCAATTATCGTCACAGTTAATATTATTAATACATTGTTTTGCCTCTATATCTTTACTTAAATTGACAATTTTTTTACCTCTTTACCACTGGGTACTTCGTAGACATCAACACCAAAAGTAGTTTCATTTATGACTACATTTTCATTTGATGTAATTATTCTTTCAGTTTAATTAAGAAAATTTTCGGCGTTTAAATTATTTCTTCTTGCAGCCGAAATTCTTATTATTTGCATAAATTTTCATTTGATCACCTTCTTTTTCTTATTGCTTTCATTGTTTCGTGAACAATAATTCGAACAGCATTTATTTTTTCTATTGCATTGCCTTGTAAATTATTTATTCGAATACAATTTTTGTTTGCCATAAGTTGAAATCATCAATAAATTTACGACTGACCTCGCAAATTTCAAACGGTTTTTTCTTTCCACACGTTCAATAAACATTTTTTGTTGAAAAGGATATATTTGACGTAAGCTTCTATTTTATTTCTAAATTTCTGGTTTAGAAAAGTTAAATTTTTAAAATTCCGGTTACTTATATTTTTTTGGGTTACAAATATCTGATTAGAGAATAGAAATATTTCTTTTAGTTCAGTTCTATCTTTTGAATATAGTCCTTTAACACTGAAATGTAAAAACGGCAGATTTTAAAAGTTTCTTTTTCTTTCTTAATTTCTAATAAATGGTATAATATTTGAAATTAAATCATATTTCATTAAATTATACCAATATCTAATTTTTTTAATTCTTTAGCTAGAGTTTTTAGCTCTCGCAGTCTCCTTTTGCTCAACTCAACTGTTGGATTGCTCGTTGCCATTATTATTGTTCCATTTATATAGAAAAATTATTAATGGTTTCAAAATATATAAAGATGATGTAGATATATAAAAATAGTATAAATAAAGGAGTGAAATTGTAAAACTGTTTAAATTATTGATGGTAATTTTTTAATATTTAACTTCTGCTATGATAATATTTCACATTGACACATTTTCTTGCATATTGTTGTATGTTTTTTCATTGGTATTTCATGATGAGAAAATAATTACATTTATTCTCATTAACTGTACATGTATTTGTGTATAATTATCATGTTGAATTTAATTTAGAATATCTACTAATGCATTGTGTGATGCAGTATATTTATGCTCTTTGAGATATGGACTACAAACATATTTTCCACATTCGCACAGTATTTTTTCATTAAAACATTTTTTACATTTCGATGTGTATTTGTCTATAATCGCTTTATGAGGATAAAATGAATCGATAGGATTATTCTCTTTACATATTATACACTTCTTAGTTGAATAATCACTATGTCGATTTTCATTTGCAATGTGTAATTTAGTTTTTTTATGCTTTTTTGGGATATATAGTTTGGAAACATATTCTCCACATTGACATAATACGTTCTCTTTATTTAATTCATATTGATTTCTAGCATATTATATATAAGATTTTGTACATGTGTTAATATGATTATCTTTTGTGTGTTTGTGTGATGGAAAACATTCAATGTTTAATAATTCACTACATTCCTTACATTGCTTGCATATGGTATTGTTTTCCGTTTCGAGCATTGATTCCAATTTATTTAGAAGGAAAGAAATGTATTAAGATAAAAATATTTTTTATAATTTTTTATTTACAAATAAAACAAAATGGAATTACTTATCAAGAAGTTAAACAATTCATATGAATTGACTGGAGTACATGATCTCGAAATTAATAAAGGGTATGGGGCTACAGAATTGAAAATTTATGAATCTAAGTTTGGCAAAAAATGAATTGTATTCTAGATGGTAGGTATAAAATTACATTACAAGATCGCTATGTAAATATGTTCGATAAAAATGCTTTAAAATAAATAAATGAGAAACAAGTTTTTATAATGTATAAAGGTTTAAAAGAACTGAAAAATACAAAATCTATACATGATATAGAATTCTCTTAAAATGCATCAATTCTATTAATTTTAAACGATCAAGTTTTTTTTTTTTCCATATTTCATGTTGATTTTTTACTCCAATTTGCTTGACTTAAATTTGCTTTGATTTAGCTTGCATTTTTTGGTCTAAATTTGTTTGATTTGCTGCGTAAGCGACTGATTTTGCTTAATTTTTGAGCGATATATAATGCTCAGTATTAGTTTAGGATTTTTTGTGTAATTTTAATTTTGCAAGTAAAAAGCATGAAATTCGAAAAAAAAAATCGAGGATTTCTGGGCAAAAAATGGATTGTCCTGGACCTACCCACTTTTAAAATCAACCTTAGAAAAAAGCCACTGCCGCTTTCTGCATATATTTCAAAAGGCACCCTGAGTGACATGCGCCCAGTAAAGTTGGTAACGATGGATGGAAAGTAGTTCCATATCTTAACGCCGAATAAAAAGTTTTAGGTAACCATTTATGATAACCTAAATTATTTATTTTGCTTTCTGTTTTTTATGCATATAAAATGAGCAGAATCGTAAAATATTTATTTTCCTAATAATTTCACAGTTTCACTTCACCGAATCATGAATAAAGTGATGAGGCCCATGACATGGTTAATCATATATAAAGCGGAAGAATACACAACGTGCATACAAGTAGATCTTAAGCAGGGCTTTCAAAAGTGTTCGTTTTATCGTGAATATCCTATATCAAGACGTCGCGCTCATTATAAACAATGTTTTATAGTACTCCGACATATTTTAAAACTGCTTCTTCAAAGCGCCGTACCTCAACTACGCATTAGATACGTATAAAAATATCTGAGGACTTAGCAATGAGCCTTGCTACACACTTTCTGCTATAGTCTATTCATGGTTTCTTTAGAATTTTGTAATTAAACTTTTGAAAATCACTCCATGTATTATGTAATTGGCTGTTTCTTAACTATGCCATGTATCACGAGTGTTTTGTTCTTCTGATAGCATAATATTATCTTTACTTTTTTGTTAATTATACATTGAATTATATTTTATTTATAAATAATAATATTTAAATTTTTATTAATAAGTAATAACAGGGCAAAACAGGTTTGTTGGTAAGGTATAGTAAGAAATAGCCCATGTGATAGGTATATTATTAAAATGTGAGCGTAGAAATACGACGCGCTGTAATTTTCTAAGATTTGACCAACATTTGTTTACATGGGCCGGAGGAATATCTTAAGAGCAGGACTTTAGAAGGGCTTCAGGAAAGTTGGAAGTAACCGTGAATGGACTTTAGTAAAATGATAGTGTGACCGCTGAGAGTCTCATAGGACGGTGCAAGACAACGCGGACACTGCGTACCGCAGCCTTGTATGTAAAGGCGACGGCGCGCTTGAAGCATGTGGTAGTGTAGCCCATATCGTTTGCGCGTAAACGAGTATCTCGATAAATAAAAGTTCTGGAAATACGACTTTTTGTCAGGAAGGATAAAAAGTAATGTCTATATCCCTATCTTTTTTACTTTTATCATATTAAGTGAATTAATGGAGAAAAAAAAATCGCGAAAGTGGTCACATATCGCATTTTTAAAGCTTACCTTCGCAGTTTCCTCAAGCGCTAAGAGAAAAGTACGATTATACGCACGTAGTTTGGTCTGTATACTTTCATGGCGTGTAATAAAGTTCCAATGTTACAGTTATAATTAGCACAGTACAGCGTCACGACGGAAACACTGCACGCCCTGCGCGTAAGGGGGATGAGGTGCTGGGAGTGCATTTTAGTGTCGCCCGTATGGCTCCCTCGCTTCTTGACATTGAACGCGCAGCTACCTAGTCGTCTTAAACCTTAATTTTTTTTACCTTTAAACTTGAATTTGGCAGTCACTAAAGAGGCACGTGGTACTGGCAAATTTCTCTCTAACTACGACGCTCTAACTTCTGACGCAATGAAACAGAGCCAACACGCGACACCGAAAGAGAGCCAACATGCAATGGCGGTGATTTCTTCAAAAGGGTTCCTCATTTCGCACATTGCCGGCGGACACGGGTACGTTATTAAAAGTAATTTGAATATTCAGAAGAGCGCGCGAATATTTTCAGAGCTGAGTCCGAATCACGAGCCAGCCCAGTTTGTGTGGGTACGTTCGCATCTACATATATATTGCTCGCTAGTTTTCCCTCATGACGACTGCAATGTCACACACGCCTGTCTGTTTACACGTCTGCTGGAAATAAAAAACTGGTGATCGTATGCTACTACACCTCTTTAAAGTCAGATAGTGAGCTGGACAACACGTCGTGCTTGATGATATTGTACGTTTTTATTACTGTTTACAAAAGTCGTCAACTATGTGTGCAATGCTGAACATGTATACTCATGAACAAAATATATTGTCATTCTTTAAGTTAGTACAAAATCTCACTCTCTGTATATCTAATGCGTACAATCGCCTTATTATTTATTATATTATTTAAATTTTCGTAATATTTCCACTATTAATTTTTTAATTTTTCATTTCTAAAGTATATTTTAAAAATATAAAAAAAAATTATGTAGCCGATTATAAATCATATACGATTACACGTGACACATTAAATATTTCTGGTTTTACTTTTACGCATCTGTAAAGTATTCATGCTCTAAATTCTCCAAGTGTTTCAAGGGCATCGCTACATGTGGTAAAACTTACTATTTTTTTTACAAAGGTACAACCAAAAGTTGGGCACCTAACTGTAAGTAAAAAACTTACCTCGAGTTAATTTAAAAAAAAAACAGTTTAATTTAAAGTAACACACAAGAAGCATTGATGGATGTAGTTCATATAGTCGAACGTTTCAAGAAATGTTATGAATATCGATACCTGCAATAAAGATAACGTCATTACACGAATTATTTACTTCAGAGTTCTGATTACGAGGATTTTCCCTCGTAATAACTCATTGATGTTGAAAATATTAAACTCTATTGGTACTACGCTGAAAATAAGAAAATTCGTTTTTATACGTACATTTCATTAGCCGTAGAATAAAAGCAAATCCTTCTATTATCGTAATTATGTATTTACTTGGAAATTCAAATACGACTATTTTATTTTATAAATCATTCGTAGTCTGCAGAGAATTACTAGAAAATAACAAATCAGAAACTTTCCCATGACTCGGAAATTTGCTGCTATTGTGTGGTCACGTATTTTATTACTGATATACTCTAGTTATCGTATTTTACGTAGGAGCGCGTTCGAGCTCTGATGTAACGATTTATTTAAGCGAACAGAGTGTATTTTGCTGCTTTTACAAAATATTTTGCTAGCTAAACAAACCTGAATGTGCAATAAAATGTATTTTAGTTCATTCCACGAAATATATGTATTTGGCAAAACCCGTGTATTGGGTCAGCAAGATCTACTTGACTGAATAAAGTTTACAATCTATTAGATTTTGTATTTACACGAACGAGAACTTTGGATTTGCCAAAATTTCCTCTTTGTGCGAAGTGCAAACAATTATTATTTGTACCTCTTAAATTTGGTGTGTGTATGTGTGTGTGTGTGTGTGTGTGTGTGTGTGTGTGTGTGTGAGAGAGAGAGAGAGAGAGAGAGAGAGAGAGAGAGAGAGAGAGAGAGAGAGAGAAAGAGTGAAGAGATTTGGGCGCTCTTAACATTGAGGTCTTTCAGAGCCAATGAGAGTGAAGCGAGATGAGTACGGTGCAGCATCGAAATGAAAGGGCGTGGAAAACTGGAGATCCCGAGAAAACCCACGGACCAGCGGGATCGTGCGCGATTCCCATATGTGAAAATCTGGGATCAACCACGCCGAGGATCGAAAACGCTTTCCGATCGCAGAAAAAACGAAGGAAATTTAACCCCCCCAATTCCAATTCGTAAAATACGTGAAATTTTTAATATACTACTTGACTTTAATGATGTACTCTTAATCTATCTTGAAATGCAGGCCTAAGAGGCGTTTCAGAAAAAGTTGTCATTATAAATCTTTTTCGTTGGCGGAGTTAACCTCCCTGAACTGCGCTTCCGGCGCTCATTTGTTTCGCTTTAACGAGGATCGATTACGAGGGATTTATCGGCGGCTCCCGGAAGACGCACGCCTTCCACCGCACAGCCACTATTTTCTTCAGACGGGCCTCCCTCCTGTCCTCCTTCGCACCCTCCCCCCACCCCTTTTCACTAGAAGGTGTGGCTAGGTGAAAGACCAGAGGCGTTGGAACCTTCCTGAGACAAGGGCTCTCTCTGCCTACCAGACCTGCAGGCACAGAGTATAAATTGGGAATCAATGTTAAATATTACTATTTCAAACAAAAAATATCCTACATGCAATACTGCCACGTTGAGAAACTAATATTTTAAAAAAATATATTGATTCCTTATTTTTTTTTGTAAAACGTAAATTATAATACTAATTTTTAAGAAATAATAAACTTACAAATCTGCAAGATTTTTTCATGTGTTGGTATTCCATAAGAAACATCACGTGGAAAAATGTTTGTTTATATGGTGATATTTAGAATTTATTATGCACCGAGGAGAAATTTCTTTAACATTGATTACCTATTTATAGGCTGTTCACGACAAAGTGAGCACTTTTGAGGCCCTTGTTACTTTTTCCTTTCAGCTATTGTTTGTCGTTTAACCACTTTTTAAAAATACTTATTGCAATGTAAGTAATAAATACAATTTGTATATTCCACCGCACCCAGAAGTTAACATCTAAAGCTAAAAAATATATATTTATTGACTATTGTACCAAATGAAAGGGCTTTCAAAAGTGCTCACTTTACTGTGAATAGCCTATAAACTCCGTAACTGCAGGCTTTCTAAGCAGCACCCTTAAGGTTGTTAAGGAACGAATACATCTTTTCTTACTTAATCTAGAGGAATATTTATTGCCAGTGATATGATTTAAATGATAATTTGGTATAAACACAAAATTATTTGAAAAATTGCATAACATTTTTTTTCGCCGTAAATATAAGACTGTAAACTTAAAATAAATATTTGTAAACATTTCAAACAGTTATTTTGACACAAAGTTCACATGACTTCAACTAAGTATTGTTTTTGTTGAATTCGCAGGACTGTCATGTTGTACATTTCTTTGAAATATGACACTTGGTTTAGGTGCGATAATTGTGTAAATTTTATATACGTTGCCTTTAAATTGTATCTTAGAAGTTAAAATGGAAATACAGCGTACATCATATAAAACTATCAATAAATTATTATCCTAACGTTCTTATAGCATGGGCACGTATTTCAAGCTATAGTCTAATGAATTAATTTTGAGAACAGTACAAATACGACGGCTGATTCAGAAGTCATGGCTACTATTATTTATCTCCCGCAAATGACCAAACACAGGAAATGTACTATGTACAGTTGAAAGTGTACGACATGTACGTTTTGTGCCGCCTTGTCAGGCACACGTTTTTTTTTTTCACCTTAGTAATGTGTATTCCTTTCTGGAATAATATTAGTTGGTCTATGCGGCAAAACTTCAGTATTCAGATTCGGCAATTTTCTTTATGTTGTGGTTTTGTCGTATACATGTACTTAACCTCATTACGTACTTTTCCATTAATTTCTTGTACTGGTATCTAGCTACAGCTGCTGTAAATTTTCTCTATATATTTGTGTAATTCAGTAAAATTTAACGTTTTACTAACTTTCTGTACGTTCGAAAGAACCTGTATGAGAAATTTTAATTTTGAAACAGTCAAAAAAAACAAACGAGTCCAACAAAGTTGTCATTTTTGTTATATATTACTACGTTTAGTAATATAATTTTAAAAAGTGTATAATTAATTTCATATGTCCGTTGGTGCCATGTTAAATTCTTCTTGTTTTGATAAACTAACTGTTAAACAGTGAACTTTTTCCTTTTCTGCAAAATAATTTCGTAGCCAACTATTTCGTCACTATCTTTGAAAGTTAATTTTGTGTAAGTATAACTTCTAGAAATGCTGTGTAATGACAGAGAAATAATTATCTATTGTGTGTAATAAGCCATTTAAACTAAGGTTTCTATTTTACAAATTTTAAGTATGACAAAATATCACATGTTAGTAAATAATTTTAATGTTATATATCGATTATGCAACTTCCTGAATCGATTCTTGGCCATGGCGACTTACAAACGTCCCACTTCCGTTCTTCACGACTTGATAATCATGTATGACATTTTGGATGATTTCCTTTTCTCGCTCCATTTCCACTATTTTGTGGTAAACATCTCTTCTGATCGCGAAAGGTGAGTTTAAGTTATTGCTTATTTTTCCCGTCAATGTTTCTTGCAGTTTGTTGTTGCGGGAAATACTTATTTCGTGTAATAATTGTTCCCGCAGAGGTTGCAAGCTACCGCCCTAGACATGAAGCTTTGAGTACTTCGGTTTAGCAGTTTCAATGAGGTGTGGCGTCCTCCTCCTGATGTAATTTTCGGCCATCCCAGCATCGTCCTGGTTGCGGCTGGAGCCTGCATTCTTCAAAAACAGACCATTAATTTTATTTCTTCTTAGCATGGCAATTTGTGCTAACAACTAAAATCCGACATTGAAACATCGTTTTGGACTCTGCTTTTACCCTGCAGCCTATTTCAACATGAACTTTGATAAATTAATGCTATTTATTTAATTCTTTGGTCATACCAAGAATGTTCAGTATGCAACAACAAACTATAACTTTTAGCATAAAGGACTTGTGTCCTTCACACAACCTTGCTCGGAAAGATGGCCATGTGAAAATTTTGTCTTCTTAAATAACAAAATAATTTTGTGTTATGTTTGCTCGGGATCCCGATTTGTTTTTTTTTTTTTTTTAATGTAGTAGACTTTATAATAATTGTGATGTGGTTCTTATCGAACGTGTGGAACTGAATTGGAATATAGGCCTATACTATTGCTATTAGTTTCACAGAGATAATATATTTAATGCCTAATAATGTGGAAACCTAATTTATATACTCAAGAGAGAGAAATAATAATAAATCTTGTCCTTTCGAAGTAAATATTCATTCCTTTTTTTATGATAATTCATAACCTGAGTCTACAAATCAAAGTGAAAAATAATTTCACTATTTATAAAGTGTATTATGTGTGATATGTTATAAGCCAAATTGTTAAACATATTATTTTATTTTTAAAATTGTTATGCTGTGCTGAATACTGGTTCGGCTTTCCCTGTTGCTCTTACTAAGCCAGTACTGCACACTCTCCCCGACTGATTTTCGCGGCACGCTTCGCTTCTTGTGTTGTGCTGCCTAGCTTACTCTGATTTCTGTGAGGCGCAAATTTTCTATCCCCGTGGAGGTGCTGTTAGCTGGGTAGTTATAGCACAGTTTTAAAGGTGACACCACATGAGGTATGGATGCAGGAATGTCCGTCTGGCAAGGAACAAAATCAAACATGGCTGCGTTAAACCACCGTTTAAAAGATATATCCTCGTACAAACTGTATACAGTCATTTGAACGGGTGCGTGTCGTACGAGTACGAGATGTTTGAAACACCCTTCAAAGTAGTCCCCAAGATTGTCCACGGTTCGTTGCCGGGGATGAGGCAGACATCGTCGCAGCACTTCGACGAGAGGTGGCGCACAGTGACGGATCTCATGCAGGCGATGGTATTTCCCGTCTGGGCCCTCCGCCTCGTGCAAACAAAGCGTAGCTAAGTCTATAAATTGTATACAGTCATTTGAACGGGTGCGTGTCGTACGAGTACGAGATGTTTGAAACATCCTTCAAAGTAGTCCCCGAGATTGTCCACGGTTCGTTGCCGGGGATGAGGCAGACATCGTCACAGCACTTCGACGAGAGGTGGCGCACAGTGACGGATCTCATGCAGGCGATGGTATTTCCCGTCTGGGCCCTCCGCCTCGTGCAAACAAAGCGTAGCTGAGTCTACAAATTTACATGGAAGGACTATGCACAGTATTCGTGCGCACTCGCTGTAATAATATTTTCATAACAACTATTTCTTAATAAGTATCACCAATAACGTCTATTTTCTCCATGTTTCATTAATACGTTTATATATATAACTTAAAATTTAATTAATCTAAAATGCTTTCTTTTTAGAGTAATACAAATGTAAAACGCTTATGAAACATGACATATTCAGGAGAAAAAAAAAACAAAGCACATATTGCATGGGGCGATTTTTCAAAGGATTTATAAAAAGGTGTGATTAAACCGCGAAAAGTCTACACACGAAGCACTACGAGAACACTGCGCACCGTTTCAGAACCTTGCGCGTAGCGGCGATGGCGCACTAGATGTGGTGGCAACATCGCCCTTACCACTCCCGGTCTTCGCATCCTCGAACGCGGAAAACGGCTTCAGGTATGTAGGTTTCTCAGTATTTATATTGGTCTCCATTATTCATCTTAACCCACCTTGATTTCTTGCGGCGGCACCTCGTGAGGTCTTTGGCACCGACCAAGTTTTATCATTTGGGGGGAGGGGGAGAAGGCAAGTGGACCCTTACTCCGCTTTCTAACGCCCCGTTGAAAGACTCCTCGAGAAACCTCCTCCGACAAGATGTCTCTCAACCACGCTCCTTTGTTCTCAAAGAGAATCATTTACCACGTCACGTCTCCCTTCGGCCGGCAGTCTCAAGACTTGGCCTGCCTCGAGAGAGTGTTCCGCACCCTCCTTCAACTTCGCTCTCATCCAATAAACACGTCCACCTGCCGGAACTTCCCCTACTGCTGCGTGCGCAGTCAAAAAAGATGTTCATCCCCGCACTCGCAAACCCTACACACTTTATTTATTTTTTTATTCTCGCCGCCTTCAAATTTACCCGTCAGCTCGAAGTTGCAGACCTTCTCGCTAGATCGTGACGGGAATACCGCCCCTATACGTGAGGGGGTATATGGACGTACTAGTCCCGCAATGGTACACGCAACAAGAGTGAGTGAAGAGATTTGGGCGGCTCTTGTGTAGAATGGGGCGGAATTCGACTGACAAACTTCGCGAAGTGATTACGATATTAAAGGGGATGCGGGTCCTTGAAAATCGAGATTTAAAACTGCATCTCCGCAAAATATCGCAGAGAAAAAGAAATTAAATTACTGTTCCCCGAAAATTGTTCCATATTATCAGCATCTTAAGTCTAAGGACACACTCTCATTAATACATCCTCGCCTTTTTTGTTTCAAAAAGCGAGCCGCCGCGATAATCTTTTCGTGGCGCGCGCTCCTGACCTTCACCTGATTGTATTTCCACGTTTATCTAAAGAATTTTCTAGTGGTTTACTGCCCTTATTTCTCTCAGCATGACAAACGCCACACGATGTAACGACCGGAGAATAAGAGCGAGGCCGGAGCCTGACTTTTCAGGGCCGCAAAGCCTGATATCCCAACCAGAGTTTTCGATGAGCAGCGACTCGGGTTGTAGGGACTCACCGACACACTACACGCTAGTTTAGCTAGCCACTTGCTGACAACACTACGACATGTTCTGCAGACAACACAACACTACAACACGCCAGTCATGATGTTGGTGGGGAGCTTCACTCCTTCGCCGATAACAGCTACACGTAAATTTACTAAGGTATAGGCTGTTCACGGTAAAGTGAGCACTTTTTAAGGCACTCCCAAAAGTCATTAACCCCTAATAAATATATTTTATTGCAGTCTCAGATGTTAACTATTGAGGGTGTTGAAATATATACACTGTGTTTATTAGTCATATTACAATGTTTACATTAAAAAGTGGTGGAAAGGTAGAAATAAATTGAAAGGAAAAATTTAGCAGGGCCTTAAAAAGTGTTAACTTTACCGTGTATAGCCTATAGCAACGATGGTTAAACAGCTATAATCACGGATTTGGTGCCCAGCTAAAACATACACTGCAGCCCGCCGCCGGCTCAATGATTTGACCCAAGTCTGTAGGGCTGCAATTTCTGTTGCAACCCACCATACGAGTTATGGGAACTTAGGTTCCTGGTCTCGTGACAGCACGGCCTCCGGGGGCATATGAGAGATCAGCGGCGGCGGCGATAGACGACGAGCGAGAAGAGAAAAGAGTGGCGAGAGAAGTAATCTGCAGGAGGAAAATCTGCGACTGCGAGTATCAGCGCATCTAATAGTGCGTCTGGGAGGCTGGACTATTTGACTGGATGAGTGAGTGAAAGACATTTCAAATGACACCAACGGACAGAATGATTGATTAGTGTGAGTTAACTGACTACAACCAAACAGGGACTTAGATAATGACTTAAATTAGCGTTCAGATAGACATTAAATACAGCGCTCATTGAGAAATAAGAAGTGTAATAGTGGAGATAGATTGATTAATGTTGTAAATAAGAGCTGTGTGAATAGATTAAAACCCGCCCTCTTAGTGCAGACAACTTTTTCCGTTAGGAATTTTGAACGTTTGATGCTGATTTATTAAGCATTATAACCTAGTTAACAAAAGCACTCATCTTGTTGCAACTGGCCTGAACTCAACTTTTTCGTGTAAAATGTATACAAATCTACAGCGATACAACGCCTAGCACGTAGGCAATACTACCTACATACGTCTGTGGTATGCTACTGGGCCGACATCGCAGACGATGGCGGAAGACATTACAAACGCTTATTGTAAACAACATGTACCATACATAATTAAACTCACGGTACTGAAGCTCCCTATTTGTTCCTGGCGACAATCCGTGTGTAATTTACTGCAGAAAGGACTGGTATTTCCTACACACCTGGAACTGTATCGCTGCCGTCGACAGTTTTGTGTGCGTTTTACACGAACGCGGGAATCGTGAGCCGTTGCGAAAACAGTGAATTTTTAGTTATTTCGATCATACTGCTCAATAAACAAATAATTCCTGACGGTAAATAAGAGGTGTTCTACAATCAGAGTGTGGCCACGCCTCTTATTTTCATTACGGCGAGAGGTACTAGTCAGAATTTGCTTTTAGACGGAAGACAATTTCATACGAAATGAAATCAAACTCTTGACTACACTTCTCTGGCCATTCTCAACGCCTCATATAATGCGAGGGGTAATATTTCATTATTATCATTAAAGGAAACAGCCATAAAATTTTCGCCAGGAGTTATTTATAAAAACCATAGAAAACTGAAATCGTAATGACCAGGCTGGGACTCGAAGCCGGATAATTCCAACAGCGAATCCAACTGTGTGTTAACCGCAGCATCAGTCCAGTCCTGGGTGTAAATGTCATCACATCACGAATGTTGAAAATATTATTTCAACATGTCCAAACACAGCACATTCAAAGATATGAATCTTAAAATATCGTGCGTAAGTATCTTCTGAACATGTGTTTGGGCCGTGCACGGTGAATTTTGCTACAAACTTACCAACAATAAAATTTTAACGTCGCCGCTTTTAAGTCACTTTCAAGCGAAGCTGCGTGACGGACAGCTTACACACTAGTTCGCTGTGTGTGTAGACGAGATGTGGTAATATGCTTGTCAGTGTTGGGTTTAATATCACTCCCCTGGTTTTTGTATCTCATCTTAGCAACCTATCTACAGCCAAGAGAACTCCGTAAAAAAAAAAAAAAAAAAAAAGGTGAAATCGCATTGGAGAAAATAAGAATACGCCGTGTAAGAAATGACGGATTGTAACACCGGAGTTGCGGAGAGAAGTTAAAACTGAGAAAAAACAAATATGCGGGACATTTAGTATTACGGGCAACCGTTTGGCCGTTTAGTACTAGCTACACGGGAACGCTGAGATGAAGGAATGCACAATAGCCGACAATACAAGCATAAAAGCCGAACTAGCGGTCTACAATACGGGTCCACGACACTTTGTTTAACTGGCCGGGTTAACATCAGATGTTCAGTGTCCACGGTCCCTTCGTTGCCATACAACAGCACACCGTATAACGTCACCTTTCATATTATTTAGCATCTAATCAACTGTAGTCATCGTGACATGAAGTTTTGTCACAATACCTGCAATATCTTTTGGTCTATCACTGTAGATACATGGGACCGCTGCAACTAAACGGTTGACCGTAATAGAACTGATCCGTATATTTTACTCGCAGTTTTCATGTCTCCACTCAACCGCTGTGTTACAAATCACAATTTTTGTACACGTTTTATATTGAATTTTAAATCACGGCACAGTAGTCTGGCTGCAAGTAGTGTAAACCTGGTCTATGTCCAATTACCGCTTTAGTTTTTATTATTTTTATTTTTAGTTTCGAAATGTTCTATTGAAATAAAATGTATCGTGCAGGTTGCAGCTAATGATAAACTACATCTGCGGATGTTTTCCGTGGATACTGAAATGATTCTAGTTCTTTTATTTTTCGTTAATTGCGTATAGCATTTTATTGAAATAAACTACCATGAAACTGTTTAAAAGCACTACATATATATAAATCGATTTGTAAATTTTTCTTTATATATTATTACATGTTGATTTATGAATATATTTCCAAGATGAATGACCTCCCCATCACCCTAAAATATATTGCTACTATTGGTGGAGTAACGCTTCAAATTGAAGAGTGTGGTGGTTTTACTATTACCTAAAATATATTGCTACTATTGGTGGAGTAACGCTTCAAATTGAAGAGTGTGGTGGTTTTACTATTACCTAAAATATTATTACAGAGGAATTTCATTATTAAAAATATAAATTGCATTTGCATAAGAAGCAGTGTAATTTGCCTTCAATCGGCTTTGCTATAAACAAACGCAGATCTAAACATCGCAAATTTAGGACAAACCGTTACAAAAGAAAGCAGTATGTTAGCGTCAATTTATATGTAAATCGTTTAAAACTTGCAAATGTTCAGTTGACTTGCTTACAGAAAGCACAGAAGCAATAAAATCCAGACCATGGTTTTAAAGTTCCATTTGTTTTCGCAATACTGCAGGTTTGGAGCCTGGACAAAAAAACTGATTAGTTTCGAAACTTACCTAGTGTTTCCGGGTTAGCATTGTTCCCAGAAACTTCGTGTTGTAGGAGGAAACTAATTGGGAAGCGTCTGAAACGTGATGATTGATATATCACGTAACGTTTCTTTTCCAGCCTCTTTATGACATTTCATCCCTCTGTTTGTATTTCCATCGGTTCTTTTGCGTCCTCATTCATTAGAGCGTTCTCTGCGGTTAGATTAGTGTGACTGATCCTTCCTAATGAGGACTCATACTTGGTTACGTATTGTTATAGGCTGTTCACGGTAAAGTGAGCACTTTTTAAGGCCCTCCCACGAAACATTTGCGACTAATAAGTATGTTTTATTGCAGACTAAGACATTAAATGTTGAGAGTTATTTTTGAGTCGCATGGCAATATTGATATTGAAAAGTGGCGGAAAGATAAGAATTGGATAAAAGGGAAATTTTGGAAGGACCTTAAGAATTGCTCACTTTACCGTTAATAGCCTATATGTGTTGCGGGTCTGCGCAGCTGTCCTTGGCCCGCCAAGTGCGTGCGAGCGAGGATGACGGAGAGTCGTCATGAGATAACAGCGGCAGGCTATCGAGCGGCGACGAATGTCAGTTTCAAAGCGAGGCCGACAAGATATTACTCTGCGTGCGTGACCCTGGTTGTAGTGATTTCTTCGTTTATCGAAGAATGCTCTGGATTCCTGATCTAGTCTCTCAGCGCAACTCGGAGTGTGTTGAACCTTCGAGATGGTCAGGGCCGACGCTATTTAAGTGTGACCGGCCGTCCGAGAGTTGAGTTGTGGAGTCAGAGTTTTTGATTGGAGCAACTGAATGGATGACTGGCGGGATTCCAAGGGATAGAAGAGCGAGCGGTGTGGTTAACTATGGGAATAGGAAGGTGGCGACTGCTAGTGTCAACGTGGAGCCTGGACTATTGGACCAAGTGCGTGAGTGAAATACATTATAGTTGATGGAAATAGATAGACTGAACACATGATAATAATGGGTACGAGTTGACTGTAATCCAGAGAGATTTAATTTATTTAATTTTTTATTATTGTTATTAAGACCTCCGCCCCTTACGAATTCAAATACGTCCCGCAGGCATTCTCTCGTGTAACTGTAAGTTGCCGCTATAGTATGGAGCAACGTAAAAATATCTCTGAAGAATACAAAATGAGGAAAAATGTAGATCTTAAGCAGGACTTTCAAAAGTGCTCAACCGTGAGACCCTACAGCAAAGTTCATTGCATTATCGTGTGCATGTTTCGAAGACGTTAATGTACAGAGTTTCAAAGAAGCATTGTGAAAATTTCAACCCCTTGCTTGGCTCAGAGATTTTCGGGCATAGTTCTTTCACGTACGAATAGTGGTGGTCAATGTTTAGGTGTGGGGTGTTTTCTCTGGGTATTCCTGCTTTATCCTCCATCCGCGTTTCGCCACTGAGCTCATCTCCACTCACCTAACACATTCACATTATCGGATCCAGCGAGCCGATCCTTCTTTCGCCGCTGTGTGCAGTACAAAAATTACGCGTCCGCTAACATGAATTTATTTCAAGTCGATCAGACGCAGTTAACTGTTCGCCGCGTGCTGTCACAAGCCTAGCGTAGGGCTCAACGTAGCGCATTATGTTTCGTAACAAACATTTAATTCGCGTACTGCCGGTCTTTGTCACAAATCGCTTTCTTGCAGGCATTCCGTACTCGTCACTCTATCACTCCCGGGTCCGCCTTTTGCTTTCGTAATCATCCTCGGGGCCCGAGTTAACACGATCGACTACTCACGCGACCCGACGCGTGCGCCGCCACATCCAACTGCGGCAACTCACTGCTCGCGCCAAACGTCCAACACAGACTAACTGACAGCTCCTCGATCAGCTGGCCTGCGCAACAACCATAAGCGCATCCCGGCTGACGTCACAAATCTCGCCTCTCGCGCCACGCGGCGGTATTTCTTGCAAACTGGTACTACAACGGCAATTTAAATTAGAACAAGAATAAATATAAAACACGCGTGATTATTTACCAACTCGTTTTTAAAGTGCGCCAACACGATTAAATATGAACGGCCATTAAAATACAATAAAACAAGAAGATATATACAAAAATTATTTGACCGCACTACCAACCCCTCTCCAAAATAGTACCAAATTTACCGTGGAAATCAACATATCGCTACAACGTCCATTATCTGCCGATTTGCCGCTTCATTATATACGCGCACTGGGAAAGCACGAATCGTAAAGATATTTTTCGTACATCTGTAGATGATTTTCTACATTTGTTCAGGACGGACGGAGTCAGATGCGTAGTGTAATTGCTCTACTTTGTATAAACTCTAAAAAATTGTTTGTACTTTTGCAAGAAGAATATTTGGAACCTCGGTTGCCAAGAAAATCCTTTGTAAAACTGCAAACAGGTTTCTTGTAAAATCTGCAAAACATATATTTGTAATATTAAAAATGATAACTTTGAATTAAAACTTACATTATTGTAAAGTTTAAATAAAATAATTTTTTTCTTCTAGAAAACATTTATGATGAATTAATAAGAGAAAGTAACTTAACAAATATTTCAAATTATATTTTTGGGGAAAAAAAACTTCGCCAGCACTGGGACTAGAACCCACGCCCCTTGGACCAACTTGACGTACGAACTTCACCTCTATTTTCATATTAGATCTCTATCGAAGTAATTGTAAAATATTAAGGAAGTTACCTTATTTAAAAGAATAAAATTATTGTATTTTAAAAAGTTTTGTGTAACTAGAAAACATTAACAGTTAATGAGTAATACGGTCACGTTTTATTCAAATTGTCGTTTTATTATTATTATTTGAGCTGTTTCGAGTGTTTTACGTTATTTAGACATTCAGTGCATTTCTAATGCATACAAAATGTATTTTTGCACACAAACTATACTTTATATGACCCATTCGTTTTGCACAAACAGCTATATAGGGTTTTACGTTGTTGAGTGTCCGCCATTTTGCTGCAGCTCGTGGACACGGGTCAGCATAGTACAAACATTTCTTGAGATTTATTACAAACAAGGCCCTTGTAGTTTTACAAACGAGTATTTTTACAAAAGAAATCTTTCTACTGTTACAAGCATTTGTAAAATTACAAACCATTTCTCAGTAAAAATTACAATTTTTTTTACAGTGAAGAAACGACGCTAATTTTTTTTTTTTTTTTTTTTTACACTGGTATACATGGCAAATTTACCGTACCGTATACGAGTTACAAGTGTCCAGCTCAGTTTCTAAAGTTGTCTGCAACGTCTCTCACAGTGGCAATAGTACGAGAGGATGTTCTCTGTAGCAAAGCGTATTGTTCAAGTGGAGGAATACATCTGGCTTCAATCTTAAGTTTAAGATTATCCCTCTTCTATTCCTTGGCATTTTTTTTAAAACATGGGCGAAGGGTTGATCATTCTAAGCGCTGAGGTAATTTGTCTCCTTCACAAGAGCAGTTAAACTATTCATAAAATTGGCTTAGGTTTTACTTGTTGGCCTCTAGGTGCCAACACCCCTCCTGCCACCCTCCAACGGTGGGTTGAAACAACAAATCCCACTAAATTGGGTGGGGTGGATAACCATGGTTTAAAACAGCATATTCCACAATTTCTTGGGGATCTCCCGTTTCCCCTGCCCTTCCATTCCGGCGCTGCTCCGTTCTCATTTAATTTCACCCTTATCAACTCTCAAGACCTCGGGTCAAGAGCCACTCTAATCTCTCAACTCAACCAAGCTGCAGTATCCTGCTGCCTTCAGGAGGTATGACGAACTGTAATAAGCTGACATACATTACATGAATACGGAGAATAACCAAATTACTTCAACTGCGATCATATATAGACGATTTGGTAAGTTCATCTAGAGGAAAAGGAGATTGGAAATATCAAAGTGACAAAGTTGATCAAAAGGCGAGGCATGCTGTTCCTCGAGGACACAACAAGCTCTGTTCGGTGGGATTGTGACATTCATTAAAAGAGTTGCAGCTTGGCCCAGATATATAAACCTCCATAACACTATAGAAAATATTCGCAACGTCATCAAGCCTGTCACTAATGCTATGTGTGAAATAGCGATGGGCGAAAGTATCGAAATATTCAACTGTGACATCCTGTACACGGTGTGGACCGAATGATAACGGGTATAAATATTTGAAGTGGTTCTAATTAACATTTGTGATGACATAAAATAAATTATCAGCTCACTTAAAAATCCCTATCTAATGTCATGCCACAGCTCTACCAAGTAAGTACATAACCTATTCAGTATCTCTCACTGAGGCGGTGTTGTCACTTTTGCTGGAGATTGTCATGTCCGCTTCTCACAACTTTACGCAGAAACCCATTCAACAAAAATATCTCCCTGGAGCGGAGTCTTGAGAGCTGATGCGGGTGAAGCGAGGTGAGTATGGAGCAGCACCGGAATGCAACGGTGAGAGAAACGGGAGATCCGCGACGAAACCCGTCGACGAGCGGTATCGTCCGGCACGATTCCCACATGCGAAAATCTGGGAGCAACTCCACCAGGGATCTAAGCCGGTTAGCATAGGTGGGAAGGGAGCCGTATGATCACCACACCACCCGTGGTCTGACAGTTGACTCTCGCCGCCTGGAAGACAGTTGACTCTCGCCGCCTCGTACTGCCACAAATACGATTCCTTCCAACTACACCTGCTAAACGGTTAATCGAGACCTTTCTGACAGAGGTAAAACATCACAAATTTTAAATTAAATACTAGTTGGAGTTATCTGGAAAAGGGATTTCCTCGTTTATTAATGTATTATTGCGTAACTTACGTTTTAATTTAATTACAGTAAAACTGATTTTTAGTGCATATTAGATTAAGAACTGATATATTATATTAAGAACTGACATATTAGATTAAGAACTGACATGATAGTAAGGCATTTATGTATTTACTGATGTTGCTTGGTCATTTGAACGACGCCTGAATACAAATTATGCTTATATTGCACTGTTAATTCTCTCAGGTGGCAGAAAGATAAACAATTAGTAAAAATAATAAAATAAGCATGTGTTTAAAAGCGTTAAATGAGGTACAATAATAAATACAAATAAGCTACAAATAAAGTACATATTACTATTCTTCTATAAACGGTTACCCTTGATGGATTTAGGTACTTCGCCAACTAACAGTAACATTTAGAAACCCAGTTTCACCAGTTTCCAAGAAGTCTTTAAAAATCGTCCATTCTAAATAAATGTTGACGCCTGAAGCTGAAATTATTTCACCACCAGGTAGTAAAACAATGTTTTTATTAAGTGATGAAACTTTCGAATATAACTGTTTGCTGTAAGCCATGTCACAAATCTTTTTTATGGAGTTTTGATCGTCGAGGTAGAATTACATATCGCAACGCAGAAAAAGCAATATAAATCACGCAGTCAATGTTGACACATGTGATAAATAAAAGTATTAAAAACTGAGCTTTTGGAGAAATCTTCTTAGTTAATTACATGTGTTTTATTTCATTGCATTATATTTCCTTCCATTACGACGGAAGATAATATGCAAATTCGGGATATATGTTCTTGTAACCGAGCTTCTCTTATGTCTCGCTGTGTGGAAAAGTCTCTCATTAGTAGTGCGGGAAAACCCGCTTGTCTCCGGAATCGTATCTTCCCTGGAGGTCATCGCGTACATGGGACGGAAAAGTGCATTCGTAATGCAGTTCCCAGAACTAGTTAAGTTATAAAGCACAACCTTTAGTTCCTTTTTGTGCAAATGCGCTCATGAGAATGTTAATATATGGGGATAAAGAAAAAAAAATCCTCATATTAAGGAGCTGCGCTAGCATTCAGTTTGAAAGGGGACAGCAAACCACGTGAAGAAAACGCCATCCCCCAGGGTAGCAGACGTGGACTGAACCCACGATCTTTCAAATAAACATTAAGCATGCTACCGCCTGATCAAAGCCACTGGGTAGGTCGGTTATAACTTATTCGCGACCACATGTGCAGTTCTGAAATAAAACTTTTAAAAAAAAATTCGAGCCTTTAATCATATACATTCATTTACAAAAAAATTGTGATCATGAACAAATCGCCCGAGATGAACGAAGATTGTCACACAGTACCATCATAGCCCGAATGCGGTTTGGTAGCGCGAAAGTGTCACTAGGAATCATGCATGTCATTCCAGTTGAAATACACCGAATAAGTTCTTAGCAAGAAGTGTGAGCCACAGAGCAAAGTTCAGTGAACACGCAGCATAGCCAGCTGGATGAGTTTGGGAGAGGCTTTATCGTCGGCCTCAGAGAAGCGGGTTGGACATTTAGGCGAATTGCTCGCGACTTGAACCTTTCTGGCTACACCGTGAATCGGTGTTGGACGCAGTGGTGACAGGAGGGTACATACACCCTCCGAGAAGGCTCGGGTAGTCCCCGGTGGACTACCAGCAGGGAGGATAGTTTCATCGTGCGACAGGCTGTAAGAACTCCACGTGCGAGGCTGCGCACCATCGAGGGACATGTCACTGCAGCTGGGGATACGCCTGTGTCCACAAGTACCATATAATCTGACGGCTAACGGAGTGAGCTCTGTCGTCGCGGCGTCCCTTACGACGTCTTACTTTACGACCTGAGCATCGCCGAGTACGTGCGACCTTCTGCCGGGAACAGACAACATGGCATCTTGTGGATTGGCAACGAGTGGTGTTTAGCGACAAATCACGGTTATGTCTGGATGCAGACGACCGCCCAATTCGAGTCTGAAGATGTCCTGGCCAACGAGAGGTGTTGTGGTGTGGGGGACCATTTTCTACTATTCTTGTACCCCACTGGTGGTGATTGAAAACTCTGACGGCGCGGTGATACGTCCAGGGAATTCTGCGACCATGTACACTTCCCTTCCTGGTGCATCTTGACAATATCTTTTTCCAACAGGGTAATGCCCGGCCTCACACAGCACGGTTATCTCTGGCTTCCCTTCGTGATGTCAACATTCTTCCTTGGCCAACTAGGTCCCCTGACCTCTCACCCATCGAGAACGTGTGGGACCAGATTAGACGGCAGCTTCGGTCAGCGGCAACTACGGCGGATTTGGAGAATCAGTTGCTGTGGCAGGATCTTCCTCGAGTGAACATCCGACGTCTGTATGCCTCCGTGCCCGACCGTAGCCGCCTGTCTTCACGCTACGGGTGGTCCAACACCATGCTAAATGCATCCTGCAAGTGTTGGTCCTCTGAAATACTGTACATGCTTGGTAGTATGTATACAGAAAACATTTATTGTATTACACCATGTCCTGTGCCTGGCTGTATCCACTTACGTGCCTCTGCGATGGCACCTTCATTGTAATCATTTTTTGCAAATGAGTGTATTTTTACAGACTCTCTGATTGGCGTATCCAAAGTAAAGTTGGCAGCGAAGCAGATAAAGTAATTTCAAAGTTTATCGTAGTATTACATTTTTGGCGTTGACATTTGTGAACATAAGACTTTGTTAAGCATTTTAGGTTTATTTTATGTACTTAATAGTAACAACTATCATGTTAATAGCATACTTGAGCTCAAGGTACGTTCACATCAGGAGTTGATCTAGGTGTTCGATTGTGACGGTGTATCATTGTTTCATTGCACAGATGCCTCTGATTCGAGGCATAGGAGGATACACTGTCTCATTATAAACTTATTAAATAATATTAAATAACTCATAAACTTAGTATGTTATTTTTAAATAATTCTGATATTATTTTACTTTCAAGCCTTTACAGGATAGTTCCATGTCAATGTAAGAATGTTTCCAGGAAAAAAACTGGGAGGGGGGTCCCCTGTCACCCTCTCCAATCTGTATCCGCCCTTGGCTTACACATTACATTTTTTTTACAGCTTACAGGCGTTGTAAGCCACCAGGAACTCTTACATTCTAATTCCCTTTCGTAAATATTGAATAGTGCTAAAAAAAATACAAAGATGATAACCGACACAAGTTAAAGAATAAAGAAAGTTTCATTCGGTCGATGGCGCAAGTAGCATTCAGGTCTGTAATGTCGGTGTGTCAGCAACAGCTGAAAGCTTTGCCCAATAAACTGAGCTGGCTCTACTGATGACAGTACAGCATCGGAAATAATTTAATTTATTCTGCAGCAAGCAGTATATAAAATGTATAATCATGATAGTTGATTAAAAGTAATCATACGGCTAAAATATTTGCCTTGAATATATTTCGTCTAGCATAATAAAACGTTTGCATGAAGCAAATGATATGCTTTCAGGGCAAGCACGTAAGTGGACGTGGAATATTTTTTTTACGATAAATTATTATTTGGAAGATATCCATTGCCACTTTACGCGAATATTGCGCTGGAATAGGCAGGCACGTGTCACAAGGATCCGAAACTACGAACACTGAAATAGATAATTAATAGCATCTGTAAAATAACTGCCCGGAATAAAACAACCGCGCAGTTGAAATATTTTTTCCCACCTTTCATAGTATCGATACATATTTCAACAAAAGACACGAGGCCCTATGCAAGACTCCTGGAGTCAGATACACAGATAGGAACTTCAAATGCTAAACCATTTTGGTCCAAGCACAGAAATTCTTCTCAGATAAAGCCAGTTTCGTAACTGACTTGTTCCTTAACGGCCGCTACAAATATGATAGAGCAACCAAAATATCAATGATGTTCGGAACGAACGACTGGACTGAAGTGACGTGCAATCTCGTTTATTAACTGTTCGTCTTGACGCAGTGTACTTTCGGTATCCACGGGAGGTGATAACATCGCCATGGCTGCTCGTGTTTGAAAGGTTGTTTGTTCTGTTTCGGCCGGTTGCGTTGGGGTCGTTTTTCCACCTGTGTTTTTCATCCTCGTTGTCGGCAAACTCTGGTAGCAATGCCTACAGCCTGTATTTTCCCAGCTCTCCTTTGATACCTTTATATCTTGACATCGCGAGAAATAGGGTGGTGGTAATATTGGATTTCGAATTGGGGTGAACCCGCGTTTGATTCTCAGTTCTGGCATACTTCTTTCTTGTCCAAAATCACACCAATTGAATTTAGTAACGGTTCCTTGGCACGAGAATTGCACTTTCTCAAACACTTTGGGACGTGCCAAGTTCTTAAAAAAATAGGGGTCTTAGTTAAATAAAATATCTATAATTTCCTCATTTATTTTTAAAACGATTCAAAAATACTTTAAACTTAATACCCTGACGAAGAGTATCCATTTATATTTACTGCTAATATTTACATTATCATCCATAACCTCATAGAAATTAACACAATCAAATACTTTAAATAAGTGTCAATAAACAATTTATCAATGTATATTCAATTACTATTAAAAATAACGTATTTGTCATATGAGAGTTCTACTATATCCAGTCAAGTCTGTAGCACTCGTCCATTTAGTCTCACCTGGTTTCAGTCTAGATATCACCAGTATATCCTTTTCGGAATTTTCTGGGGCGCCCCGAGCTTTCCCACGCACAGTAGCCATCCACTCGTCTGATAACTTGCCCTGGGCGGCACTCACGCACTCTTGTTCGTCGCCGCCACACACAGACTCGTCCGCCACAATCTCTCACATCCTCGTCGAGCGCCGGTCATTTCCTCCGAAGTCCCTCGATTCCCCGATATCTTCGTTCACCGTTCACCTCACTTCGCCTGATGGCCATCACAGACTGTAGACCCTCCGCATGCTGTGGTATTTATATAACGGGCACCCCGGCCCAGAACCTTCTTCATACGCCGAGTTGCGCCGAGAGAGATGATGACCAGAAGGTTTATGAACATGTTATCAAGTTATCGACTACTCCGGCAGGGGAGCAGGGGGAGTGGTAATAATTACCGATCGGGTCAGCTGTCGGCCATTCCCCTCGATGGCGCGATGACATACATAGCAAGGGCCTGGTCGTCGGAGGGGGGGGGGCAGGGCGGTCATGGCGAGTCACCCCCTCCGGATTGATCGACGTGGGAGTCTGCGTGTGACATGAGTCACGGCAGCTTCCTTCCCCGTTGTACGATTTTCTGGGTCATTTTCTATCCGTCTCTAATGACTTACTGTCAACAAGACGTATAATTATAAAAATATCTTGACCCGCTAGAAGTGTATTGTAAGGAATTCAGAGAACATTAATTATTGTAACTTATTCGTAGAGATCTGGGAAATTCGCGTTATTGTTTGACGAGAGTTTAAACTTAAAACACTTTACCTTTGCAATACGTTTGTCACATTGCTCTACTTTATTTGACACGGCCTGGGCAACTTGGCGCCAATAAATGAACACTTCATAATCGTGTGCCTCAATCACGTACATTTCACTCAGCAAGGGAGTGACTTCACATCTGGGCAGCAGCCAGTGGAAAAACGTCACCGGCTCGACTATATACAGTACTGTGAATTTTAGCTTTATTGCAAAAAATAACGCGAGATTTGCATGCCCCTACTTATTCATAATCGTTATTTATCTGCCATTCGTGTGTGTAGATTTGTTGGTAAAAGAACATAAACCTAAATGATGCCCGAGAGGACAGTATGTACTATGCAAACGTACTACGACTCGTCCGGAATGGATACCCTGTGCAGATGGAGTTTTGGCACGATCTGTGTCAGCAAGATTAAACACAGTCCGTAAAATTAACTTTGCATATGCTTCTTGTGTGGCAATCTCGCATAAAATAAAGCTATGAAAGGGGGAGGGGGGACGCAGTAAATATTACTGTCCGTAATTGTTTTTATCGATACTTTACTGTCCTGTGGATGTTATTTGTTTGTGGAGTCTTTTTCGTTGATTCTTTTTTATACTTACGTT
The DNA here is from genome assembly GCA_029891345.1 of Dryococelus australis. Lineage (NCBI taxonomy): Eukaryota > Metazoa > Arthropoda > Insecta > Phasmatodea > Phasmatidae > Dryococelus > Dryococelus australis. The sequence continues at coordinate 310,055,410 of CM056995.1, forward strand.
TGGCGATGGATTTAAATTACCGAAGGAGCTATGTTCTTAATGGTATAGTTTAAAATCTGTTTTGATTTATGGGAGTAAAATTATTAAAAATGCAGAGCTGCTGAATAAGCTGATTACGCAAGAGAGTAAGTGTGAAAGAAAGCAGCGCCTGAACAGAATTCTATAGAATATATTTATGTGAACATTTTTCAGTCTTAGCCGGCGTCAAAAGTTCTCCCGGTCTATTGACGTTCGCTTTAGCGATTTTTGCCGACTGCGACACTTGTCGACGACCACCATTTATGTTTCCATATCGAAATTTATGAATTGGCAACAAAGTATTGACGTTCATTTTTGCCCTGAAAAAAAAAATTTACATTGAAGTATTCCACAGATTTTTTAATTTTAACAGGCACAACTGCTTACCATAGGACCCGTGTGACAACTAGAGATTACCCTTGAGGCGTATACCCACCCGCCATCTTGGATTTATCGATTTTTAGCCGAAATTTCTATTTCAGATGGTGTATTGAATTTTCCTCCACGACATACTTCCCAAACTTTATCGAACTGCCACCGCTTCGATACGTTTATTTATTTTATAGCTGGTAAGCCTACATGTCGAGGCGAAACGAAAGATTACTTTTTACGAACGATTACAAAGGCGACGATTTCAAAAGTAATCAAAAATACTGACCTCAGAAAATGCACTAGACAATGCTGTGTGGTCTGTCGTTCCAAAAAAAAAAAAAAAATAAAAAAATAAAAAAAAATAAAAAAATAAAAAAAAATCATACAAATCTGTATTTCCAGAGTATGGAAAAAATTCCATAAATCCAATATGGCGGCTGGGACTTTGCCTTAACGCTACAGTTGATTGTGAAGATTATAGATCCCAACTAAGGTGGTTGGTAATTCTAAATTTCATTTCGCGCACTGCTACAACTTCTGAAACGTACGTAATTGTTGCACGTTCAACTTTGTAGTAAATAATTATTACGAAGCTAGTCGTAGCCACATAAAGAAAACAATTTTTTGCTTATAAATTTTATATTAAAATTTGCGTTAAAATCTTTTAGTCGTTATCATTCAACAACTATAAAAATATGGAAATAAGCAATTAAAATAATTATTTCCTTCGAGTGACTAAATTTTAAGTGAAGATCTTTTAGGAAAACATATTTTCCAATTTATGCAAAGTTTTCATTCTGATTCACAGTTAATAGTAGTGAAATAGATATTTTGGAGAAAAATAATAATAATGCAAAAAACGGTAAGACGGCCTTCCCTAACACATGCTCCTGTTCATTTTGTTTTGAAAAATGAATCAGGGATTATAAGGATTACCACGTTTTAATACGGTTTAGTACAGAAATTTGTATTGTAACAGTTAGCGTCGTTGAGTATATTGAAACTTCATTGTATTGCAGTGGCTGAGTAATTATACGGCGGTATCCTGGTACTGTTTTAGAAATACACCAGTAATTTAACCAAAAATTATAAAAAAATAAATAAGAAAGACAGCTGAAATATTACTACTTAATTCATTTTAAGATGTGCTTAGTAGATTTCATGTTACGAAATTTTAGTCACAAGCGTATTTGAAAAATATACGGACGTGTTCTTTTATAAAAAAGTTGAAGGTAAAAAAATGCAAAACCATCTTCTCTCTGTGGTTACATAAATATATTGCAGTTATTGGGGTAAATTATTAGGAAATAAATAAGTTGGTAAAAATTATGAAATAAATTCCAATTTTAATTGCTTGAATAGTGCATGGGAATGAATTTTTATTACTTTTATGTTAAAAATATAAAAACTTCATTTCTACATACTAGTACAAGAAAATTAAATCAAAATTATTTTTAATTTCTTAGGAATCCAGCGACTTTATAGTTTTATATCAACGACTGCAACTTGTGAGATCTCCTTCATAATGTATCGTGTAAGCGAAGCCTCGCGGAGCGGAATGGCTGCAGTTAAACGTTGCTGGGAAGAGACTGCGCTGGCTGCTGCTGGACGTAATTCCATCTCGCCTCTGCCGCGACATAGCCAACGTAACAAAAACAAGTTCCCCTCGCACCACGCTTTGTTTACTGCCATTTGACAGCTGATACCATTCATCACAAACGTTCAACTGCTCGGCACCCCTTCCCCCTCTCGCCCACAGCACTCCGCGACGGAGCGGAGGAGATAGATGCCCCGTCATCAACACCACTTCGACGAAAGTGCAATTTGCTTTTCCCCTTTTCTTCACATCCTGTGTTTTCTCGCGGGGTGCCGAAAGGGCACCGAGTAGCTGAGTGTTCAGAGATGAAACAGCTGCTTTAAGGCCCTTACACAATTGAAAATTTTAACATTTGACTGTGCCATTTGACTTTACGTTTGCTTTCCGACATGTTGTTTCTTATGGAGCTTGACACAATGGAACTGTCAAAGGTAAAGTCAAGCACTCTTGACTTTACGATTTCGAAAAGTTGAAATTTAAAGTCAAAGTCAAGCAGCCGTTTTGCCGAGAATCTAACAGAGGTTATGTGGAAATTGCGTTATTTTACTGTAGGGCGATTTTAATATCGGTATATTAAACAATGCTCGTCTTTAATTTAATAATTAGCAAACTAATATAACGTGAAGAGGAAATATAAAGTAAGCAAATTATATTTTTGTTTTGAAATAAATTTTAAATATAAATATTAAACCTATTTATAAAAAAAGGGTGCGTAAAATGCATTCCTGGATAGTATAATTATTTATATAACAAGATATATATATATATTTACGAAGCTCTCAGAACCGATGTTCAATTGTCCGAAATCTAACTTTACAATATTGTATTGTGTATTGGAGGTTTCGTTAGAGGAAAGGAAACGTAAAGTCAAATGCTAAAGTTTTCTATTCTGTAAGAAGCTTTACGGCGAACTCCATGCCCGCAAGCCATCAAAATGGCGTCGCGGACCGGTGACATGGTAGAACATGGACTAAAGATGAGGTGAACCGCCTATTCGTCTTCTGCGCATGTACCCAAAATTGACCTACCACAAAGGAACACAACTGTCAAAGTCACATGGTCAACAGTGATGAGCGTGTTTGTTTATATCTACATTTTTAAATGACAAGCACTATTATATTAATACAATACTTTAACCAGTTTGAGTTTAATCAAAAACAATTTAAATTGGTTAGATGAAGTATAAATCATCTCAAAAGCACTTGTTTACCAAACAGATCATACTTTAAACCCCATCCACGCCATTTTTGCTAACCGCATTAGCAGAGAAGCAATTCAATGTTGGGACGCGGAAATTGGCTGTCACTGGTCGGCGCAGCTCCATACTCACCTTAATCACCCTCGTCGGCTCTCAATCACCCTCATCGGCTCTCAATCACCCTCATCGGCTCTCAATCACCCTCATCGGCTCTCAAGACCGCGCTGTTACGTGCTGCCACTCTCTCTTCGTCCATTCGGTGGGGACTCCCCGCTGAATTCCTTCGAATACACGAAGGGTTGCCTACTCATTAGGCCATGCTATTACTACCACCGTACCCTTCTTTTGCGATTTAACCCGAAAACGGTGAGTCCTACAGTTGCAATAAGGCGGGGATTATTTGCTAATTAGATCGTCCTGCTTCATCCCATGATACTCACAATCAATTTAACCTCACGGTGTACGTGTTGCATGCGATCAAAGGGTGCGAACCACTATTATTTACATGATGGGAGTGTGTACGATGGACCATACCTACCGTGTATCCATGATCTTGGTTTACTTGCTCCGTTTACCAATTTGTGTTCTTTTAACTCAAGCACTTTGCCTAATATATCACGTAATGTCCTTGTTGCCCTCCGTCTTTAGGGGCTGCTACAGCCCTTATCATTTCAGATGGACCATGGGTGTCCTGTATAAATCTTCCTCTTTTCTGGTCATGAACCACGTGCCCGAGTTTGTACACATGTTTCCTATACAGGCTGTGTAGTCTATTCACGGCAACGTGAGCACTTTTTGAAGCCTTCTCATTTGGAATAATAGTCAACATTAATATTTTACTAGATGACCCGTGCGACTTCGTTCGCATGCCATTTAGGACTGCGGTCCCACGATTGGGTTCTCTACCCACTGAGCAACTGCGGCCCCACTATTGGGTTTTCTACCCACTGAGCTACTGCAGCTCTTGGGAATGAATGGAAGACAGCCAATAGACAAAAAAAAAGAGAAATGACGGAACTTTTTATTTTAATAATGCCTTTTTTATGCAGTAAAATTACAATAACAAATTTCATGAAGGAATTATATAAAATTACAATAAATTTTTTTAAGGAAATGATATATTTTTCCGAGATAAAAAGTAACCTATGTCACGTCGATCCGTTGCTCCGTTTTGACGTGAAAGGACAAACAAACACACAGACACACTTTCCCATTTATTTAGTAGTAAGGATTGTACCCTTAAATGTTAACTTTTGTCTGGTGAAATATATACACTGCTTTTATTTCTTACATGGCAATATTTATTTAAAAATAAATGGCTGATAGGAAAAAAGTAACTGAGGTCTTAAAAGTGCTTCACTTCACTTCACTGTGAACGGCCTATCAATAAAACGTAAGTCACGTCGGCGATATTTAAGGTGACAGCCGAATGGTTGTTAGTTTCAGCAGAATACGTTTGATTAAAAAGCCGTCCAACGTGTCCAAGTGAGGTCTGTTACGTGTCTGTATACGTTTTTCACTTCCTCTATTTCTCTCTAAAATATGTTTTTGTGTTTGTGAATGTGGCTCAAACGGGTGTTTTCATGGTCATTTTTAGGTATGAATATTCCGGTACAAAACATTATGAAAATAATAGGGACATGCAGCAAACCTTCATTTGTTATTATTACGTCATATGGTAGGGTCTCCGCTCAAAGTCTCACAGAGGCGCATCATCGTCAAGACTGCACGTCAGTCCAGTGCTTTGCGTGTAGAGGCGAAGAGAGGTACTTGCACATGTCTTGGTTGCCCCTAGTGCTGCCACGCCTTTAGGCCTCAGACGTGCAAAATTCCTTCAGCCAGGCGACCGTCTTAAAAGTAACACGCATGCTGTAAATGCTAGTTTTGAACTCTCCAACGTAGTTAAAAAACAGACTGGAGTTTCTTAAAACATACTAGCCGGACACTTTTCTTCGATAAAATTTCAGTGTCACCGCTGAAAGTCCGATAGATACACGCAGCACTACGAGAACACTGCATGCCAGTTCAGAGCACTGCGCGTAGGGGCGTTGGCGCACTTGTAGCGCGTTCCAATGTAGCTCTTACCTAACCCGCGCTTCTCGGCCAGAAAAGGAGAAAAGCGATGCAAGCAGGCGGGACCCTAAATGCGTCGACGTCACGACAGAGTCGTCTTACAGCCGTGTTATTGTATGTCTTGGAAGACTATATAGAATTACAACAATTTTTTCTCCTTATTGCTCTCTTGTGTGTATAGGCTGTTCACGGTAAAGTGAACACTTTAGAGGCCCAAGTTACTTTTTCCTTTCGGCCATTTTCTATCCTTTAATAATTATTTAAAATCAATATTGCCACGTAAGAAATAAACACAGTGTGTGTATTCCACCGCACTCGGAAGTTAACGCGTGAGGCTAAAATAAAATTAATTTATTGACTATTATTAATAATGAGAGGGCTTTCAAAAGTGCTCATTTTACCGCGAATATCCTATAGGCGCCTTCACGCAGGATTTCTGTATATGAGACAGCACTTACACCATGCTGGCAATTCAGAGGAATGAATGAGGTGAGGAATTAGATTGGGATGGAAGAGTGCCGGAATGAAGATTACGGAGGAAAAGAAGCACTTGTACGAAACTCTCACACAACGTTATTGCCTGCAACACTACCCAAAAGGTAGCTCATTCCGAAAAATTCCCTGCCATGAGTCATTGTCATTATTGCTCTTCCCAAGTCAGCAAAGTGAATATAATCGCAAGTTTCAGCAGTACAGTTATTTATTTGCAATGAAGCTAATATAAAACAAGTTGTCGTTAGTTTACAAAATTAAATTTTGTTTTCTTTTAACTTTATTAATATATGAAACTTCTTTTTCGTAAATCACTACCCTCATAAGCCTTAAACATTCTTGTCAGCGTTTATATTTAAATGTGTGCAGTTTCGAGAGCAACGAAACTTTCGATGTTCGATTTGAAAATCTTCAAACCAACCGTTCAACTAGTTGGGTTTTACTATACAGCTGCCAGACTCCGAACTAAAATATCCTATCTGTGATTCCGTTCACCTATTCATTTCAGTTGCACGTTTACAAAAGTCCTGTTGTTTTTTTTAACTCTAATATTATTCTAATCCCTTGTATGGATACCTATGTGTGTGCAACGAAAGAGTATGGTAAAACTAAAGGAAATTTTTCCTCGTATCAGAAGGATAATAACAGATTCAGAAACTCTTCATACGGTGTCAGAACTCTCCTTCAACAAGTCCTTTCGCGTTGTATATTACGCTGGCTGGGTTGCTTTTATATGGAAAGCCTTCACAGACAATGTGTTCTGGTATTATGATATGTGGTGTAGCTTAATATGTCATTTCTACCTCTCCCCTCACCTGCCGTAATGGCGCTGACAGTAGTTCTAGCTGGAAAATTAAGCGCTTATAGACCTTACCTCATCATTTTAATTTCAGGAATGATTCCTTTACCTACAACACGGAGTCCGGATGCCACACAGGCAGCTATTTGTAAATATATGTTCTGTTATTAAACCTCCTACACCCTATTCGTAAATATATGTTCTGTTATTAAACCTCCTGCACCCTATTTGTAAATATATGTTCTGTTATTAAACCTCCTACACCCTATTTGTAAAGATATGTTCTGTTATTAAACCTCCTGCACCCTATTCTTTTTACCAAAAAGAGCTGAGCAACAGATGAAAAAAAAAGTCCTCAAAATACATTATATGTACGAAAGAAACGGCTTCATCGTAAAATACTTGACTGTGCATGATGAACTGATATGCACTATCCACTAGAAGAGCTAGTGTCACTGATGCACTTGAAGACAGCCACGGCATCTAACACAGAAGACACACGTTGGCAAAGCTGGTGAGTTCTGTGGGGAGGAGTGTAGTATAAAGACGTAGCAGAAGCGCAAACACCCAATAAAATGTTATTCTCCCTACTCGCGCATATAGACGTTACACTTCTAGCCTCTTGGTAGCAACAGAATTTCGCCACGTTAAGAAACCATTAAGGTTCTGACGTGTAATTATATATATACATATATATGTATGTTATCTTTATACACTAGTCAATCGTATTAAGTTATAGAGAGATACTCGGATGAGGTCTTGCATAAAGCAACTGTAGTAGTACATATTTTCCAGGATGATTATGAAAACCATGGAGTTAAGCATGACCGAGATAATTCGACCGTAAACTTAATCACTTACCTGGCCAGACAAAAAGTAGCATTGTCATCACGCACATACTGTGTGTGCTGACAAACAAGTCAGTGGGCAAAGTCGCCAGGTCGTTTTCGCAACACGAGGTCCCGGGTTCGAATCCCAAATAAGTGATGGAAAAGTGTGACGTTTGTAGTTTAAGTTAGTTGTGCAATTTGCTGATTAGCTTCGAATTAAAAATAAAATACGTTATAAAACAGCAATTAAAAAATACGTTCTCTATCGCAGAGAAATTATCAGTATTTTTTGTGTAGCTCCGAAAATTCTGATTTTCACTGTTAATGACTGAGTTAGGTAATATTTTCACTCTTAATGACTGAGTTAGGTACAGTATTAATGACTGAGATAGGTAATATTTTCACTGTTAATGATTGAGTTAGGTAATATTTTTCGTATGAATGGTAGGTTGGAATGGTTTTTACACACAGTCTATTTATTTATGGCAAGATTGAGACGTGGCTTTCGTTTAGCTAAACCAAGTAGTTGACCAGACACCAACAGTCAAGTCCATTGTTAAGGCTGGTCCACATCTAAGAGGAGCCTGTACTCGCCATCTTGGATTTAGATATTTGACGCCAAATCTTGAGGTACCGACATTACTTTATGTTTTATGGCTCACAATGCATAGGGTATTAATTAGTGAATTTTCTGAAGTCAGTTTTCACTGTTTAGTGACGTAGTTACAACCTCTGTTCCCCCCTAGACAACATGATCAATTATTTCTTCCCGGTAGCTACCAGTTATAATTATATTTTTGTGGTACTTTTACGTTACAAAAAATTCCAATACACTGTCTAAAAATAAAACATTTTTCCAAAAACATAAAAATAAAAAATACTTTTGTTTGTTATATTCTGTATAAACATCCTCCTCCCCCTCCCCAGAAACTGAACATTTAATATATATATATATATATATATATATATATATATATATATATATATATATATATATACTATCATTATACTTTCTGATTGCCGTAATCATGCGTATAAACTGAAGCACGGAGATTAGAAAAACATGGCAAGTCACCCAAAAGTAAATTTAAATATCCCGTTGTGAAGTTTCTGTGAGTATATATTCTTGTCACGTTCACATATGTGTTGGAAACTTCAGTCGAAATGATTGTGTTTTTCATCAATATGTAACTAATCAGTCCCAAATAACTACATAGTCGCATATGAAGTAGCACTAAAAACTACTATCTCCTGAAATATAAGTACTGGCTATAAAGATGCTTGATCTCGCTCTATTCCTCGCCTGTTTTCCTAAAATTGAACTCGAAAACAATAAAGTGTCGAACTATTCATATAGTCTGTTTTACACATTTGAAAAGTAAAACACTTTAACAGGACTAGCATTTCGTCAATCAGTAACTATGAGAAGGTGTAATTAGATAACTTACATCTCTGGTTAAAAACAGCTCCAAAAACTACCGCTTGTCATTTTTTATCGTGATATTGTGATAGATGTAGTTATGTTTTTTTTTTTTTTTTTTTCGAAAGACCAATATTTCTAGAATATTTTGTGGCTGATATCTCTGTAAAGAGATATCACACTGATGATTTCATTGCTTTGTTGTGGATACCTTTCACAATGTACACGCAATCCAGTCGTTTAGATTTATATTAAAATTTCTGTTTGTGTTACGTATATTCGTTTACATCACTACCTGCGATCATGAGAATTGCACACGGGTCACGAAACAATCCAATAAAGCGAATCACGGAAATAAAAGCGGAGCGAATGAATATGCAAACCGCTAGATTAAAGTCGCAGATTTTTTTCCCCCTGTTTTTTTTTTGTATACAACTGTCACATACATTACTTCCGAGAGAACTTCTTGGCCGAAAGGCTCCACATTCGAAACCCAGCACATCCATTAGTGTGAGCACTTTCTGAATGTGGAGTGTTAGTTGGGTTAGCATGTGAACCTCATTTCGCTTGACCTCCTGGTTCGACAGGCTACACTGTTTCTAACTTTTTATAAATCACATTATTAATACACTATATCCGAGGATCATGAAATGCGTGGAATTTCTTCGCATTGTCTTTACAGTAGTTTGTTGAATTATTATAGGATAGTATAAATTTATGGTTATTATACCAAAACCTAAAGTGAAAAAAAGTAAAACTCACGAGTTATTAATAATCTGAATTTCCTTATTTAATGGTATTTAATATAACTAGTTACTGTTTTTCTATTAGGCTTAAGTTTATGGGTTATCTTGCCTCTTAGTCGTTAGATGTACGTTAATCAACAATCTTTGATATTACGACAGTTGATGTCAGTACGCTATTATATTTATCGCCATGTTATAGAATGCATTAATCTGTATCTAATAAATGTAAAAAAAAAAATATCCACTCTTAATTGAGCACCCTTGAAAGTCTTGTTTCTTTTTTTCCCGCTCGTTATTCATCCTTCTGCCACATGCACAAAATTAACATAGCGGTTAACGTGATGACTGGTAGGCTATTTGTGTGTCAATCAAGTGAAAGTGAAACATTTTTACGAACGCCAGTATGTTACTTTAAAACCAATACTTCAACTTATGAGTCAAAAACCAAAAGAAATCGATTTTTAATTTTCTTAAAATTCGAGCATTGCATTTTCAACAAGGCGTTCAGAAGCGACACTACATTTGTTAATTCGCTACAAGTCATAACATATGTATTTCGGTTAATGTAAACATTGTTATTAACGCAAATACAGGTAGTGATCTGATTTTTGTTGATGTCGAAAGTCCTCAACGAGCAGTGAAACAGCCTATAATTAGTTCCGATTCGACTAGGTTTAGAGCTAAAGTCCATTCTGAGTTATTTCCAATTCTTCTGAAGCCCTCATAAAGTTCTACTTGCAGACTTTCCTTCCCCTCATGCAAACAAAGCTTAACTATGTCTAGAAAACTACATCAAAAGAGCACCACACCGCATTCGTGCACGCTCATTTTAATAATATACTGCACGTAAACATTTTCACACATATTTTCTGTCGTTTTATCATCTACTTTCCGAACAAAATATACGCTAATGAGATCACTTTTCTATCTATGCCTGTGTGCGTACGCCTAAAGTCTTTTGAGCGCGTTAATCGAATGGTACCTAACTCGGTACACATATTGTACTTAGTAAAGACATCGGACATTTATATTTTTCGACTACGTCAGAGGCTTATTTTCAAAACGGTGGCGATTTAAAAATGTATGATACAGTGTCACATTTCGGGAATCATTTAACAGATCGAGGAGCCGCGTTGGTATAATGGCTATTATACTTGCCTCCCACTAAGGCCAACCGGGTTCGCTTCCCTGTGGGGTCACTCCCGGTTTTTCACATGTGGGAATCGTGCCGGACGATGCCGCTGGCCGGTGGGTTTCCTCGGAGGTCTCCCGTTTCCTCCGTGTGCTCCATCCTCATCTCACTTCTTCTTTGTCGACACTAAACACCTCGCTGGTAAGAGCCGTCTAAAAATCTCCACGCCATTTTACCGGAGTGTTGGTAATACATTTTGGAAGAGCACTACATAAAAACATAAAGCTTTTGCGTCAGTCAGCCGATTCTCACAAAATCGGGCACTTAAGTAATACTATGGTAGACCATATAAATATGCAATTTAAGAGTGTGAGGCACATGTTTTCAAAATGGCGGTCATATAATTACTGTAGATTTATTTGCTGCATCTACCTAACCGTTCCGCGAATTTCGACCGAAATTCGTGTATAGAAGTTATGTATTACAAACATCATATACGTAAACAAACACATTTGTCCACCATTTTGTTAGATAGAACCAAATGAGAAAATAGTTTTAATGTTATACCTCGTGAAACAATGAACCTATTCTTACCTAATTATTCGGAAAGCAAGTGGTTCTACAATAGGCCATATAAATGTATATGTTTTGAGTGGCTCATGCACATATTTTCAAAATGGCAACCATTATAAACATTTTAACTTTTTATTCTAAGTCTTGGAAACCATATAGCGAATTTCAACTCAACTTTGTATGCTTGCAGCACTTACATATTACAATGTCAAGTGTGTCTATACGGAGCGACTTATGTCTTCCATTTTTTACTACAACACCGCATGATTAAAATTTTATTAATATCTCTGGAAACAAGTAACATTTTCTTAACTGTTGGAAAAACATGTGGTACAATGGCGGGTGATCTGACGTGGTATGTTTTAAGAAAGTCAGGCACTTACTTTTCAAAACAGCGGCTATACGGACGTTTAAATCCAGTAGGATATTTCTTGAAAACCATGTAAACAATTCAAACTTAACTATGTATTCTGGCTATATATATATATATATATATATATATTTATTTATTTATTTATTTATTTATTTATTTAACAACCATCAAATGTGTACACAGTCTTTTTGTGCACTATTTTGTAAGATATTGCCAAATGAAAAAAAAATAGTTTTGATATTATATCTCGAGAAACAACAAACAAACAAAACTGTCGCCAATTCGGTAAACAAGTACTATTACGGTTGAGGGGTTTGGACACTCGAAAAGGCGGTTAATTAAAAATTTTAGCTTAGTATGTCATATCTACGGAAAAAATGTAACTAATTACAACTCAATTTTTGTATGTTGACCATATATATATTACAACCTTAAAATATGCCTGAACAGAGCCTTTTTATGCGCGGTGTATTTTAAAGAAGCGTCGCATGACTAAATCAAATGTTTATCTTATCTCAGGAAACAATAAACCGATTACTACAAAATTTGCCAAACAAATATTAATACGGCTGGACAAATACTGTCCACAGTTTAAGTAGATCAGACACAGATTTTCAATTTGTCAGTCATATAAATGTTTTAGATAAGTTTGTAATATATAGTAAACAATTTAACAAAATTCAACCATGATTTTAATGCTGATAGTAGGCCTATTTATTAGAAGCATCATATGAAAAACGTTTTTTTGAGGTTTTTTTACGATAGCGCCAAATGAGAAAATAATGTTTTTGTGCCATATCTCGGGAACCAATAAACCTATTTCCCCACCATTCTCCAGTTAATTAGCGCTATGGCAGGCCATGTGCATTGCTCAGACAAATTATCTCTAATAGGACAGCGATGTAAATAAACTCTATAGGCAAATAAATTATATAGTCGAATTCCGGAACCAATTGCTCGGCCGTTCCTGATCATCTGAATCACTAGTAAGTTTTGTGAAAATATGTTAAGTCATCCCATAAAATTGTTATAGCTTAGTCTCTCAAAGAAAGACCGAGCGGTGAGAGGCTGGATAGAACCCTGGCCAAACCACATGCTTGGTATCTGAAGGGCTGTTTGCTGTACTTGAGAATCAGGTTGGGGCTTTGGATCTGGTCAACGTAGCACGGTCACCTGCGAGAGAGCGTAATCCCTCTCCCACGCCGATTGGGCGGTCGTAGCGACGGAATGGCCCTACGGCTAAGAGCGCTGCGTAAAAATGCAAAATACAATTTTTTAATTGTCTAGTCGCTGTGTCCGTAACACTTTTTGAATAAGACTTTTGAAAAATCACCCTGCGTATGACGTGTTTGGTAGTTTCCTAAATGTGCCGTGTATCACAAGCGTTCTACACTCGTGATAACATTGTCGGTTGAACCGAACTTTTGCTTGTATTTTATACATAAATTATAATTTTCCATTTATCATTACAATATATTACTGGTAGCCCACTTGACTCTACGTGGGTGCAAATAATTTGCAAAAATTCCTTAAAAGCGTAGATGGTAGGTGTGCCTCGATGTCTCGTTGATACCAGTATAATTAGAGATGGAGCCACAAAGATATCGAAAATTCGTGAGATAGTTACGAATACACACGTGCCTTACCGAGGACTCGAACCAAGAAAATCTCTTACCATAAGCTAGCGTGCAACGAAATGCATTACGGAGGGATGATTTGGAGCATCAACTTCAGATGTAATCAATATAATGTTTTGGTAGGTAGAATGATTTCGGAAGATCAGTTGAAAACCTAAATCAGGAAGGCCAGGACAGGAATGTGTGATGGAAATCCCGTCACTGCACGTCTGTGAATAACTTACACCTTGCCAATAAGTAAAAACACTCTTAAAAATTAATTAGTGGGTCGGACCACGTCACCGTTTTCCTCGGAAAAAGTACTTACTGTGTGTCTGGCAACCTGTTGAATTGTGCAGCTTACGACCAGGTACGCACGAACTTTCACACACGTTGTTTTGAGGTGCAAAACTTTCCAACGTAGATTAAAACACTAATAAAATATAACTGTGATGTTCGTGCTAACTTTGCGTCACTGCCAAACACTTAAAAACTGTCTGAGGTACGGGAAAATAACTGAATATGTCCGTGCCTAATTTTCACGTGCAGCAACACCGAGGCCTGGCGAAAGAGTGTGCACCAGAGTAATGTTTCAGTGATTCGTCGTGCGAGCGCAGCACAGTTTGTGATCACCTTGGTAAACAGTTTGGGACGATGCGTGTACCGACAAAAAACGTGACATTTTCGTTACATTACTTCCGGCATCCTGGTCAAGAGGACGGAAGTTGAGGGCATAATTGTAATATGATTGGATGTTTTGAATTAAATTGTGTTATACCCCCTAAAGGAAATGGGTGTCCGCTTCGTCGGTCACCATAAATTGTAATATTTTCTGCAACTGGCTGCGCATTGCTTGTACCCTCTAGGAGTAATTGAAAACCCTTCGATTTCTTGGGAAAACGGTTTTCGAAGGACAAAATTAAATTGATTGGTGGCGCAAGAGGGCGGTGCGGTGTATTTAATGCCGGCTCGCGCTGCTCTCTGGGTCAGTTCAGCGACCTCGAGGGGGCAAGCTTCTACCATGAGATAAGTAGACTTTATTCGGAATCGCCAATGTAGGCTCCTAAAGCTAACAGGTCACTTAGTCACATTGACGGTAGGCAGGGGCCATGATGGCCGTAAAATAATTTAAAGTTTTAAAAATTTGCGAAATGTTTGTCTTTTAGCCCAAAATTAAATACTGTTACTTTTGTAACTAAGTTTTATTAGCTATGTCATTACCAAGACGTAACGTGGTGGTAACCACTAGAAACCACTGGTAAATATTTGTAAACTATTGCAAACCTAGGGAAACAGTTGTATTTGTTTGTAAACGTTTGTCAATAATCGTTGATTATAGTCTCAGCCTCTGGTATTAAACAAGAACCATGTGAAACTCCTTGTCTCTATGACTTTTAGAAGAAACTTTACGAAGTTTAGGGCTTATTAAAAAATCTAATTTACTCGTGGAGTTAAAGGCTGGCGTCGCTTAGCAGTTGCTTCCATCCACTTGGGATTGCGAGTAAATTACAACTTAAATATCGTTTGATGACCAGTAATGTGTTACCCAAAATGGGGTTTTAATTCCTAGTGTATGATGTAATAATCTCAATGGAAATTGTAGGTGCAACAGAAATATGGCAGTCATTTGTAATTACGGTTAATGGAAGTCATCTGCTCAATATATTTTTGTGATGGCCTTTTTCAGTTTGTATTTACCTTTTAATATGACTAGTAAGGAGCCCAAACATAACCTGTTTAAGTATTAACTGAATACCAGCGAAAGTATTGCTGTCTTGATTTGGTTGCATTTTATTCTATATTGTGGCAACTGGGGTTTTATGTAAATGTATTTTAAAGTTAAATTTTTCTTATATGCGAAAGGAAAATAATGTTTCCCGTTAATCTGAAATGTAAGGAATCTAACCAAAGAAGTTTAGCATGTGTAATTTGTGCAAGAAATGTAAATGAAAGAAAAAGAAATGAAAGAAATATTTAAAATAAAAATAAACATTGCCACATTTCTTTGTTTCTATTGCAGGTAGTTTCAAACATTTAACTACCTTTACACTGTACAGAAAAAAAATGGTTTTTGCATGGCTTTACCATTCTTAGTGTTCTGATTGGTTTTTGCTAGGGTTTATGCAAAACCTGCCTTGCCACGCCCTTGGTTAAGGACGCAGCAATGTCAGAAATGCTATTCGCACTCTGCTTATGGTGCAGTCAGAAATGTAACTTTGGTCCTTGTGGCGCGAGTGTTTTGTGTTAACACTACGCCTCGTAGTTCGGTTTTGGAGCTAAGCTGTTATATTGTTTGTACAGAATGGCGCCAGACTTGACGAATTACTGTATGTAATGCACCGGCTGTCCCAGGAGAGGAAACATACTTACGGCTTGGCTTCTCGTATTACGGAGAAATTCTTCGTCTTCATATAATAATTTCAGTTTGATAATAGAACATTTATCATCTACTAGTTGTTTAATACTATTGTATCTAATTTTCACTGTATGTTATTTTCTGCTTGCTAAAATGCGGCAACGTATTGATAAAATAGCCCTATTAATATGTTCCTCGTTTTTTACAACAAACAGATCATTGGCGTGTGGTGAAGTGTTGCAAGGTAAACTGGTGTTTGCTCAGTGCTGTACACACTCGACGCACGCAGCAGGAACCAGTAACCAGAGTGGAGCCGGAGGAAACTGAATATACCGCGGCCACTCACGAGAGAGCGGCGAAGCATCCGTCACGCGCGTGCTGTGACGTCAAACGAGCTACTACCGATGTGTAAACTGGCAAACGATTAGGTACAGCACAGAGCAAAACACAGCTTACCTCGCAACAGTTCACCACGCGCCGTTGAAGCATATAACGCACTAATGCAATTACGGACAAATATATTAAATAACTGGTCAAACGTAAATTGTATACAGTTACTATGAATCCGAAAGGAATCACAGGTGGTACGAAACTTTCTCCGAGGTGTGTACACGTGGGTGAACGCAGTCCGGACGGACGTGATTTCCGGAGTGATATTGAAAGCCCTCCTCTCGGGAGCAGAGGGGCCGAAATGAAAGGCGACTTACAAATATATGTATATGAAACGTGGGCATTAGCGAGGACGTATGGAAATAGGCGGAGTGGCGACGGCTAATAATGCGCGGGTCTGGCGCGCTCGAATAAAGCCTCCCTCGCCGCGGACTTAGTTCTGAAGGGAAAGCGGGAGCTCGCAAAGGAAACGGGAGAGCTTACACGGTGGGCTGGTTCCTGCTCGTACGGCGCACCCGCGAGTCGAACACTCCACTTCATCTGGCGTTTGCCTGCCTCGCAGTCTAGGCCCGCAGTTCTCGTTTCCCTCGCACGGCCGTCGTTTTCCCCTTTGTAGTCTGTTCGTGGTTTCTTCACGCTTTTTCAATCAAAATTGTGATTAATCATCCCGTGTATAACGTGCTTGGTTGTGTCTTAAACATGGCACGTCTCACAAGAATCTTATACTTATGTTAACACAAAACTTATTCTTTTTCAAGTTGGGAGGGGGAACGTTGGCTGAGCGGTTGGCCTGCTTGCCCCCTCACCAAGGCGAACCGGCCTCGACCCCCGGCCGGGTCACTCCCAGATTTTCGCATGTGGGAATCGTGCCGGACGATGCCGCTGGTCGGGAGGTTTTTTCGGGGATCTTCCGTTCCCCCGCCCTTTCATTCCGGCTCTGCTCCGTACTCTCCTCAATCACCCTCATCGACTCTCAATACCTCGCTGTTAACGGCTCCGCCTTACAAGCCGGTAGCCGTGAACTTCAATTGGGGAATCGATGTTGAACGAAATTCCTTCTATTTTAAAGATAACTATTTCAAATAAAATAATTTTGACGCGAATTTCTCATAGAATATTGCTATATAAAACCGTTTTGAAAAAAAAAAATATTTATTGATAATTTTTTTCTTATATATGATTTAAATATTACATTTTTTAAAAATGTATTTAACAAAATCATCGGCAATAAGTTTAAATATAGTAGTAATCCTAAAGAAATTCCACGCTGAATATTTTTTGTTTGAAATAGTTATCTTTAAAATTGATGCAATGAGAACGAATTACGTTTAACATTGATTCCCCATTTGAAGTTTGCGGCTGCTGGCTTGGTAGGCAGGGTCGTTAACAGTCGCCCTTATTTTTAATTTAATTAAACTTTTACTTATATATTATTTACATATTATCATCATTCATTTATGATTAATATCAATGAAAACAGGGAGAAGAATGCTGTGTTAGTAATACTCAGTAAGACATAGTTATTAAGCAAAATATTATTACACTTGAGTGCGCACGAATGCGGTGTGCTGTCCCTTTAGTGTAATTTTCTTAACTTAGTTAAGCTTCGTTTGCACGAGGCGGAGGAATATCCTGGATGTAGCAGGGCTTCAAAAAAGTAGGAAGTAACCATGAATGGACCGTGTGAAATACTTCCCCGACGATCAGTAACAACCACGGGAGACAAAACCGCCACGCTACAATTCTCTGCGCGTTCCAACCGTAAGAAATGTGTGTTTTTTTTAAGTGCTGTTAATTATACGCCAGTCGTTTGTTACAACTAAGTATTTTCTAGCGCCGTTAAACAACCTTAAGACGATTCATCACAAGGCAGAAATTTTCTACGTGTCCTCCGAGCCGGATCGCGAGTGGATTGACACCATACTGAGGACTTCACGATCAAGTTGGTTTATCTCTCCTCCAGGGACTTGGAAGTTTAAAAAATAGTACACGTCTGTAACAATTATAGTATGTTAACAAAAATTATTTTTGAACCATTTCAGATTCATTACGTGTTTCATTGTTAATAATTATCTTAATTTGGTATTTTTAAAGTGTTTTAGAACTTACACATTTTGGTGCATTGAACTAAATATGTTATTTAAAATTCTACTTTAGTACTCAACATATTGGACGTTTCTTTCGTTACTTATATTCGAACTAATACATGAAACTTTTACGTCAGTGTTTTCTTGACGAAAAACTTGCTACGTTTACGTATGACGTTCCATTCTGCATAATTATCATAATACTATGGTCTTTTTTTCCGTTATATAGTAAATTTGTTATTGTACATCATACAAAGCTGTAGAATACAGTACAAATACTATAATATTTAGTACGGTTCACATCCCTGCAGTCTCTCCTACTATTTCATACTGTCGCATCTTGTTCCATCCGCATTCTGTATCATTTTCATTATTATGCTGTAAGGTGTCCAGTGCCTTCATTAATGCTGTTTTGCTAAAAAAATTTAATGACGAAAATATTGGTGATAAACCGTAAAAGATGTTCACTATGTTTCTAATAACGCTAGTAATGAACCAGGTTCAAGATGTTTCTAGTTGCGAGATTTCAGAGAGTAATTGCCTATCATGTCAGAAAACTATATTTTTCGATTAACGCTGAATGAAATCTAAACGTAGAAAACCAATTATTCTTGTTATTGTAATCATTAGAAGAAACTATCTACTGATTCTCCGTTAGGAAACATTTCCTTGCATGAAACATTATGCAGACCATTGAATAAGTTGTAGGAGTCAACAGTGTTTACGGTTTCAGCAACTGTGATTAATACTCTTAACCTTTTCAGTTACAAATGTATATATAATTTTAGACGTTGCAATTACCAATTTTTCGTTTCGTAACTCTACTCGTATAGGCTATTCAATAAGTCACTTTAACCAATGCGGGACTCGAACATATTGCCTCGTCAGATATAGGCTGTTCATGGTAAAATAAGCACTTTTTAAGGCCCTTCCAATAAGCATTAACCACTAATAAATATATTTTATGATAGCTTCAAACGTTACCTTTTGGGAATGGTGGAATGTATATTCTGTGTATATTGGTAAGTGGGCAATGTTTATATTTAAAAGAGGCAGAAAGAGATAGAGTGACTAAAAGTAAATGTTCGCAGGGCTTTAAAAAGTGCTCAGTTTACCGTGAACAGACTATACCAGCGAAATCCGGCATGCCACCTGTGACGTAAAACGAGAAATTAAAAGAAAGTAAACTTTTATGGTTGCTAACGAGCAGCGGAGTAATCGTGTAACACGTTCTATGTAAAATTATTTTTCGACGGTGTTCCTATCAACACAAATCTGGACACACCCCTTGACAGTTTTCTTTCTTGGGAAATAAAATGAAACTTTTTTTATACATTTTAGGGATATTATTTTGGTGTTACGTATCATGCAATCACTATCATTGCAAATATAAAGACACACATATATTTTTTCACTTCCTTACTGTATTACTATTTCACTTCTGAGTGTTACCTTTTCTGTATTTTTGCTCAAAGTAGTCAAAGGAGTGTAAGTCAAATTTGCATTATTATTTTTCTCTTGATATTGTGGTATAGAGGCCAGATCGTAACGGCTCGAACCCAACATCGCTAAGACACAAAAACCTCTAAATACAGCGTCATTAACAAAGTGGCACGGAGCTTAGTGCCATATTCAGCCTCTCTGCATTACAGTGAAACACAAATTCCTTTCTTGCAATTTTTGTTAGTCGAATGTATACCGAAATGCATAATTTCATACTGTTTGTTTTAAGTATGCATATTAAAATATTTTAATAATAGTTATACTTGCTATCGTTACATACTTTGGACACCATCAAGACAATAAAAATTCGCTTTCGTATATTTTTCTTGAAATCATTAATTTTTAACTATTACAGGTGTTGCAATCATTATCTAACTTTTAATCAAAGACTTCGTTTGTAGTAACGGTGGATATTTCCAATCTAAAATTAGTATAATTTCATAAATATTAATAATTAAAATTATTACCCTAGCAATACATACTCACTCCATCATTGTGTAATTGGAATAAAACTATGGAAGGGAGGAGGTTCATAATGAGAGAGTATTTGTTCTCTCCTTTCCTCATTTAATTACTTTTTTTTTTTAACCAACAGTCGTCTTTAATATTCCCAGGGCTTGTTTGGCTACAGGCTATATATATATATATGTGTGTGTGTGTGTGTGAGGGTGTGTGTAGGTGTGTGTATTATGTGTAAACTTAGTGATACACATTACAAAAGGAAGTATGTGTGTTAAAATCTATAGCAGATGTTCCTAATTATTTTGAGGGGGAGGGGGAGGGAATTTTATGAAAATATTTTTATGATGCTGGTGTCGGAAACATTAAAATTCACGCATTTGGATGAAAGGAGAAAATATATAAGTTGGCATTATTTTTTTAGTTCCGCTTAATACAATATTTTATTATAGACTCTTTGAAGAAGAAATGGAATAAAGATTTACTTCAAGTAGATTCTAGCAAGCAGTCGTATATTAAAAGTTAGAAAGGTTTTTCCATCCATTCGTAGTCTTTGTAATATCCTTAAGTAAATGTTTGCTTGATTCCTGCGTTTCTTCCCTCGCTGGCTACGGCTGGAATAACCTCTGCGATCAGTTTGTATGTCTCGGTACAGCAAACTTTGGAAACTACGTCATCAAACTTGCGAGCGCATGGGACGAAAAATCGCTCACGAGCTGTTTTCTAAGAGACAGTCTGAATTTCGTAGGCTAAGATTCCAAACTGCTCGCGGCAATATCACAAAGCATTTTGCTTTCGGATATGTCTATTTCAACATTTATTATTATCGTTGCTATAAATATCGTGACCCGAGGCTAATTTGTACGTGCTGTGGTAGCTTGCACCACTCAAAATATTTGTTTAGTTGGCATTTGGTGAATGGGTATCAAACATTGCCTAAGTAGTTTACATTCCAAATTTATAATACCTATCTGCCGCTCTCTGCTTCATTGCCAAATGGCACCAAAATAAAAAAAATTAATGTTATTAAGCGGCGAATTCATTGACGTGATCATTTTGAAAATCCGATAAACACTTTTTGAGAAATAAGGTAGTTTTCATATTGTATGCATTTGACTGTAGCTGTGGCGGGGTAGGTTGCAACATCCGCTGGCTGGGAGATTAAGCATTGGTGTGGACTGTCAAACAGACACGATTGCTCCGTGAGAGCCGTTACACATGGACGCAGATTGTCCGCACTCCGCCACCCACGCGCGGAGCGGAGTACCTGTAGTCGAATGGCGGTGTTAAGATGCACGCGTATTATCCGTACACGTAGGAGCCATCCGCGCAGCCCGTACGGCTGGCGGAGCGTCCGTGCCGCGTGTTCCAATTGGCTCAAGTTACTGCGTGCACATGACACACAGAGGTCCGGTGCGGAGTACTGCTGCACGTGTTGTACAGTCACTGTCATATCCTTGTAGCGTGTATGTCACTTCACCTTTGAATATCGATACGGAATTCTTAATAACGGCTGTGGAATCTTATCTTCGTATACGGGATGCATCAAATGTAGAGTACAAAAACAGGGATAAGAGACTGAAGGTTTGTCAGGAAATGTGTTGTTTCGTGGTAGACGGCTTTGTGAAAAAGGATGAGACGACGAAGAAAGGAATAAGTAAGTAACAGCAAATTGGTACATTTAACATAATGTTGTGGGTTTGTAAGTATGTTGGCATTCTCGTATAAATGAACGGTCAACCAAAGAAAATACGTGAGTATCGAACCAACATATACAGTTTCCTCTGAGTACTATGTACATGCGATGTAATAACACGCCGTTTACAAATATGAATCCACACACCTCTTCCACCGTACTCACCACGCCATGACAAATATTACACTGATGTCCTTCTCTAGGCTAATACGAATTGTTCAACATAGTGAAATATTCGAAATAAGAAATATGACTGTTAGGTTTTAAACTATGTCATGATTATGAGAGATAGTGTGTAACAATGACATCTGCGTATATATAGGGAAACATTTTATTAATAAGATTGTTTTTCGGTGTTAATCATACAGCTAGTGGCGTACAATACTTACAAGGCAACTGCAACAGAAATTAATTATGACAATTAAGTCACGAGCAAATACATGTTATTTGTCAGTGACTAAATATGTAGTATATTGTGACGATGTTTACGTCATTGTCATTCCATAAGTCGCTAGAATACGTAGGTGGGGTAAACAAATGTCCAGCGTAATAGAAACTAACAATGTTTTTGTAATTATGAGTGTAGGTAAACAGTCTGCTACTATACTGTCGCAAAAATGACAATTACAGTATTAGTGTAAAACATTTTGAGCTTTAAACGTAAGAACATATTATTACTAACCGACGTGATACACATAGGCCTAGTAGATTAGGAACCAGTTTTGCTCTACGTGCCACGAAGTATAACAGTTCAATGTATTTTTGCATCTTGCCACGGTACCGCTCCCACACCTACAAAATAATCTGCAAATATTGTCCGAATTGCCTTGCAGGAAATATCAGGTACTGTGCCTACATTTTCAATATCTTGAAAACCAAGAACTGAAAGTGTATGTTCGAAGGTGTATCCCTCTCTTGCTCTCGCAAAGTTGTGCAGCACACAACATGTTTTTACGACAGAAATTGCAGTATTTATGTTTACATTAATAGGTCTATGAAAAATGCGCCACCTGTTGCTGAGATTGCCAAAAGAACACTCGATAAATCTGCGAGCGCGGGTTAGCCTGTAATTGAAGATTTTCTTCTTATATGTTAAATTATTTCTAGCAAAAGGTCGCAAAACATTTCTTGTTAAAGCAAAAGCCTCATCGCCCACTATGACATGTGGTACTGGTGGTCCATCAGAACCAGGCAAAGGTTTTGGTGGTGGTATTTCCAGAGAATTGTTTTCCACATTGTCCCAAAATACACTACGTTTGAACACACTCGAATTGCAATTTCTTCCATGCGCCTCAACATCAATGTAAGCGAAGCAATAGTTGGCATAATAAATTTCCAACAATACAATTGAAAAAAATGTTCGTAATTCATATAAAGTGAACCACCTTTGATGGGTTTGTTGATCCGAGTGTGTTTGTCGTCGATGGTCCCAATGCAGTTAGGTTAGTCGGCTGACATCTGAAAACCATTACTTATCTCTTGCCATATCTCCGATGTAGGCGCAGCATACATTCGTCTTTGACGTTATCCCTAATTGCCTGACATACTTCTCGAACAATTCCTTAAATAGTTCATACGCCAAATCTGTAGGAGTAGTGGAGATCGGTGAAAGTGTTGCCGCTTGCAAGATATCTCTACACGTTGATAACATGTAGTGTTTGACGTTTCTTTAAGGAAAGAAAACATTTCTGATGGGAAAAGGGAAATTAAGCATCTTGCCGGCTAACGCAGAAAATTATTACGTGATTCATTATGTTTGAATATTAAACCGTGGATAATGTATATTTAAGAATCGCCTTTTGTTTTGCAGTTTAACAGGGATAATGAATTTCTAAACTTTTATTAAGTCATAAATACATTCATGAGCAAACAGAATTTCTATTTTAAATAAAATCCACTTTTTCATTACAGTACATTCAATGTTATCAGTGACATTGTGTTCAGGCACTCATGGCATTTTCTCTCTCCTGCGACATTTGTTGAGCCGAATAGAGGCCCCTTTTCTCTTTCCACGCCACACACCTCAAATGCACTCTTTTAGAAGATTGTTCTATACCTTACCTTAGAGTAACAGCAACACGATCCGTTGGACACGCGGATATTCTAACAACATGTTGTAATTTTAACTTCCGCTCCAGTTTTCCTATCAGTTCGTCAAACGATCGCACCAACATCCGAAAATAGTTACGAACCTTATTTCCATCGTCCCTAAGGTCTATGTACAGTGTCACAAATGAACCTTTGAGATTTCTTTGTGCAGCTAGCGGATGCACCCAATACCGCCGTAATTTTCTTCTCCGTTTTCTGGAGGCACACAAGTACGTGGCCATTACTGACGTGACACTGACCATGTCTCGGGACTGACTGCAACTATCCGTAGTGCAGTCCGCATACATGTGAAATACGCCATGAATTGTCCGCCGTCCACGTGAGGGTGGCGCAGGGCAGACAGTCCGCATCCATGTGTAACGGCTCTGAATTAATTGTAATCAACATTTGGACATCAGATTAAACACACGTTTTATAACATTAACAACACCACCAACAAACATTTCGCGTGCGTTCAATACTAGCGCGTCCCTCAGCTGTGTAGGAACACTCCCCTGGATATCCTAGAGAATGATGCAACATACGTCAAATGCATACATCTACAAACACTCCTTATGTCTCAAAAAGCGCTCGTCGGATTTTTAAAATAATAATTTTACTGAACTGGCCGCTTAATAACATGCTATTGGGATAAATTCTATTGGAATAAATGGTATTGGGAGAAATGAGCATATTCCCATTTAAAAACCAAAGTGGATATCGTCATCTCAGTATTTAATTGCTTCTCGGAACAGACATAGACGGTGTATTATGAGTTCCGTAGTGCCATTTACTAATTCGAAATTAGAATTTCGATACCTTCAACAGTTCGGAAGATATGTGGGGTGAATGTCTTCGCTGATTAATACATAATGTTTTTGGTGGTAATTCATTATGTGGCCAAGAGCACAGCGGCAATGATGGAACAACTTGTTATTTTCTATGGGGAATTACCAATGGTCAGTTATCTTCCGTTATCCAAGTAAAGAAGCAAGGAAGCGGTAAGGGCGAAATTGGTAAACGTATAAAGGGTGCGCATAACACTAAACTGGTTAAAATTTTACTTCATCGTGCAACTTTCGCCAAGGGACACTAACCGGGTTCCCATAATTTTACTCGAGTAAAGTTGACAGCGAAGATCACTGTGGGGTTCCATACAACTAAAGGCTGTTCACGGTAAAGTGAGCACTTTTGAAATGGACCTTAGAAAAAAGTCACTGCCCCTGACTCCATATATTTTAACGGGCGCACCGGGTGACATTCGCCCAGTAAAGTTGATAACGATTGGAACGAAAGTAGTTCCTTATTTTAACGTCAAATAAAAAGTGTTAGGCAAGCATGTGCGATAACTGAAATAATTTCTTTGGCTTTCTCTATATTTTTTTATGCATTGAAGTGTTAAAATGAGCAGGTTTGTAAAATGTATACTTTCCTAATAATGTCACTGTTTCACTTGACCGACGTATGAATTAAGTGATGAGGCCAATGGCAATGTTAATTTTTTTACATAACGCGGAAGAATACGCAATGTGCATACAACTAGATTGTATGCAGGGCTTTCAAAAGTGCTAATTTTACCTTGAACAACCTTTGCTAACCTTATCTACGTAGACTGTTTTATGATGAAAGCTTCTGGAAAAGAAGTTTTGATCATGACGAAAGTTTTCAAAAAAGAGTTTATTACGTGTGAGAAGTTTGTAAATTTTGTATTCCATCTGAACTAATGTGAAGAGTGATTTCTTCCCATGTGAAACCAGACGGAAGACATTATAGTAGTTCGTAATAAAATGTCTATTACAAACAATAAAGTTAGGCAGTAGCCTTATGGGCCATCACGTGTTCACATAATTATGTTTTATACGTTTCGAGGGTATTTTGTAGCATGATGTTAAAAGTTTTTGTACATTATAGCATTTCAGAAATTATTTTAGTCTCTACATTTTAACTTATTTCTGTCTAACCACCTTTCGGTTGAACGCTCTGCGATAAATCACTCAATCGGTGGGACCGTGGTGGCCGAGCGGTTAGCTCGCTCGCCTCTTACCAGGGCGAACCGGGTTCAATCCCAGGCCGGGTCACCGGATTTCCGCATGTCACGTTGGTCAGCGGGTTTTCTCAGAGATCTCCCCCCCCCCCCAATTACGGCGCAGCTCCATACTCATCTCAACCGCTCTCATCGGCTCTGAAGACCTCGCTGTTACGAGCCGCCCAAATCTCTTCACTCACTCGATTGGTGCGAGTGCGTTCGGAGGGGATGACACAACTCAGCTCCCGATTCCCGGCATTTGGATTGATAAAAAAACCGAGTGAGAATTTGGTTGCCAGGTAAATTCTTTAGCTCCTACCAGAGATTTGCAATGTCGCAAAAATCAATTGAACGGGTGCATGAATTATCAAGACCTACACTGTAAAACATATATATAGTTCGCTAAAAGCCTGTTTCGTAACCAGTTGGATGAGTGTGTGTCAACGAGATTAAGGATTGCAATTCTCAGGAATCTTTATGTTGGTTATCGAGCGGTGTGGCGTAATGGTAACTCACTGGACTCTCATTTGGGAGGACCCAGGTTCGATTCCCGGCGCAGCCATCTCGAAATCACTCCAGGCGAATGCTGGGATGTGGTCATAACAAGGGCCATTGCCGATCCCTTCCCATTTCGTTCTTAATCCCTCTTCCCTGCGCAACTTGCTCCGTCTCTAATGACCTCGCTGTCGACGAGACGTTAAGCCCAACTAAAGGCTGTTCAGGATAAAGTGAGCACTTTTGAAATCGATCTTAGAAAGAAGTCACTGTCCCTGCGTGCATGTATTTTAACGGGTGCACTGAGTGGCATGCGCCCAGTAAAGTTGGTAATGATGGATGGGTATTAGTTACGTATCTTAACGTCAAATAAATAAGTGTTAGGCAACCATTTGTGCGAACTGAAATTATTTATTTTCCTCTGTTTTTTTTAATGCGTCTAAGTATAAGAATGAGCAGATTCGTAACATATTCATTTGCTAAAAATTCCGCAGTTTCACTTGACCGACGCGTGAATAAATTTATGAGGTCCATGACAATGCTAATTTGACATAAGGCGGAGGAATACACAACGTGCGTGCAAGTAGATTTTAAACAGGGCTTTCAAAAGCACTAATTTACCGTGAACAGCCCATACCTATCTATTGTGTTAGTGTATATGGCATCGGCTTCGTTTGCCATGCTTGTTACGTGTATGTAGATTGCAAGAATATGTGTACGTGGAGGATTCAGCTACAAGAAAAATAACAATAGGATATTTCGTTTCTGGAATAAGTTCTGCATTGTCTTACAGGTCGTATCTAGGGACAATCAGTTATACCTACATCTGACCTTACCTATAAAATGCATTGTTTTTGAGAATGTTATAAAAAAGTTGCTGTCGTATTTTGACAGGAAATTTTCCTTCGCTGCATGCAACCTGTAAAAAAACCACGTATATTTAAATATAATACAAGAGTAATTTCAGTTCCTCCAAATTATATCTAATATTAAATATATAAAATTATTTGAGATAAGTATAATACTAATTTTTACTTATAATTTATAACTGAGTTAGTTTTTTTTTAAATATTACAGTTACACCAAACTATTGGATAATTAAATGCGTATAATATTATTAGGATTTTGTTAATTTTTGCAATGGGGGTCGTGTTCTGTATCCCGAGTTATCTCTGTACTCTTGCTGGACCTATTTCGCAGAATTGTTTATTTTAACGGCGAGGTGCTTCGCAGTCGTTTTAACTTAAACTCCCCGGGCAACGCAAACCTGACCGGCAAAACTTTTATGAAAAGTACAACTCTGCTCCCTGTTTTCCATCAGTGCATCGCAAGTTCTCCAAATTACTTCTGTAATTTGTAATGGGTTCTCAGCCTTGTTCGTGCTACTGCGGCAGGATTCGCCCTATAGAGTCACGAACTCTTAGTCGACTTCACAAACAGCTGCTTAAACGACAGCTGCACTTGGAGTAGAAACACGGAATTGCTCCAAAATTTTTAACGGGAAGTGCTAAAACTCTGTTAATTTCTTCAGTGATAAAGTTCGATTAGTTAGGAAATATAATTTTCTTTTTTGTTCGATTTTCCAGCAAATACCAACTTATTTACAAAATGTCCGCCGAATATTGTAATAACTGTATTTAGTCTATACCGGAGCAAAAGCGTTAAGCTGAAATACTTCGATGTATCATCAGTCAGCTGATGTGTATGCTCTATCTTTCAGATCGTAAAATTGTAATTTATTCTTAGGGACTTGGATACTGTGGTGATATCGACCCTAAAATTCCAAAATCAATAGTTTATAAAATCAAATATTTCAGAAAAACTCCAGAAGTTTCTAAATACATTATTTCAATTCTTCTCTTATTTACTATTCTGTTTCAACTATGCTGTTTTGAAATTTTTTAATGATATTTATCACAGTTTTAAATTTTCCCGAGAAGATGCACAATAAAATATATAAATCAGTTTGTCATTTAATATAGTTTGCTACATTTTTTCGGGCAATCCACATATATAAATTCCTATAGAGCTGTGAAAGTAACGAAGAATACCTTCCAAGACCACACAATTTGTGTGTATATATGTTTGTATACACACACAACTAGGAACAACAAACTACTCCTTTGATCAGTCTTCAGTCATTCCAATAACAAGACTATATCTGTCAACTTGGAATTCGTTTACAACCATGCAGCTTATGAAAGTTGTAGAGATTTTTTAAAATTTGAATCTACCATAAATACACAAAATATTATTTCATGTCCTGTGGTTTACTAAAAAAAATTTCAGTCTTCATCTGTTCATCTGGGAGTATCTTTGTACCAAAGCCAAAATAGCACAACAATTTAAATACTCTAAAAAAACTTATCAAATGGGATATAATATTTACATTTGTAATGTATATTCCAAAAGAAAACTATCAAAGTCTCCAGTTAAAAAAATAAAAGCGAAAGATTTTAAGAGTGGGTTAGACCCCCGTGGGAACCCCTCGTCCAAGGTCAAGAAGCGAGTGAGCCATTCGGGTGACACTAACACGCACTCCTAACGCCACATCGCTCCTACGCGCAACGGCGTGCAGTGTTTCCATCGTTACACTGTACCATGTAAATTATATCTGTAACATAATGGTTTTATTACACACGAAGAAAGCCCACAGATTAAACTACGTCCGTATCTTTGTAATTTTCTCTTGCCGCTTAAGGAAACTGCATAGCGAAGCTTTAAAAATGCTATAATTAATTATTTCCACGATTTTTTTCCTCCAAGTATACACTTAATATGACAAAAGGAAAATAAATAAATAATGTAATTTTTTTGCCAACTTGAATAAAAGTATTGCACAAAAATGTAGGCCGCAACTAGCTAGATGTTCGCGTATCACATATACGCATGCCTAGTTGGGCGCCAGTAGCCTTGCCGCTCGTCCTTGCGTCGTGTGCACGATGCAATATCACGTTCGTCACGTACGTACAGCAACAGCTGACGGCACTTACTAGGCCATTCGCGGGAATAATAAATTTAACCACATAGGATGTTAGTTTTTTTAAATATAAATTTATCGGGGATGCACGTTTATACCTAGGGCACATTCGACTTTTCCTATACTCGTTAAAAGCGTATGATGGGTTTCCAAAACAAAGTTGGCAGCAGAAGCGAAATAATTATTACTTACCAATAGACTGAAGAAGCTGGTCTGGAAGCAAGATGACCGTAGAGGAGAAGCGCACGGAATCGCATGAAGCAAATTCACAAGACAGAATGGAAGGAAGCAGGTGCGTTTCTAGCTTATATCACATTTAGGGAACTATATATTTTGTATCACTCCGCGGACGGTCTCTGTCCCTTCGCCCTAGGCCCCCATCCCTTGCCTTTAATATGTCAATCTGAAGAAAAAATTGCGGTATTTGAATAATTTTCCAATAAAATAATTTTAACATCTTTATGAAATTACGATAAAGTTTTTATTTTGAAATCGTTAGTTTCGATTTTTTAAATTTAAAAAATGTTACCAAAATAGCCAAAATAATTGTAATTTACCCTCTATTTAAGGCCCCCTTCGTGATGGGCCTCGACGACAGCTGCGAGGGGAACGCCCATTGCTCGGAAAGCAGTACAATTCAAAGTTAAATTTCTGCGACAGCGAATTGGGAAACTATGCAGGAAATTCCCTTTGGTAAAGCCCCTGTGAACTTTGCTCAATGAATAGGGAAACAGCGTAGGCAATTCCCATTGGTTGAGAGGCAGTTCCGAACAAAGTTCGGACGAATGGCAATGCAGGTGGCGGCCCGCCCATGGTGATGCGCGCAACTCTGTACAAAGTTCAAGTCGCGCAACAGCCAACTGGGAAGCATGGTGTGGGTCTGACATAGTGCTAGGAACTTTTAGTGCAAAGTGTAAATACAGTCATTATAAACAGTTTCTGTTCGGTAGGTTACGGTTTACCCAGGAAGTGATGAAACATAGCGAGGAACCTGGCTGTACATTTTTCTAAAGCGAGATTATTAATTAAAATATCCACCTTTCAGCTTTGAAGGTAAGAATAAATAATTTTTTTATACTTGGGGAAATTATTTCAACTCGCCACCCACACGCACCACACTTAGCACCACACACACACCACAATCAGCCCCAAATGCACCACACTTAGCACCACTCACACCACAATCAGCCCCACATGCACTACAATCGGAACCATAATCAGCCCCACATGCACCACAATCAGCACCAAACATACAACAATCAGCACCAAACACACCACAATAAGCACGACATACACACAATCAGCACCACATGGATCGCAATCAGCACCACATGCACCACAATCAGTAAAACATGTACCACAATCTACACCACATGCACCACAATTTACACCACATGAACCACAATCCACACCACGATCAACCCCCACACACCACAATCAGTTTCACATTTAGCACCAAATGCACCACAAATATGGGTCATTTATGTGTCATAATGGGTCATTATGGGTCATTCGGGGTCATTATCGGTAATTTATGGGTTATAATTTATCACTTAAATTTTATTATGGGTCTCTTAGGGGTCACTGTGGGAGTTTTATCGGTCATTATGGGTGTTTTATGGGTCATTATGGGTGTTTTATGTGTCATTATGTGTTATTTAGGGGTCAGTTTTGTGAGAGGTCGGTCTGCCAGTAATCAGTTGTCTGCTTAAAGTGTGTTTATAACTTCAAGCTGAGCCAAGGTAATATGAGGACGAAATATATTTTCACGTAAAATATAAATTCCCAGATAGGGCAGCGATGATAAGTTAGCAGCTAAGGTGTCTATCACAAGTTTTTTCAACTCGTATGGTAGGGTCCTTCCCAGGCTAATCATAATGTTTATTGTTTACGAAAAAAGCAAATTTTTTTCTGTGGCAACTTGCATGTAAGGGTTTTCTTTTCCCTTAAATTGTTATAAAATTGACTTTGGTGTAATATATTAAACATAAAAAATGTTGTTTACTATATGTTGTGTTATATTTGATGTGTCTCTATATAGGCATGATTGACATAATAAATTTTATGCTAGAATTTATGTTTCAAATGTGAAAGATTTCAAGTTTTATTAGCTAGTGTATGAGCCACCGCTGGACGGACAGCATGCTATACATAGCTGTGAGCGAGCCGTCGGCCGACTGCATGTTCAGCAGGAAGAGCAAAGTACAACTCATGGCTGCCAACTCGTGAATACTGTACATGGTACCAACCCACACCTGCCGTCGCCATCACTGCTGCTGCCGAAACGACGTGTCTTACATATGTGAGGCGCTTGTCTCCTAAAAGTGTTTTTTTTTTCATCAGCAGGGGCTACAGATTATGTTTCTTGGGGATGTCCCGCAACCTGATGTAGTTGAATATTAGAACTTGCCTATATGCTCTAATGAGCGATACAAAAAATAATGGTCAGTATAGGTTGTATGGAAAGGAAGGGGTTGGAAGGAGGTGGAGGCATGCCAACTAATTAATGGACATGAGTAATTGATTGATGACTAACCAAAAAACAAATTGTTGAAGGTTGTGGTGGAACAACCTTCGAAGATATGAGTTGAACAAAAATGTATAACTTTTTAAAAATGTTTATATATGTTTAACATTTTTAGAATTTGTTTGGGATTTTTTAAATTTTTTATGATATTTTCTTTTAATTTTTGGGTTCCAGGCCATCCAATGTCAGGGGCACAGAGTTTAGTTCAAAGTCAGAGGTAAAGTTCAAGGTCATCTACATACAATATGGCAGTCGGGTGACTGAAATATCAGAGCATGATATCGGTTCCGGAAACCCCAGTTCCTTATGCCCGAATCGGCTCTATCATTCTATTACTCTTAAATGTTCAAAAATATTATTTAAACGCAAAAAAAAAAAATTGAACAGGCCTGATTCCAAGTTAACCTTTCATTAAGAAACATTTGCAATTGCGTATAGACACTTGAACAGTCCGGAAATATTGTAGACTAACATTATGAATAAAATTTTCCAAAAATATTCAGGTCTTTCCAGCTCCTTATTCGCTCTATTAACTTCGAATACCACTTAAATTTAATATTCGACTTTTACTATATAGTTTTACACAGTATTCAAAGCAGGAGTTTCTTAATTCGAACATAATTCCTGCATTTTAAGCGAATTTTTAAATCTATTATAGTAAAGAATGATTAGCAGGGAAAACTGTGCTAGTCAAACGATTTTGGATAAGGTACATGGTGCATGACTCTATAGTAATTTTTTTGGTAATCTTTAATTTGGTTGTAATCTTGGAAAGGGTTCTTGATATCAGTCTTGGGTGGATTTGACATGTTACTTGAAGCAGCCAGCTTGCTATTCGTGGTGCAATAAAATACTTACCTTGCTATGTTATTCTAGTTAACAAAATAAAGTCTATATATTTATAACACATTAATGACTTTGCATATCGTGAAGATAAGTCTAATTGCCATCTCTTACACTTAACTTGATTCCGTTAAAATAAATTCACTGACATTGTAATTCACTACCTTACTAGTCAAGTTTTGTGAGAGTCAGCAGAGTAAACTGCTGTCGTGAGACGAGATATATCTTTAGGTTAACAATTTAGATGGACTGGTATAACTGATTGGTAAGGTGAATGGCTGAAGGATGGTAATATATTACAGAAAATTGTCTTCATAAAAGTTTGAATCAGGAAGATGTTAAATAATCCAGTATGGTTAGTGAGATATTTTTAAGATAACGATTAGAATAAATAAGAAATATATTTCTATATTGACGATATTAAAAACACACATCGCTAAACCATTACATGTCTGATATAATCTTCCGTATACGAGCCCGCGGGCAAAACTTAGTTGTGTGACCCATTTTTAGATGTAAGTGAGACCAGTTTACTATGTAAGCTGAGCCCCAATTTTCCAACATTCCAGTAAAAAATCATCGGGGACTAATTATCTCAATTAAATATGTTTGTAATTGTATTCTGCCGTAACGTCGTATGTGACAAGCCACTCACACATATAACTGTTGAGTACGTCAGATTTTTTTTTAACGAATACATGGTACTGAAGTTTCAATTATTTATGTTAATATTTACAGTTTACCTGAACCACATACATTTAATATTTAACTCGTTTTTTCATTCTCTCTGCTTGTCAGACCCTCTAAAGCACTCTGCAGCACTTAAAATTTTCATTTTCATGCAGTTCATATTTATGGTACGCTGAAATAAGATTGTTTTAAAATAATAAATGTGCATTGTTAATATGGTCGTCCCCGAGGAAATATACAGGCGTTTTTTTTTCTAGTTGTCATGGCGCCGGAAAAAGGGAAAGGAGAAGTTGGAAATAGAAAGCGAACATAGAAGAGAAGGCGACACAAAAGAGGTCAGGTGTCGGGCGTGGATCGATGCCCGGAAACGAACGAGTTGTCGCTTAACAAGACATTTCTGCTATGTGTCACAGAGGTGAAAAGTCAGGTGATGTCCCCTGCCCAATCACCCCTAGCTATTCGGCTTATCTTCCCCGGAGAACCCTGCTCTAGGCTCCCTTTCCAATTATGTCACCTCGACGAGTAGAAAAAAAATACCTGCTCGTATTTGGGGGGGGGCAGGAACGGGGCGGATCAAGGATGAGGGAATAAACCGCACCATGCCCGCGTGCATAATGCAGGAGCGCGTGCATATATACGAGCGTGCGTGCGTATGTCAATGTCAGGATTCAATTAACCGAGTCGTGTCCCATGACACCCGGCGAGTGCTCCAGGCGCCCCTTGCTCCCACTACTCCGGTCATTCCCGGCGAGGAAATTGGTTAGACTTGGCTCCCTCCCTCTGCCGAGCGGAGCGACTTCCCAGCAGCTCCAGGGAGTGCAGAGAATTCCGGAGCAGTGCTTTTTCACTGCAGCCCGGGGACGCGGGCTTGAGCACTGTGCTGCTCACGAGAAGAGCCCCAAAACCACTACAGCAAGTGCTCACGCGAGAAGTGGCGCTCTGGCAACTATACTGCAGGTGGGTTAATCGTAACTGGGGAAAATGAGCGCATAAAAAATTTTATATTTGTGGTTTAAACCACTTCACCGAATTACGGTGAGCTCCGAACTACTTTGTAGCGAAGTCGATGCTCAGATATGTTTAAGTTATGTTGAGGATTCAACTCGAAACATCACCCGTCCGACCTTCTCGTCAAGTGCGTATTAGCGAGCACTTTCAAAGAGCACCTCAGCAAAAGCATAACTTGACGACCTTGGGTTCCTTTCCGAGTCCGTGGAAGTCGTAGCAAGCGGATGACACCATCCGCTTTTAAATACAGCTATGTAAACGAGTTTACTTGAAAATTCATCGTCATATTACTATGTTATTTCTTCTGACAAATAAAATGAATGCAACTTAATAACACAGGAAACGTGTGGCTGCCGATATGTTACAAAAAGTAAGCCGAAAATATCACAACTCTCAATTTAAACTGCCTCAAAGGGCATGAAGCGCTTTTAAAGTTGAACAACTACTTAATTACAAATACTACAGGAAGTTTTCTTTTGGAGACGGTCCCTCAGCACTTTGACGGTATATGTAGTTGGACAAAGATTCGCAACCAATGCAAAACATTTTGTTATTATTGAACTATGTCAAAGAAATTACTGAGGTTGCTGCCCAGACGTTAAGCATTTAACTTTGTGACGGGGGAACATAACTGTTTTTTTTTTTTCACTTCTAAAGTGTATTATGCATGTCAAAATTAACTTGTGTTATAACTCTCTTAAATCCACTGTTTTAAAGGAGTCCCATAAATCGGAGACATGGAGAGTTGCATAAGGTCAGTGCGCATATAACCAATTTATTTATAAAGAATCTTGTAAAAACGTGGCAGTTTTCTTTCAGCTTGGTGAGCCTGGAGTGTAGCAGCGATCTTCCGTGGATGTCCAGAGGAAGTCGGGTGCAGAGAGGCTATAACCTGAAGTCTCAGTCCAAAACAGAGATGTTGTGCGTTGCATGTGTGGTTAGATCATTCTGGAAAGCTGTTGTTGGCTGGCTCGTCTTCATGGTCGCTTGGTTTGCTCTGTGATTTCTGTATGGGAGGAATTATTTGTGGGAATGTTGGCATTGTGATATTCACGGTTACTTCCCACTTTCCTTAATCCCTGCTAAAGTCCTACTTTCAGGATATTCTTCCGCCTCACGCTAACAAATCTTAACTCAGTCTGGAAAATTAAACCAGAGGGAGAACGTATCGCGTTCGTGCGCACTCAATTTAACAATACTTGGCACGAGAACTATTCTATTATTACTAACACGCATCTATTTTGTTCATGTAATAATCTATATTAATTATAAATGACATTTTTTAATTTATAGTTTAAATATGAGTAAAAGATCAACGTAACCAAAAAATTCGATACTTTTACGCTAACAGAAGTAAAAAAAAAGAAGTGTATTAAATACATATTAAAGAAATAACTAAACACGTAATGCATGGGGCGATTTTTCAAAGGAATAATTATTTGAAAAGTGTGAAGAAACTGTGAACATAATAGTTTATGGCAACTTCCGTACTTTATTTTTCACGTTGAGTGTCAAGTTTATACTCTTAAAGTGTATACCCGTGGTTATTCCTAATTGATCTACGAACTTGGCATGACTTGTGTTCAAGCCAGTGAATCAGTATGACGGTTTGTTCATGTGTTAGTTTCGAGAATGTATTGTTACAAGACGTCATAGGGATTTATTCGAGTTCGTAAGGTATAGAGGTCTTAATTTAAAAAGAAAATGTAATCCTTTTAAATGTATTTATAATGGTACAAATATCCACACAGCTATCATTTACAGCATTAAACTACACTACCTGTCACTACTATTACTTTTGTTATTCTCGGTGGGTTGAATATTTTATATCTATATAGATTCTAAGTAAACTCATTATCATTGTGGGGCCACGGTGGTTGAACGGTTAGCCTGCTCGCCTCCCACCATGGCGATCCGGGTTCAATCCCCGTTTGGGTCACTCCGGATTTTTGCATGTGGAAATCGTGCCAGACGTTGGTCGGCGGGTTTTCTCGGGGATCAC
Source organism: Dryococelus australis (assembly GCA_029891345.1). Taxonomy (NCBI): domain Eukaryota; kingdom Metazoa; phylum Arthropoda; class Insecta; order Phasmatodea; family Phasmatidae; genus Dryococelus; species Dryococelus australis. The sequence continues at coordinate 310,091,799 of CM056995.1, forward strand.
CCGTTCTCCCCCCCCCCTTGCCACGTTCATTCCGGTACCGTTCCATACTCAAATCAGTCACCCTCATCGGCTCTCAAGACCTCGATGTTAAGAGCTGTCCAAATCTCGCCACTCACTCATTATCATTGTCTCCATATTGGTTATAGTCACTTAATTCACACTTATTACTTATACATTCAGTCTATTGCCATCACTCCGAAAGTCTGTGTCTCACACGTACAGTTCAAAAAGTACCGCCTGTCAGGTTCACTCTTCACTGTATCGACGCTCGCAGTCCGCAAACTTCACTTTCGCTGGTCACTCTCGTTGGTTCCCTATCTTCGCTCAATGTCGTACAGTCCTCCAAACACTAGACTATCAGCTTGTAGGCTCGTGGTGCCTTAAATAGTCACGCTGGACCGATCCAGAACATTCTCCGGATTCCGAGTCCCGCTGAGAGAGGCAGAGAGGCGGGAGCGATAACTCCCGACATTAAATTCTCTCAATTACAAAGGGTGGCACGAACCCCGATAGGCTGATCTTGACAGCGGCACTCCTTTGTAAATATCCGCGCACTCCTTGGGTTATCGCTCTGTCTGGCCTTGACTTACTCCTTCACCCACACGAGCGGGTTACAGACCAAAGGAAGCAATGCAGAGCAGCGAATATGTAACAGTGTATCTCACATGCATTGCTTATGTTTAAATATATCTACGTTTGCGTAGGTTACATGCTACCAACATCTGATAGTTGAATGTTATTGTCCATTGTCGTGTTGATATATTTTGTGCTCATAATTTCTTTTGCGTTTGTGAACACGCATTGCTTATATGAGTCTCCATAAAGTACAAGTTGTTTTGGTGTGCGCCAGCTACAGGAAACGCAGAATGAAGCTGATCACACATCCTGGAATTGAAATTGTAAAGGGCTTACAAACTAATCTGCAACCTAACTTCAACTAATACCCATGCCTTACCAGAGGGTCGAACCCAGGACCTCCGCACTACAGACCGGCGGCACTACGGGAGGCCGGCTACACATCTTGGAGTGTTGTGTATTCTTCTATTTTTCCTTTCCATGACCTGAAGTACAAATGGGCATCTCACTTCACCATTGGCTGTGGTACCACCAGGACCTCGCGTTCTTGACGAGGTCAGCGGCAGGCGACGAAACATGGTGCCATCATTCTGAAACCAAGACGAAACGATTCAGCATACAATGGAAGCATCCTGTTTTCTCCCTGCCAAATAAATTCAAATCTGGGCCAAGAGTTGTGAAGGTCATGTCAATCATCTTCTTCGGTGAACAATGACCTTTGCTGGTTGTGTTCCTTAAACACATCGACAGTCAGACGTACTGTGATGCATCACGACATCTACATCGTGCCATGAAGAATAAACGTCCTGGGATGTTGAGTGTGGGTGTTCTGTGTTGTTAACCTGCACGCTGATTAACAGACAATTCCACGCGTGCTCGCAAAGCATCGTAGTGCGAAAATAAATTACACTTTAATCTAGCCTGAGTTCAAACTTCAATTCTTCTCCAAAATTACAATGGTAATTTTAACCCTTTAAACACAGAAAAAAAAAATCACACTGACGTTGCTTTAAATGCATTACGCAGATAAGTGTGGAACGTGTGCAGGACTCTGCACTAAAGTTTGCTTCACCCATGTCATCAATATAATGATACGATCACGGATTTAATGCACGCAGTTACGCGTGGCACGACGGGAGAAATACAGCTCACCAGGGCCAAACACTGCGTGCTGGGCTGGGTGAAGGTCCGGGAGAGAGGGGTGGGCATTCTATGTTAGTGCCAGTGTCGTTCTTATCGCTGCCATGCCCCTGCACCTCAAACACGGAATATGGCATCGCGTTTGCGGCAGCGTTGTACAACTCGCCGAACACCGTTTTACGAGGTGTGGCCATTCATTACGTAACGGGACTGGCGAGAAAACTGTGGTTTACTGCCAAGATGCATATTACAACGTGCTCCCCTCACTTATCTGTACGTTGCTGCATATGTGTCTTCCACTGTTCACAACAGTGCTGCAGCTATCAGCTCCCACGCCATTCACTTTGCTGTCTATCCCCCCCCCCCCCTCATAATCACACTCCCACACACACACAAACACACACACAAACACACACACATACACATACATATTTTCAACATATTGATTATGCTAGAGCACAAGGGTGTGTGTTTTTCTGCAAAAAAAAACCGCACATACTTTTGTAATGAACTGATGAACGTGAAATTTCTCTGTCACTTTATCTGAGTTCATCCTATCTGCAGTCATCAGAACGCTCATACGTCGAGATTCCCGAGCAATTTATTTTATTTTTAGAGCATTTTCGTTAGTCTATGCAGTCGCAGAGCGACTCGATTGTTCATTGTCGTCCGAGAAATTACCGACTGCTCACTAAATCGTTTACGTTATCGAACAGGCCAGTTCTCGCGTACATGACACTGGGTATATTTAGGAGACTAAAATATTATTTACAATACGGGAGAAGAACTGAAATATAACTGTTTGATGATACTGTAAACTACATCATTACTTAAGTGCCTCTCAAATCATTAAACTTTTTATTAATGTTAATCATTTATATATAAATGATCTTTATAAATTTTGTTATATAATTTATCATTATATAATAAAACACTTTTGGGGAGTTCCCTGTCTAGAAGTTTTGAAGCTTGATAAGCTTTAAAAATGTAACAGCTTGTCTATCACTAATGTATAATTTTTTATTCCTTTCGACAAGTTTTCCTGTTCGATAAGCATATATTTTTCATTATTTTTTTTTGTAATTTATTTTGTGCTGTCCACGAGTGTGCGCATGTGTGTGTTTATACACACAAATTTTTATACAAAAACTCATAAAAGAACTAATCTTCAGAGTTTGTATATTTGAGTATCTTAGAGCTAGATCATAATTGTACCCGTCTCTAGCAGCAAGGCTTCAAACTGAGAACGTAAATTAACGTAATGCGTGACTATAATCCATCACGGTAACGTACAACTTTTCTGAACCCCTGCTCAATTTATACTTCTAGGATATTCCTCCGCCTAATGCAAACGAATCTTAACCGAGTCGAGGAAACTACACCAAAGGGACAACTCACCGCATTCGTGCGCACTCAGCTCAATAACATTTCTTCATAGGAACTATTTCTTACTAGCAATTGCCAACACACCAATTTTCTCTCTGTTTTTGTTAATATTAATTATAAATGAAATATTATAGCTTAAGTTCAAATTTTGCGTTATCACGCGTACAAAATGCTTATGATTCATTGCTCATTTAGGAAACTAAGAAACGCGTCTAACTTGGGGTTATTTGTTCAAAGGTTTGATTCAGAAAGTTTCAAGAAACCGTGAATCCTAATAATATTATAAATTCGAAAGTTTGTATGTTTGTTTGTTACTCAATCCCGTCGTAACGGCTTGGCAGATGTGAATGAAATTTGGTACAGGGGTAGATTATATTCTGGATTAGCATATAGGGCATTTTTCATCCCGGAATATAGAACAGTTTCTTAGGGACTATATAGAATATGCCACCAACCATTAAGATAGAGCACTTGGTCATTATAATTAAGATGTGATTTTTTCACGCCGATGAAGCCGCGGGTAATAGCTAAAGGCTGTTCATGATAAAGTGAGCACTTTTAAAATAAACCTTAGAAAAAATTCACCGCTCCTGCATGCATATATTTTAATGGGCGCACCGAGTGACACGCGCCCAGTAAAGTTGGTAACGATGGAGGCGAAAGTACTTCCATATCTTAACGTCGAATAAGAAGTGTTAGGTAACCATTTGTGATAACTTAAATTATTTCTATCACTTTATGGTTTTTTAATGCGTCGAAGTGTTAAAATGAGCAGATTTTTTAAATATTTACTTTAACAATAATTTTACAGTTTCACTTGACCGACGCATGAAGAAAGCGATGAGTCGCATTGCAATTACAATTTTATATAAGGCAGAAGAACACGTAAACATGCATACAAGCAGATCCTAAACAAAGCTTTCAAAAGTGCTCATTTCACCGTGAGCAGCCTATAGTAGACTATATATAAGGCGAGGCAGGAGGCTAGTGGTGCAAGCAAGTTAACACACGAGTGTAGCGAGACTGATCGAACGTCATTGGTCGATGGAAGGACGAGTATGTCGCCACATTCCGCAGGGCATGCGAACCCTGAGAACTGCACTGCCTCGGGGCGTCTTATTCGCCAGCTAGGGCGGGTCCGCGCGCAACGGCGTCGGGACGTTATTGTGTCGCAATATAATACCAGCCCTTCCTCCCTTCAGCAACCAACCCTGTTCTTCTGCCTCTCTGTGTGCGGTGTGTCGTGCCGTAAGGCGGCAACAAGTTTCGCCGGCCTGTCCGAAAATGCAATAACGCTGTTCATATGTGCCAGCTCCCGCCCCCTTCCCCCACTCCTTTCCCCTCCAGCATCATAGTTTTCTCAACGGAGAAATGATTTTTAAATTGTCTGCACATGCGTCTCGCTCTCTCTCTCTCTCTTTCTCTCTCTCTCTCTATCTATATATCTCTCTCCTCCGTGGGTGTGTGTTAGTGTGTGTATAAACTCTCATTCCGACAATATCTCCAACAGTGATAAAAAGTTATATCCTGAAATCACAAAAAAAGAAGAAAAAAAACACGTAGATATAATCAAAAATACTGAACCTACTATAAAAATGTATGTGTTTTTACAACCGACGAACTTTATAAGTTTATAATGGAATTCCTCTTTTATGTGCTCACTTTATTTTATATTTTGAGCTTTGTACACTCGAACTATTTTCACTGCGAATTAGTGATTTTCCACTGATTCTAATTTAGAATGTAAGGTAGTAAACGTTAGATCGAAGATTTATTTCCGTTGAGTGAGCGATACACTGTGTGTGAAAAAATTTAACGAACCACCTAACGCAATTATGTAAGTAACGCAGTCAAAATTTTATATTTTCACTGAATAAACGTAGGAAAAATTTCAGTTTGTATTTCTGTATTCTACAGGAAGATTTCTTACACAGTGTGAAATATGAATTTTTGGTGTGACTAGCTTGACCATGATTTTCGAGTTAAATCTGCGAAGACCACTCTACATTAGCTTCGATATTACTTGTTCCAGACTTCGTAAGTGCTACGAAACACAGAGAAGTACCTTATTTTTCATATGCATGGATCAGCTTAACTTTTCGTCATTACAGAAAGCATTTATTTACATAAATTAATACCTTTCCATACAATTGTCCACAGTTGTTGCGGATGTTTTCAAAAGAGTATTGTTAATGGCCCACCATGAAAGTATCACAGTTAGAGTCCACTTTATTCCAGTATCCTAACTGCTGAAAGCGGTCATCTGCACCTGAAATTTGAGTTAACACGTACTATACGAATGCCGCAAAGTGAATATTCCAGTTTACTTGTCATTCCATTGCTGCTTTACGAGTGAATGAACTCATTACCGATTAAATTACCAAGTGTTAACTGCACATTTCCATAAAATTTCATGAAGAAATATTGATTTAAATTTCAGGGATCAAAAACATAGTCGGTGATTAAGAAAAGGTGTGCTTCGGTCTATAAATTTAAAGCAGTTTCAAAAACAATTCCAGTCCATACAAGTTTATTAAGGTTTTTTTTTTTGTTCAGTATCTCTTTCAGCGTTCGAAGAAAAGCTGAAATTTACGTCACGTAAGATTATGGTAATTTCTAAAATATCGAAGTTGCTGTAATAAAAATTTTAAATTATTTGCATAAATTTTGATTTTTTTTGCTGTAATCTCCATTATGAAATTCACTTGAAATAAAGCTTCGTATGTCACATTTCTCTAAAACGAAGCTAAAAAACTCCTTCCCACCTTCTGCTACACTTGTGTTATGCTCCTGCCCTAATTGATAGCAATTTTTTAGTATACTATTTCATACAACCCGTATACAAAGTTATCTAAGTCAATATGTATATTTTATCTGCTTCTTGGATTATTAATCCTAAATTAGTATAATTAGAACGCTAAATCCACATATAGTCCTGTATAACCTCGTTACACAAAAAATAGCGACGCGTTTTGAGTAAGTGAATTCCGAAGCTATGGTTTTTACAATACTACTGAATGCGAAACGTACTTTTAGAGAATTAAAAGAAATACTTAAAACGCCGTATACTTGATTTTACTGTGAACACTGAGAAAATTAAGATATGATTTTTAGCCTTCTCTGTAAAAGATTGAATACAATTTTAATCAAATAAATGTTTAACGTTCTAATAGGAAATACTGTGCAGTGAAAACTAAATAATTTACTTAGTTTTAAGTAAATTTCTAAAAATTGTTCATGTATGGGTCTATTATTATAACCCCGAAAGAATTGCGGCCAACGGTTCGTGTAAATACCAACAACGCATCAGCTCTAGCATCCATGCGTCCGGGCAGCGTTGCTTTCACATTAGATCAACAGTGTCACAACTTTAAAGTGACGATGTGATAGTTTGAAACGAGTTCATCTTAACTTTAAGGCAACTAAGTAACTACCAATAAGATTCGAGAAACAATTTTTCGTATTTATTTTCATTCATGTCAACTTCCGTAGGTATTTTATATTTTTCTATCGCATCAGTTGAGAACTTCGCAGGAAAGCAATGGAAGTTTTTAAGTCAGCTGTGCGTGAGTATGTTATGTTTAAGTTATCACCGAGATCAAATATCAGGTACTTACATGTAATACGTAAGATAATAGTGGTAGTTTTATAACGGATGTACGCATGAAAAAATAAAGTAAAATGAATTTCATCACTATATATATATATATATATATATATATATATATATATATATATATATATATATATATATATATATATATATATATATATATATACTGTAAGTTGATATTTAAACATAAACACTAATCTTCTCCGCGACCCAGATGTGGCCCGTTTGGCAGCACTGTTTCACAACCTGTCAAAGATATTCTATTCTTAACTTCAATATGCACACAGCCACGGTATATTACAGTTTTTGAATACCAATCAATTAATCCTGTAACCCCCTGAACTGGACATAACGTGTCAACCTTGGCGCCAGAAATTGCTAACTACGTAGAGCCTATTCGAACCAGACTCTTTCTGAAGCCATGTATAATACACTGTATATTTTACAGTAGAACATATTATTCGCATCCCCTTTGTACTTATTGCTGCACATGGATGTATTCAACGACCGCATAACGCACCAGAAGGAAAATTGTTTTCCGGTGGAAAACTACCGCTATACCTATTACACAAACACAAGAGTTTAAAATTCCGAAGATTATATTAAGTTGATTTTACAATAATTAAGAATTAGCTTCAGAATCATAACGTGTACAGAATATCACATATATGTGTGTGTGTGCGTATGTATATACACGCATTATTACCCCTCAAATCCGAACTAATTGGGACCAGGGCCATTTTGTATTTGCTGATGTTCGGGTTCTCCGCACTGACAGAACTAGAAATCGAAGTAATTAAACTATAAATAATGTGGCATACGTGATATTTTTATTCCGAGGTGTGCTACTGCTATTTATTTTTGTGTGATGTACCTAATTCACGGGGCCTCAGCGAGTGAACAAAGTTCAGTCACCCACCTATATGCCGCTACTTGTCCTAACTTAACTTACTTGTGATGAATATTATGATGTCATTAACGTTTGTATACATATACTATATATATATATATGCATATTATATATATATACACTATTTAAAAATGTTCCTATTTAAAAATAAATAGTTCGGTTAACCGAAGTTTCGGGCTAGCGGGATTCGGATAAGCGGGATTATAAAGATATTAACCAAAAGTAAACAGGACGAGCTTGTAGCAAGTTTCCATTGGTTGGAGTTAAGATTTGTCATGCAAATCTAGAAGATGTGCAGTAATTCCGTGCACAAGAACTGTAGTTACTGTATAATTATTAAATTATAAATCTCCTATTATAAACCCAACTTTACTTATGGTGCAGCTTCTGCACACAGTGTTCAAAAAAAAAAAAAAAAAAAAAAAAAGTGCCGCCTAACAAATATAGGCTATTCACGGTAAAGCGAGCACTTTTGAAAGCCCTCTCATTGGGAATAATAGACAATAAATATATTTGATTTTACCCTTAGACTTTCGAGTGCAATGGAATATGCACACGATGAATAATTGTATTTATTTTAAAAGGTGGCTAAAGGATAAAAAATCACTGAAGTAAAAAAGTAACCAGCACCCCAAAAGTACTCACTTGACCGTGAACAGCCTACATTTCTGTTTGGTGCACGGTGACGAGGAGATACGACGTAGCTGTGCCTGGCTGAGTCTATTCTGGTGCTCGATACGCGGGCGCGTGACATTCTGGTATCGGCCGTCGCCCCTCAACGTTCTGACGGCCGGCATAATCCTCCTGAACGACGAGCTTGTTCACAACAACACGGCCAGGGAAGGAAAAAAAAAAAGTCCTCCTGCCTGTCGAAACTTTTGCGATATCCGGGTGGTCGTTCGCAGCGAGGATTATTTATTCAACATATCCCTCGCCATCGCCCTCGCCCTACCATCACTTTCAGCTATCTGAGTTTCATTTGTTTTTCCCGCCAGTTTCTACCCGCATTCCCGTTTTGGAACTTGCTACCATACCAGGCTATAAAAATTCCTCCCTCCCCCCTCTCTCCAACTCACTAGCAATTTTCCCACAGTTTCCTTAGCAACACTGTGTGCACAAGTTTCGCTTGTGAACTTCTGACGTTCTTAATCCTACCCTCGAGGTTGGGGGGGGGGGGTTAATTCTAAGTCTCTCACTCCGACGATAAACGACAGATTGTTTACACCTATCGGCTCAGACCACCGTTCGGTATTCTAAGCTTGAAACGAAGGTCGAGTGACGTCACGAGTGGAGTTGGAACTTCTCAACTGCTCACGAGCAGTTGGCAGGCTAGAATTTCGCAGGTAAACCAATATGGCGAGCGTCGGTATGAAATGTGGCCGTGTATTTCAATGATACGGAAATAAATATTGTGTAGTATAAATTCAGTGCAGCACGTGTCTGTGTTCTCTGGAGTTATAATTTTCCTACGCGTACATTTACGATTATATATGTATATAACTATTACAAACGTGCATCACACGTGTCTGTCATTAAACATTGTGCACAACATTATACAGACTATTTTACGTGTGGAATGTTATAGCAAGCGCGTAAATGTACAAATACTCAATTGTAAATATTTATTCAATAAATTGCTATTAGCTTATCTTAAATAAACATTTATTCACCGCTCGAACAGCATGTGTTCAGTGGTCTAGCAGTTATGTTGCATGCTTCGTAATATAAGCGTCTTTATGGTACGAGATCGGAAATCCTCTCCTATGTAATCTTTACTTTGTTTAAATATGTGAAATACAGTCATGTGATGTTATGCGGTAACATAAAAAAAAAGAACGCTTGTAAGCTGCGTACATTTGTATTTTGGCCCTTAATAGCCTACAGTTTGGAATGTTTTAGGGCTGGCTCTGTTATAGTCTATCTCATGAAAGTTGGATAAATTTTGACAGTTCTATAAAAGTAGCACGGCCACAATCTATCCTTCCTCCACAGCTATTTTGTCAGTGAAGAAAAAGACGTTTGTAAAGAAATGTTTGAGTCCAATGCATACTTGCATTTCCCTCTTTCCTCGTTTTTCCTGTCGTGACGGGCACTGAAAGACTCAGGTTATCTAACTTCCGTCCAGTAATTAATGTAGGATAATATGGCTAGGTTGGCATTCCCAATTCATTAATTTTTGTAATTACCAAGTTATATATGTTGGAGTTCTGTTTATTTTGGTTCGAGAGAAAAAGGAAACAGCGATACTTTGGGGGGGGGGGGGGCGCTTAGATTCATGTCTTTCGTGAGACGACATTATTTTGATGTTCTCATCACGAGTGTGCGGCATTTTGTTTTGCATATTAGGTATTTTGATGGAGCAGTGAAAATTTTGATCGTATGGAAATAACATTCAAATTATAACTTCGAAAATTTTAACTTTAATAAAAAAACAAAACGCAATCCATATACATCGATGTTCGTATTCGAATAGATACAGAAATGCAGACACATCCTTGACCGAAGTTAACCTTACACTCGTTGAATTTACGATATAGACAAATAAATAAATATTATTCACTCACAACAGAAATATGGAAAGTGCGGCTTTTTCAGGCCACGTGCATTTCAATTATTATGTTAACGGTTTACAAATACATTCACAAAACACGCAAACTTACTGTTTGTGAAATTCGCAATCACTTGAACAAGAGGTCTTCCATGGCTCTGCAGTAGGCTACAATTCAGCGGACACCAATGCTAGGAATATTAATATAATCGATTTAAGACGTGTACATATCTTTGTTATTCAGCACAGATTTACGTGAAATCTATAATTAACATCTGCTAACATTCCTCATTTAGACTTGGCCAAATATTTTCTTTTCCACATACACAAATAGTTTGCTAAACACATAGGCCTCGTCCGTAACAAGTAAGCATCGATATCTAAAGAGGGGGGGGGGGGTTTAAAACTGTTCAACATGGCCACCAACCTTAGTTTCTCAAAGTCTTCATAAAATCAACGAAAACTGTACACTATTATTTTCTTATAAAACACGTATTTGTAATCATATACTATTGCTTAACGAGCTAAAAAATATAAAGCTTACTATTCGTGTCTTTAAGTAATGTTTTTTTAACAGAGTTGTGAAATTTTAAAACAAGTAATTCTAGTAATATTTTGTTGGTACGTTGTCGACCGTGCGCAGAGACAGAAACGTTCGTTTAGCAGCATGACGAGAGGGGGAGAGGAAGTGGGAAAGCCGAAGATGCCCGATTGCGCCCACGTGCTAAACGACTGACAACTCTGAATACAGTTTTGGATGCGACGATAATTTTGCTGGCTGCGAGCTAGTGGGTTGGTGACGGTGTGGGCCGGTGTGGACAGTTACCGACGAAACTTAGAACAAGACCCTTGTACTCTTGTCTTTGCTGGCTGCGAGCTAGTGGGTTCGTGACGGTGTGGGCCGGTGTGGACAGTTACCGACGAAACTTAGAACAAGACCCTTGTACTCTTGTCTTTGCTGGCTGCGAGCTAGTGGGTTCGTGACGGTGTGGGCCGGTGTGGACAGTTACCGATGAAACTTAGAACAAGACCCTTGTACTCTTGTCTTTGCTGGCTGCGAGCTAGTGGGTTCGTGACGGTGTGGGCCGGTGTGGACAGTTACCGACGAAACTTAGAACAAGACCCTTGTACTCTTGTCTTTGCCGGTTACCAATCTTGTTTCGTGGAGTTGAGTTGAGATATTTGGGCGGCTTTTAACAACGAGAACTCGAGTGTCGATGAGTGTGAAACGAAGTGAGAATGGAGCAGTACCGGAATGTAAGGGCGGGGAAATGGGAGATACTCGTGAAAACCTGCCGACGAGCGGCATCGTCCGACACGATTCCCACTTGCGAAAATCCGGGAGTGACGTGGCCGGGAATTGAACCCTGTTCGCCTTGTTGGAAGTTGTATCGTGGAACAAAATGGAAAAGGTGTGAAGTCATCTGTTCTACTTCCATTACAAGAATTGTTCCTGCCGAAATTTGGATTAAAATAAACTGTTGCACGAATAACAAGAAAAGAGATTTTATGAAAGCTACCATACCCAGGAAGAAATATGTAAGGTAGAACTACAATAAGATTTTCTTATTATCTCTAGCAAGTTCCAAGATGGAGGGGTGACAAAGTATCCGACAACAAAATTAATCTTGAATATATCTTCCTCGGCTAAAGCAGTTTCTGTATATCTTTCATAGCAGTTTGTTCAAAGAGAGCATTAAGAACGCAGGGATTGGATGGACCAGGAGGAAGAGGGGGAGATGAAAAATGTTGCTGCGCTCACTGGAAACTTTCTCTCGTTACTTATAAAAGGGGAAGGGTTTGGAAAGAAACAACTAAAAAGTATGTGAAATCGTGTTCCAAAAACTTAATGCTAGTCTTTGGTAAGCCAAAGTAAAATTTATTTCCCCTTATTAACAATACCTGATTTACGTCAGAAGGTAAGCGGAAATGGTTTACAAATCAAGGGTGCCTCTAACAGAAGGCATCTGTGGTTCGGGGCCTAGAGGCGTCAGAGCAATAAGGGCGACCTAGGTACGCATACTACGTGACTTGTAGCCTCTACGTGCAAGGCACTGAACTGGCGTGGAGTCATTTGATCGTGAATTCGCCTCTATGAGACTTTCAGAGGCGTTTGCATTACGATAAGGCACAATAACATTTATAAAGATACCCTGTATGATTGTCTGCTACTTTAGATATAAAGCATTGGAATCCTCGTATCTTAAAGTGATAGTGAAAGCGCTCGTTTTAGCTGTTCACAAAGTCCAGACAATATACAGTTTATTAGAGACTTTGATGTAAAATGGGATCTAATATTCGGTTCGGAGGTGAAAATTTACTTTAATGCCATTTGTAAGCAAACGTAACTCAGACATATAGAACAGTTTTAAATAACGGTTGCACTACTGAAGCTCTGGCTATGGCTGCTCGATGCTTGGATACATAAATAATAATGAATAAATTAAAAAATTGCATAATATGCATATATATTCACATATATATCAATCAGTGTTTTTCGTAGTATAAGTTATTGGAGTAGTCCATTTTATCAGCGTCATCGATTAGCAACTGGCATCAGTGGTTCGTAATATCCGTACCTAACCGCTCTTAACGAATTATCTGGATAACAATACATTCCGCAGTCCGGTTCGCTTCCCTGCAATTACAATATCGACAATATTAATTAGTAATAAATGCTAAAAATTGTATTTAATAAACGATATCAAGATTAGAAATAAATAAACTAAATGAAATAATATGGATGTTCAGTCATTCAAATAACTGCATTATTTCTTTGGTAATACGTCATAAAGACGTCGGACAGTTCAAGTAATATTGGTATCAATTATAGCATGGCACCCCTATTTTCTCAATGGATGGGAATGATTTTACCAAACAACCGTTCGCAGATTTCAGGTCTAGTTTCAAGACTACAGTATTCGCAAGGTTGTTCTCTCTTCGAAAGTAGGTTTTATTATTTTGAATTAAAGCATTTGAATAATATCTGTTTTCAAAAGTACCTTCCTTCCTTACGAATGACTGTAGAACATGGGGAGTATAATGTGTTCTATCATACTTTGCATAGGGAATTACCTCGCAGGGTTTGTAACACTAGTTCAGGATCACTCTACACAATCGAATTTCAGTTATATCCTCATTACCGATGTAGCGATGATATTGAGTATCAGTTAGCAGAGATCAAAAATTAAACATTCATGTTGCTTAACTCTGGTCACAATTTGGTTGCTTGCACGCACAACATCCTTAATTAAGCTCAAAAGTCCTTGTTAAGTCAAAGACAGGGCTCAGATGAACAACCATTCAGGGTGCCCTAGGAGTAGTTGTAAAAAGGGCTTTCTGGGACAGGGGCTTTGCGCTGCGGCGCCATGGCCGTCATCTTGAATGACATCACGAGGGAAAAAAACGTTTGCGTGATTTTTCCCAATAATTTCCGCGATTTTCCTCGCGCCCGCGGTGGCTATCTTGAACCTGTACCTCCTGCTCAGTCAATCTGGTCCGCTATCTTGGAAGTTGCACTGTCTAACAAAATGGCGGCCGTTGGTGGCCACATGGGCAGCCAGTACACCGACGATGGCCATTATGTAAACGTCTGGACGCTTCCTACAGAATGTCTCTACTTCCTGCTCTAGCATTCTGTAACCTAGACTTCATGCTCTTGTGTTCCACCAATGTCCCCACATTGTGGTGTTTGCCTCATAACCCATGAAGTATGAGGTATTTCACCACCGGCGGACATTTTGTCGGTCAGTAACCTGGCGGCCGCCATATTGTGGACCAGTACATAGATTCGGCCATTTTATTAGCCAGGCCAGCCAAAACATCTCGAAGCTTCCATCCTACTGAATGTCTATACTTCTTGCTCTAGCATTCTGTAACACTGTCACCTGCTCAAGTATGTTGTGCAGCCCCAAGGCTGCCAATGCACTGCCTAGCAAAATGGTGGCCAATGCAGAACTTACTGCTGTCAATATGGCACGCCATATTGGAATTGGCACTGTCTAGCGAAATGGCTTCCAATGCAATTCCTAGCAAAATGGTGGCCAATGCAGAACTTCGTGATCTATAAATTCGGTCCGCCATCTTGGAAGTGGCACTGTCTAGCAAAATAGCTCTCAATGCATTGCCTAGCAAAAGGGTGCCTAAAACAGAACTTCTTGCTCTGTCAATATGATCTGCCATCTTTTAAGTCGCGCTGACTAGCAAAATGGAGCTGTCACCGTCTAGCAAAATGGTGGCACTGCCTATCAAAATGCCTGCCAATGCAATGCCTAACAAAATGGCATCCAATGATAGTGTCTAGTGCACTGTCTAGCTAAACTGTGGTGCATGTGGTGCTAACTGGGGTGCTATGCTTACTGCCTAGCAAAATGGCAGCCAATGCTGACTATAAAAATGGCAGTCAATGCACTACCTAGCAAAATCGCTGCCAATGCACTGTAGCAAAATGACATCCAATGAACTGTCTAGCAAAATGGCTGCCAGATACCTGGTCGCCATTGCATTTGCACGATTTTCCCTCATGCCCGCGGCATTCATCTTGGACGTGCACCTCCTGCTCTGTCATTCTGGTCGGTGTTCTCTGGGTGCTCCCAACAGAGTTTTTTGTCCTACTGAAAGTGTGCACTTCCTGCTCAAGTATTCTGTGTGAAGGGGGAAACCCCATCCCGAGGCACCCTGCCAGTCTCAGGCCTAGTATGACCTTTGCTTACATACAAGCATAGTTGGCTGTAAGTTCCGAACCATTTGAGATACAAATACCAAGTTCATAACACAGGCATCACCCATGACGACAAAATGAGTCGTAGATCCAAGTAGACCCAATGTCCACTTATAAGCATAGTTTGCTGCAATTTCCGATCCATTCGAGATACAACTACCAAATCCCAACATAGGCATCACATACGATGGCGAGATGTATAAATAGCTTATGACATATGACGTATTTAGGAAACAACCAATCACGCCATATATGGGTTGATTTTTCAAACGTTTGTTTAAATAAGTGCGAGTAGTCGCGAATAGACTATACTAGCTGTCAAAGAAATTATTTAAAGAGATATTGTGCTAACCTCACTCGAAACCATGTGGTTCTGGCAGCTGTATAGGAATAAAGGAACGAATTTTGGAACATGGAGTTGGTGCCCTCGCAGCTGGCATTCACACATTATTCCATATTCACTCTAAGGTCTCAAGTACCCATAGCAGTGATGTGAGATGAAGACGGGGCACTACGAAGAACACGGGTGGGGCAAATAGAAGCACCACGAGAAAACTCGGCGAGCGGGGTAGCAACATCCGCCATGTTCCCCACATGCATAAAATCGGACATGATCCTGCCGGGAATGGAAATCCTTTTGCCTTGGTGGTAGTCCGGTGGTCTAGCCACTTGGGGCCGGCTACCACGAACCCTGTATAACTGTTAACTAATAGCCTTAACTGATGCCAGCGTAACAAGGAGACAAATTTGAGCTTTAACTCGCAGCGCTTCACACAGCCACTAAAAATGACGAGAAATTTCTGATTAGAGTTGGTTCCGAACCACATTAGCCCCAGATTCTATGCCCACAAATATTTTAATCGTTCTTCTCCGGACTTCTTTATAATCAAAGAAACAATGTACATTCTCGAGTGAACGAGAAACAGACGGAGTGTAAAACATTACTTAATTATAATTTAGAGACGATTATGGTTTGACTTCCTGCACTACTATCGCTTCTGCAATCATGCTGTGATAACGACAAGTGTTGTTTCAGTTCAAGTACAACACGCATTAGAACATTTCTAAATTGCATTGTCTGAAACCACAAAATAGAGCGGTTTTGAAAGGTCTTATGTGGCTACTGGTATAGACTGTTCACGGTAAAGTGAGCACCTTTGAAGACCCTATAATTTGGAATACTTAATAGTCAGTAAACATATTTTATTTTGGGCTTAGACCTTAACTTCAGAGTGCGGTGGAATATATACACTTTTGTTTATTACTAACATGGCAATACTTATTTATAAGTGTTGTTAAAGGAAAATTAATTGGCTGGAATGGAAAAATAACTAGGGGCTCAACAGGGCTCACTTTACCGTGGACAGCTTATATTTACCATAGTGAGCTACGCGTTTTGTTTCCTCCACAATTTGCAAGGTGGTAGAAATTAGACTGCGGGTGTTTCCTTGGCGCGTAGTTCGTCGCCGCCTGTATGTCTGCAGAGGCTCGAAGACTGCCACGGGACCGATCGCATCTTCCCGACGACGTTGCACACAGCGCTGAAAGCAAAGACCACATTTCCATACGAGCGAAGTTAGTCAAGTATCTCTCCCCCCCCCCCCCCCCTTGTGGTTTGGGACTCGGTGCCATTAACTTCTCCCCTCAGATTCATACAGCGATCCCCGCGCCACCCTGCCCCCTCCTTCTCCCCCACCGGTGCCGCTCCGCGCTCCTGCTGTAAATTGAGCGTTCAGATTAACTTAATTAACACTGGCGCGGAATATGGAGTTACGGGGGTGAAGCGGGCCGCGGAACGAGGCGAAGCGGGCAGTCGACCGCAGCTGGATGCGATACCAGCAACTTGGTACCTCGCCAGAAGACGACGTCTATCTCCTTACTCCGCATTGTAAGTGTTCCCGCTGCCTCCGCGGCGAGGCCTTCTGCGCGCTCGACGCCGACTAGAGACTGTCATGTAGCCTTACACTCTAGGAAATTATTAGCACATTTATCACAATAACTGTACACTCTGTTTGCAGTTATCTTTACACCAGTGTGAATCAGACGTTTGAAAAATCACTGCATTTGTGACGTGTTTGGTTGTTTACTAAATATTTCCCGTACCACAAGCATTTTATACTTCTGTTAACATATAATTATACTATTTTTGTTCAACTGAATTTTATTACATTTTATCTGAACATTATAATATTCCATTTATAATTAATGTGAATAAGTGAGTGAAGAGATTTGGACGGCTCTTAACATCGAGGTCTTGAGAGCCGATAAGGGTGAGTGATGTGAGTATGGAGCAGCGCCAGAATGAAAGGGCGGGGGAAACGTGATATCCCCGAGAAAACCTGCCGATCAACAGCATCGTCCGGCACGATTCCTACATGTGGGAACCAATATGGCTCCCCCTGGTAGGCAACGAAAGAAACTTCCAAGATGACGGTCTATACTAGCAACACCTAGTAGATGATATGAGAACCAAGATGGCAGCATAGTAAAAAAGATGGCAGAAGACGAAAACAAGATGGCAGTCTACAATCATCCAAGATGGTAGCCACCATTAGACAATATCTGGTTGAAGAGAGAGCAGGCAAGAAGGAATAACAGAACAGGAGGTACCAAGGTGGAATAACAGAGCAGGAATATGGAAAATTGTAGAAACAAGATGGCGAGGTGGAATGATAGAGTATGATGTGGCATTCAAGATGGTGGTGTACTGGATCCCAAGACATTAAAGTCAATAACATCAAAGATGGCGGATCCAAGATTGTGGATCCAAGATGGCGGCTCGTCCACTAGTCTACTGCCAGATGCCATGTGTGGAATAATTGAGCATGGGGTGACATCCAAGATGACGGCCATAACGCAACCCAAGGTGTTGAATGGAGGTCCCGGTCACCGTCAAATATCAAGGTCACCTCTGGTCATCTGCCAGATGCCACTGCCACCCACTGATCCACTGCCAGATGCCATTGTCCTATAACCTACAAAATCACACTCCTCATTTATCGTTTAGTAATGTTTACTTATCAACATTTTGTAGTATAGTCTATTATTTTGAAAGCTTTGTTTATTAAATGTTTCGTGCTATATCGCTTTTTCCATTAAAATTGTTTTACTGAGTCTATTAAATGGGCCCCCAGTATGTTTACCTACGAAAAGACATCATACCCCAAATGAAGACGGAATAGAGCTTTAAAGTTACAACGCATGCTGTAAATAATATTTTGGAGCCCTTCAGTAGAGTTAGAAACGGTTTTTTCAGACTGTCGCATCTTAAGACATGCTAGACAAACACGAGCCAAACTACAATGGGAGCCTGTATTGAACTTTGCTGAAGACTTTTCATCAATAAAATTATAGGTTCGCCGCTGAAAGTCTCATAGGTACACACAGCACTACGAGAACACTGCACGCCAGTTCAGAGCCCTGCACATAGCGGCGATGGCGCACTTGTAGCGCGTGCCAATATAGCTCTTACTGAACTCGCGCTTCTCGGCCAGAAAAGGAGAATATAGATGAAGGCAGGCCAACCGGTTAATATCAATTTTTTCCCCTTAGAAATTTTTAACGCACGTGTTTCTTTAATGTTTGTCTTTGAGTATCTAATAATAATTACTTTCACATATATATGTCGAGGAAAGTAGTTTGACTAATAGTTTGCAAGTTGTTTTGATATTTTTTTAAAAATCAAAAGTGTCTAAACATATATTAGATATTTTTTATATATCCTAATTTGGACTTAACCGCTTTTGAAAATGAATGACATAGTGTCATGTTGCGCAGCAACCAATTCATAGGTCTTCAAACGAAAAACTATTTTGCCAATAGACATGTCAGAACCGTATTGCTTGAAGTCTAGGTTACTGTAGTTTACATATTTATATGTTTTTAAAGATTATAAAACCTCTTCTTACCGAGTTATGTAACAAAATTATAACTGAGTTATGAAAAGAATTTTTTAATTAAAATGATTTGTTGGAAAAACAAAAATGAATGCGAGCGTTTCTGTCTCTTTACGAGACTGTTACTTATTTAATGCTGGAGTGAGTGAAGAGATTTGGATGGCTCTTAATATCGAGGTCTTGAGAGCCGATGCGGATGATTGAGTTGAGTATGGAGCAGCGCCGGAATGAAAGATCGGGGAAGACGGGAGATCGCCGAGAAATCTCGCTGACCAACAGCATCGTCCAGCTCGATTCCCACATGCGAAAATCCGGAATTGACCCTGCCGGGGATATTTAATGCTGGAGAATCGTAAGATCTTCTAGCTGAGAATATTTGCCGAACACAGAAAGCCCTGCTTTAGATATACTTATATCCTCATTTGATATCCTTGCCGTCGTATTTCAAATTTACATTGTCGTGGGCCTGATTACTTTATTTATGCGTCAGTCAAGTTAACACGTGGAATTTTTAAAGGACCCTAAAGCTTTGCGTATGCTGTAATCTGTGAAATGCAAAAATAACACCAACTGAATTTGCCATGAATTCTGACATTTCAGTCGCAATACAACGTCAAGGCATTGAACTTGCGCTGCCAACTTGACTGGCAGCCTAGTCTGCATGCGGTGTGTACATGGACTGGCTCAGATCACAGCGTTGGAGGGGGGATCGTATTGTGTATTTTCTTTACTTATTTCGAACTCTCCTGGTCAGGATGTTTTGACCCAAGATGATCAACACTTTTTGCAATTTTGTTACATATATTATAAATTCGTCAGAAAAATGCCGTTGTATTTACTAGCTTATTATCAAAACGAAAAGAATACAGTTTCATGGGACATGAAGTTTATGGTCAGGCATACCTTTAAGTTAATTCACAAAAAAATTCATAGTATCATTTTCTGGATCGGACAAAGTTCAAAACGCACCATCCTGGAAGATGGTCTGTTGGGAGAGGAACTTACCCCATCTCCGTTTGTAACCGCCACTGAATGCGTGCGGTAGCATGTATGCACTAAAAGGGCAGAGCTTCTTTCGCAATGGTTGATTTCAAAAGCGCTCGTGAATAGTCTATACGTCATTTTTAGTGTGAGCTTCAGCACACTCATCTCAGCCATCCTCTGCCCTGTCCCAACTTCTTTTCTCTCTCACTTTTTGTCACACTTTCTCTGAATCTTTTTGTCTCTTTCTCTATATTTCACTGTCCCTTTCTGTCTCTTTGTCTCTCCCCCTGTATCTATCTCTGTCTCTCTAGCTCTTACCCTCTGTATCTCCCTTCCTCTCTGTTTCTCTCTCTATCTATCTATCTATGTATCTCTCTTTCTCCATGTCTCTCTTTCTCTATATCTCTCTCTTTCTCTATATCTCTCTCTTTCTCTATATCTCTCTCTTTCTCTATATCTCTCTTTCTCTATATCTCTCTTTCTCTATGTCTCGCATTTTCTCTGAGTCTCTCTATTTCTATGTCTCTTTGACTCTCTATCTCTCTGTCTCTCCATTTCTCTATATCCCTCTATCTCTCTCCGTCTCTCTTTAGCTCTCTATGTCTCTCTATCTCTCTCTTTTTCTCTATGTGTCTCTCTTTCTCTATGCCTTTCGCTTTCTCTATGTGTCACTATTTCTCTGTCTCTCTGACTCACTCTGTCTCTCTATCTCTCTATGTCTCTCTCACTTTAACTCTCTCCCTGTCTCCCTGGCTCTCTCTCTCTCTTACTCTCTGATTATCTGTCTCTCTTGTCAAGTCCACGTTGTGATGTGAGATAGAGAAGCGCTCAGCGCGGCCAAAGCCCGCTGTCTCGAGGATCGCCGCAGATTGGCAAAGTTGAAGCAGTTGGTCGCCGCGAGCGGATTCCTCGAAAGTCAATTGCCGCGCGCCCTCGCCAGCCTGGCGGGAGGGAGAGAGGAAGGGTATCAGTCCCGCGGCAGAGGGAATTCCAAGCAGATACACACACACACATATAACCGCCACTGCCGTAAAATAAATTACCCAACTGGCAGGGACGGTGCCAAGCGATGCGCCCGTTACGAAAGAAGGGGTAAGCTGGTGGAAATTGGCCCCGCAAATCTGCCGACGTTCGCTCCTTTATATTGGTGTTCGTATTCTCTCAGCTAGAGCTAGCTGCCCTTTTCTTTAGCGACGAGGTGCAGTAATTCCCCTTTCCCCCTCCCATGCTTTCCTCACCACCAACACACTCCGTGGAAGCTGTTCTGAAATAATGATTTTGTTTCTCCCTTCCCCCTTCCAATCTCATCGCTAGTACAAGGTCTAATGGTATTAGCCCCTCATTTACAAAAGGCGTTTACCGCATTTGCGACATAGTCCCGAAAGAAGGCAAGTTAAGTATCAACATACTGGTTTTAAGTTTGTTCTAAACATGTCGACATTCCATTCAGTATTTCTTCGTTGTGGAACTAAATTTAGGTTATTGTACTTACAAGAAAGGGGCAGTTTTGGAAGTTCTACGCAAACAGCGAAAAAAAAAAAAGGAGTTAGGAAAACAAAATACTGTAGTTGACGCACTGCACAAGTAATAGTATCCTCGTTTGTCTGTCAGCAGTACCGTTTTAACAGTGAAAATGACAGGCTTATAAAAATATCGATGCAGTAACACCCAAAAAATTCTACTTCGTGGTATAAACGCTAACCGTATAATATTTGATGTGTTTGAGGAAGACATCCTTGCCTGCCGTACAAGTCAGTTAGTAAATGAATCAAGCTTGACCATATTACTTGGAATAGTTACTACAAGCAATTTTAAAAACCAATGCAGTTTCATGCAGTTTTGCCTGCGATAAAGTTCAATCCTCAGTGATGGTAGACTACTGGGCAGCCATATATAAGTTAGGAAAAAGTTTAAAAAAATAATTTAGCGTAAAAATGTACGAGACAGCAGCACTTAAGATGAAAAACTCAAAATCTGTGCTTGTACACTTCAAGTAATATTTTCAGGTTTTTCTCACATAAATTAGAATAGTACACCGTTTGGCGCAGGGGGAAAAGATTATTATTCTGCAACTCCTTTTTGTTCCTGCGGAAAAGCAAATAGGTGCGAAACGTTAAATTGGTTTTGCATTAATTATTTCTATCCTGTAAAAACCTTCACAACGAATATAAATACCAATGCTCGAAATAAACGCAAATAAGGAAAAATTGTATTCTCTAATTACTGAAAAGGTCAAAGTTATAGAATTGTCACCGCTATAAATTAACAAATAAATTAAAATATTTTTTGCTAATACTGTACTTATGTTATTTCACGTATTTTTTAACAGTCTATAAAGCCGACAAAATTGTTTATTTCCAGGCAAAGTCGCTAGCATACATAATTGATTCCGCATACTGGTAGCTATAACATTGGTCAAACAAAATTTTCTTCGCGATTTGTCACAGGAATGGGTTCAAGTGTAGAGTTACTAATGGAAATCTTCATGCCGATAAAAGGTTTTTTTTTTATTTCTTTACTTTTAAGCGAAGAAAATTCGATTAAAACCCACTTTTGGTACAATAAGTTATGAATACTGATAGGCCTTATTCTAAATCTGCGTAAATATCCAACGTACTATTGTTTTTTTTACGAACGTGTGCAACTAGTTTTACAGAACGTTAATAATGTCTCTTATATTTTGTTATTTTTCTTGTCGGGTCTCATTTTTATGGAATTTTTTAAAAACATTATTTTGTATACATTTGCATTTCCACTTGCGTAGTCCAAGTATATTTATTCTGTCTGGATTTTACGTTGTTCCACTACTTAACTGTCTTGAAATGTTCTTACTATTCTCTTGACATTCCAACGGGAATATGTTGCTCTTTTCTGTTGCGCAAGGTGCATTTCCTCTATTCAACGTGCATCCAGAAAGTTTTGAGCAGCAGTGTGTGAGTAAGGAAAGCGATTGTGTGAAAAGTTGTACGTTTATCCCGCGCCAACTTTGATAGTTTCAGATGCTCCCAGAGCTTCATGCATCTCCGAGTTTTACTACCGCTTTAACGGGGTTCGCCAGCTTTAGTATCGGGGGAAATTGTCTGCGCTCGAGGAAGCCAGTGACGCACATTTACAGTAGTCGCGTTTGCCCACTCTTCTTGGGGAGTAGATTTCGGAGACGATCTCTCTCTCTCTCTCTCTCTCTCTCTCTCTCTCTCTCTCTCTCTCTCTCTCTCTCTCTCTCTCTCTCTCTCTCTCTCCCTCTCTCTCTCCACGTTGCACTGATTCCATAAGAGTATTTGCACGTTTATTTCGAGAAACGTTTTAATAATTTTACTGTATTTATATTTCTTTACAAAAGCTAAACGTACACTGAGAGAAAATCGAACAAAATATTGTTTGTATAGGGCATTTATATATTTAGTTACCCTAACAAACTATATTGTTGAGCAAACAAAATTTGAAAAGCAACAAAATTGTTTTTGCTCATCTAACAACATATAGGGTAGAGTGGGGGCAATTCTGATCAATTCAAACGGCTTTGTAAATAAAATGAGTGGAAATAAGAATTAGTTAATAAAAATACAAGAACATAAACTTAAACATGTATATTTGCTACGACCAATTAATTAGCATATTAATAACATGTTTATTATTCACAAAAAAAAAATTTAGTGAATGATGAAATTCGAGGATACACAAAATTTGGTGGGGTAATTGTGATCATGAGTGGGGTAAATCCGATAATGGTGGGGCAATTATTATCACAGACATCTACCACATATGAAATGCTTTCGTCCTTCGGCACCAACATAGATTTCGTGATACCAGCTTCCACACCTGGCACTTGATCCAATCCCCTCTGTTGGCAGACTTGCTCAATCTTCTGTTGCAAAAAGCACATGGTGCATCATTCGAATCTTTCATTAAAGGGGTTTGTCCTTTGCTTGAGCACATTTCTTTTTCTTCAAACAGTCTACACCTTTTCACTGCGCTATCTACCTGTTTCTTTTTCTCTGTCGCAATTTTAACTTTTTCTGCAGTTTCCTTGATGTTTCCTTCCTATGTCAGGTGTCGAGCTGTCTGTTTCTTTCTTGTTTGCTTCGGAGTATTTGAACTTCTGGATGATTTGTGTGGAGTTGGAATTATGTCATTAAATAGAGAATTTGTCTGCTTGTTGGGAGACTTTGAGGTAGAAGCTGGTACAAACAAGGTAGGTGAAGCTTGTGAAATGGAACAATCAACTGTGTTTTTAAATGTGGAATGATGGTAACATGACTTACTTTTCGCATGGTATGAAGAACACTGACGAGAAACATCAGAAGATGGACCTGCAGTGGGTATAGTAGAAGGACTTTCTGTTGGGATTGAAATTTATCCACTGTGATTACTTTAGGGTTAATGGGTAGAGGTCAGTGCAATGGAACCCTTTGGTAGCATTCCCATGGGACGCAGTCTTGTTCCATGCTGCTGTGAAAATGTTTCCAAAGTCAGACTTGGTAATTTATTGTGTTGGGTTGTTGTGGATGAATGTGCAGTTGCTTCTTGGTGGTAGAAAGTCTTTAATGGTTTGAACAATGTTCGATCTAAGGGCTGGAGGACGTGTGTGGTATGAGGTGGCAAACAGAGAAGTTCGATTTCATTGGCTGTACAGAAGTTCAGATATTTAAGTGAACAATGCGATCCATGCCCATCCAAAATAAGTAGGCACTTCCTTGGGAGTCGGTGTTCCTGAAAATGTTGCAACAATTTGAGGAACAAGTCCTCATTTATGTAACCAGATTCATAAATTGCTGCTACAGAGCCAGATGGCAAATTCGCGCAGTATGACTCCCGATACCGCACACCCTTGAAAATCACGAACGGTGGTATGTATACCCAACTACACTGAAACAAGCCACTACTGATACATTTGCACCACATTCTACCCTGGTCAGCTTGATGATTTCTCTTTGGCATTTTTCGCAAATTATTTTCGATGGTTTGTTGTTCAAAAGAAACCCTGACTCGTCCACATAGGAAATTCTCTCTGGCTTCTCACCAAGTCCTAGTTCAGCTGTTAAATTTCCATAGAGCTCATAAAAACTGCTAAAGGCTTTTTCATTCATGGCAGCTGCCCTCGTTTTTTGATAAACCTTCCGGTTTTCTCAAAGATAGTTGAGGATGTCTGCCCATGAACCCAGCAAGCAAATCTTTACGTGCTAGTTTTTCGTAATTATTCCAGGAAACTTCGAGAAATTTCACTTTCGCGTACATATATGCTGCATTTATTACCTGAATGGTAGTCAAACCAAAGCCTCTCTTCGACAAGTTAAGCAGTCTTTCACACAGTTCCTCTTCTTCCTCAGCATTGAGTACAGATGGATGACGTACTCTATGTTTATATTCTTTCCCCTTGGCGCCAAATGACTAATGTAGTTTCACTTTTTAGATCCTATTTTGAAGTGTGGTAAACGGTATCTGATGTAAGCTAGCAGCTGCTATGATAGTTGTATCCCCGTGGAGGATGCTGCTTATAGCCTGCGACATCGACTCCTCGGACCACTGAAGGGTAGTGTTTTTTCGTTTGTAATTTCTTACCATCTGAAATTCTTAAAGACACCGGTTTATGTTGATTTATAATCGTAATTTCTTCATCACAAGTATATCTTGTAAAATACATGAAAGAATAAGTAAGCATTGCATGAGATTATATGTCCAACCTAATCACTTGGGTAACATGGATTTCTAGTGCCTTTGCCTTATATTCCAGAAGGGGTTTGAGGTACAAATCAAGGATGGCCAAATTAATAAACTAATATAAATGGTTGTGCATCGTGATAAATCTTCTGCCAAGATAGTTCCTACAGACCACATTTGGATATTGTTATTGTAATTCCAAACACACATTAACAAGAGTTGAAAACTCTATAGAATAAACCCTATAGGGATGCTGAGTGTTTTAACACTATCCTGACCAATCCTGTTTATCGTCTGGACTGACCTTGAAACACCAAGCGTACCCTTTTCTTTGTCAGCTGAGTTTATGTGGCTATGACAGAATTACAAGTAACAGCTATTAAGATTTGGAGGTAACTCGGCCCATTCCGTCTTCTGCTGTGCACAGAAATGCGTTTTTCATTATGACCGGAATATCCCCAATGTCTTGATCGAAATTACCCCGCTTTGTTGACTTCCAGCTCTGAAGGCCTAACTGTTAAGTGGTAACTACTTTTTATCAGCACAAACATACGGATATTATATTTCAATGAATAAGCTACAAGACAAAACCAAGAAAATACAAAAATATCAATTTCTGTGACTGCGAGGCCTTATTTTGAAACATGGACGTTTATTTAGAGATAAAAAATAATTTTGTAACTTACCTTGGTGTCGACATTGGTATCCTTGTAAACTGCAAATTTAATGATACCGGCGAAAACTTTTCACGAACTGAACACTAAGATTCCTGACTTGCTACTGATGGGATGACAAAGTCTTCTTCCTGCTCGCTGCATGCAGTGTTGCCAGTTTTCTTATTATGATCAGATTTGCCCCGTGATAAGAATTGCCCCACTTTACCCTATGTTTGAATAAACAAAATCTGTGTGTTGCACCAAAAAAATTAAACTGTCAACTAAATATGTTGTCGAATCCACTGTATATATTTGTTTGTCCATTCATTTGACTGCCTTCGTTCGAAAATACAGCTCGAGAGTTTATTTGTATTTTTTATGACAATTGGGATAGTAACTGCGTTTGTTACTGCATCTATTAAAGCTTAAAAATCGTATAAACACATTAATAAAACAATGCAACAAGAAATTGACAAGTAAAACTGTAAATTTGAAATATATATTTACACACGTTGCTCAATATTTGGAGTATATCTATTTAAAAGCTTTCCAGTTTCATGAATTGTCATATTAGCTGAGATTACTAAGGCGTAGCGCTCGGACGCAGGTGATATAGGTTTTGAAACTCGGTCGATCTTAAAAATGTTGTATATCGGTCCAAACTGTTTAATGTACGTGTAGCCAAACAAATATTTAGTTGCACCAATTTGGGGCAACAAAATGGGAACAAAAATAAAATTTGGTTTCAGTAATAAAATATTTAATGGCCCCTATACAAAAACATAATTTGTTGCACCAAACACATTTTGTTCGATTCAACAAAACCTTTTTCTCAGTGTAAGCTTGGTATTATGGGTAAGACTGGCGAGGGATACTTCAACGTATACGGCCTACAAGGTTTCTTAACGTATAAATAATTTCTGTGTATTGGTGAAATTTTTCCGTAATTTTGTGGAAAAGCGCTTGTAAAATTAACTCATATACCGTAATATTATAGACATATTGCATTTTCAGTTACGGACTATTTGGTTAATCTCTCGTAACTTTCTGTGTATTTACGGAACGTCTCCAGAAATTTGCTATTTACACTTGTCTGTATTTCCGGTTTGCATAAATAAAGAACAGATTACGAAAATATCTTCAATTATAGAAAATGAGACGTTCCGTATCTTGCGGAGCTCAGCTAGATTTTTCGTCATTTAAGTTTCCGTGTTAACTGCATATGTCCTTCAAAATTTCCGTCAGCATACAGACAATTTTAGCATGGTAAAATTAGCATTTTCGTGCATATGCGTGTCTCAGTAAATACATATGCTAGGGAGATGAGATTTGTTTCCCAGAAATTAAAAATAATAATTAAGGACTTTGTATATATTGTAACTTAATGCTTTTGTCCGATTCAATAAAATGTGAAAGAAAAAGCACGAAATTTGCGCTTCCTTGTAAACAAAACTAATACTGGTGTATCAGTATTTCGGTCGTTTTAGCAGGGGCTTGAACACCGCGCCGTCTCGACAATCAAATACGTGCGGGAAAATTTTCTTGTTCCTTTAAATTAAGACATGAAGAATTTTAAATCCCGTTACATACGAAAGAACATTGGAATGTAAATCGGTTGACCAGGCACTGACTGCCACCCAGTGAGCTTGTCCGGTGTGTTGTTGAGCAATAGATCGGAAAGGAAAGCAGCTGTGGTGGACATAGGCTGACATTTTCTTCGTCTTGAATGTCTGTAAGTAGTCGGCGACTTTGAAGTGATTAAGATGGAGGAGAAAACTAGAAGTGGTTTCTACGATTCTGTCCGTTGGCTTCCACTAACGTTTATAAATATTCGATGAATTCAGAAACATCTTGTGCTGGGAAGTTCGTTGTTTCCGAACAACATGGCGTGATCTTGTGGATTTTTAAATTGTTTCTTGGAAGCCGCCCAAAGGTTTTTTTTACTAGCATTTACCAATTGAAACACAGGATATAAAACTAATAAAGGCTGTTCACGATAAAGTGAGCACCTTCGAAATAAACCTTACTAAAATGTCACTGCTCCTACCTGCATATATTTGAACGGGCGCTCCGAGTGACATGCGCCCGGTAAAGTTGGTAACGATGAAGGGAAAGCAGTTCCATGTCTTAAAATCGATTAAAGATTGTTACGTAACCATTTGTGATAACTTAAATTATTTATATAGCATCCTGTTTTTTATATGAATCGAAGTGTAAAGATAAGCATATTTTTACAATATTAACTTTTCTAATAATTTCATAGTTTCACTTAACCGACGCATGAATTAAGTGATGAGGCCCATGGCAATGTTAATTTTACATAAGGCGGAGGAATACACAACGTGCACACAATTAGATACTAAGCAGGTCTTTCAAAAGTGCTCAGTTTACAGTGAACAGCCTACCATTGCGTCTGGCCGGGATCGAACTCGCAACCTCCCTATTGAAATACGTCGCCACTCCACAAAACCAATTGGATTTTCAAGAAATAACATACCTACTGATATTCCTTCCTCGGTGGAACGAGGACAAGCGTACTTCGAAAGATTTATTTTATTTGTAGTAAGTTATTAGGGAACTTAGCCATTATTCCAGACGCCATGACACAGCCTTGTCCTGCGTCTCGTTTCCTTTACTATTCCTGGCACAACTCCTTGTGCGTACTTGTGTGGGTTATTCGAATACTTTTTGACAACAGCAAACACTATTTTTGATATAAATTCATCTTTAAATTTAATGCCATAGTGAAAGGCAATCCAGAAAATCCGATGATAACAAAATCGGGGGATAAAGTTTGTCAAGCAGCTCCGAATCTATCATCTACATTCAAAATTAATTTACACAAATTCATTGCCAAGGGATCAAAGAATATGCTACGTTGAGTGAGGATTGCGAAGCTTCGTGTGGGGGAGGGGGAATTTTGAGTTCTTTCGCCGCGTCTCATAACTTCAGCGTTTAATACAACTTTTGACTAGGAGAAACGTTCGTTTGAGTTTCAATTGACATATCCCGTCAAGATCAACCGATTACGTGTATAAAAACATTTGTGGCGTGATTATGGTGAAATTCTATTAATTTTAAAAATTAAGAAAACTGAACACAATGTCGGCACGTCGAAAAGCCAAGTCGAAATTCATCAATCGTACGGTTGGAAACAGTATCAGAAAAGCAATCCAGTGATACCCATAAAACCCCATATGGGGAACCTAAAAAAAACATCAAGGCGTCCGAGCGCGTCAACGTAGACGTTTTCATGCAAAACACGGCCGTGTCCCCAACACAGCAACACCCCATTTTTTGTGGCATATCTCGGGTTTTCTGCAAAGCAACACCAAAGTTCTGCAATGGCTTACGTCTCGAATAATATAAACACCCCACAAAAAGTTTCAAATATACACAGAAAACAAACAAAAAACAAGAAAGCAGAAAACAAAAAAGCATGAGATAAGAATTAAATGAATCAGAGCAATTAGACGTAACCAAGGGTACTGATACAAAACATGGAATCCAAAGTGTTTCTAAAAACAAAAATTGTTTTCCAAAATCACAGACAAATAAACACTAAAGGGCAATCGAATTATCGTAATGGTGTCTCTGACTTGTTTCTTACTCCTTACTGCAGCCTAGTATCGTGCATTGTCTCCATGTGCATTGTGCAGGTCCCTATCACGCCGTGGCATGCTTGTAATCAATGTGTTGATGCCATCTTCCGGACGAAGGTCCCATTCTATCTCGGCTGCTCTTATGAGATCTGGAAGTCTTTCTGGAAGTTGTGGACGATTATAAACTGCTGCTTTCAGCTTATTCCAGTCATGTTCAATGCGTTAGTGCGCTCTCTGTTGATCACAAAATAACTACATAACTCCTACCACCCCAACTGTTCTCACATTATTCTAGACTTTTTGCGAGGTGTATAATTTAACTCACACACTTGCTAGCATGATCACGTTAACTTTAGCACTGATGCAGGAAAAAAGTTCCTGTTTCAAGGTCGTGTTAATAGAAGACATACATATAAAATAATATGTGTTTGATCAATGTACACATATGGAATAATTATTGTATACCTATTTGTAATACAATCTACTTCCTAAACAATTTCACAGTTACACTTCTTCACCGACGCATGAATAGAGTCAAAGGGTCAGCGGCAATGCATATAGTATGGAGAGCGGGGATGTTTTGGACCACCTAGTGCGAGAGTGGCCAATAGTGAGCTAAGTGTCAGATTATATGCAAATGAGTTTAAATAATTGTGTGATTAATTAATTAAATTAATTCATCGATTAATTAAATAATTATTTGATATCAAATTTATTTAATTAATAATTTTTGATATCAATTTTTTTTAATTATTTCGTTGGTATTGAAAGGGTTAAGTGTCATAAGGATAATACTAGCGGAACGGTATCGATGCGTCCTCTGTGATGTCCTTGAGTCGACTGACCAGAGGAGTGGGTTGTAAATGTTTATATAAGGAACATTTTTGTTTGTGACTGATATACGAATAATGAGCAGGTTGCTCTCTAGAGGCATACTGAGTATTTAACTAGTTTAAATACAGGAGAAATGTTTTATTTTCGGCGAAGTAAATATTTTTTAATGAAGAGAGATGTTCTATTAATTTAAACGTACGAATCGAGCAAATGCTAACCATAATCACACCTCGAATAGCATAAAAGGAACAAACTGTTTCGGCAAAGCAAATGAAATAAGTACGAATTATTAAAAAATTACTTTAATCATGCGATTATGGAATGAAACTATTTCAAATGCTAACTGAAGTCATTAAACAAACACCCAGCTAATATAAAATTACAACTCCCTGGCACTCCCAACAAAAGTCACACGTACTTCGCTTCACCCTCATTGACTCTCAAAACACGCAAAGAAATACAGGTTAAACCAGACGAACGATCTTCCACATTTCACCTAACACCTTACAAAACTGAATGAATATGCTAAGAAATTAATTTAACTGCACGCAATCCAAGAAAATCGCTTCCCTCTTACTGCATGTTAACATCGCAGCAATTCCTCAAAACGTTTTCCGATAGCCGCATAACTCTCAACGATCGCATAATTAAATAAAAACCAAAACATTTATCCAAACACACGAGACTTTAATAAACGTATTTAGAAGTGTATTGGGTAATAAATGTTAACACTATTCAATGCCTTGTGTTACCCAACGAGGCAGGCCGATGGTTCGTTTGTAACTGAAGGCTCTCGGAAACCTAAAATTTCTCCACCCGCCCCAGCCTCCTCTGCCGCATTGCCAGTAGGGTCAAATAAATAGCCGCAAGTTCTAATGTTTCTCGAAACCATAAATTTTACCGTTTTACCCCGCCTCCTCCAACATTTAGTCGGCAGGTGCAAGTAAAATACTTCAGACTCTCACGCCACCAAGAAAGCATTAGATTATTAGGCTAACTGCTTCGAGTGGCGTAACATGGAGAGGGCGCAAGGCTAGCTGTGTTGTGCGAGGTTAAGCAAGGCGGGAGAGAATTTGCACTTTCGTCCACTGCATGCAGAAAGTGCCAGGTATCGGAGATTGTCCCCTTCAACCCCCCTCCTCTAAGACTTTCCACGCAGAGTTCTACTGTGCACGCCCGTTCCTTCGCCACCCCCTTACCAGACCACCCCCTTACCAGATCATCCCCTTTTTCCTTGTGGATGCCTTCGCCTGTGCTAAGCACTACCCCGAAAAATTATGGCCGCCACTTCCCTTCCCCCTCCCCTTTCCAAGGACTTCACGCCGCATCAAGGCACGTAGCATGGTCAAAATTACAGCATTCACTGTCGCCTGCCAGGTGCTCAACAAAGCCAGTTGTAACCACCCTGACACCACCTTCCCCAGCGTGGCTCTCACACTCACAAAGAGTCAAGCACAATCACTCACGGCAAGACAGGTGTTGCACTGGTCGGGTGGGGAAGCAGTTACCTGGTAGTGGGAACCAGCTCTCCTGACCAGCAAATTTAGTGCACTCCTGACTGGGAATGCTGGCTTGTCAAGGACATTTCAAACTCTAGTAACATAATATATTCTAAAACTTTTACCCAAAATATATCCCACAAACAAACCAATTTAAGATAATTCCAAATAACGATGGAAATATTATGTTGTTCAATATTCACACTAAATATTTGAAAAATCCATTTTCCAGTCTTTAAGCATTTTCTATCCAAACATTTTTACTAGCTAATGCTTTAAAAGTATATGTGTATATAATCTGTAAACACATATTCTTTACAAAACAAGTTTTTAAACCAATTTATTTTACAAATGTGACCAACTAACATTTATACCAAATGTATATATTTGGGCGAAATACCGCATTTCAAAGTTGAAACCAACACATTAGGATACTGCATTTTAAACCCCAGTAGGAATTTTGGAAGGTAACAAACATATATATATATATATATATTTTTCTAAAATATAATTCTAATAAGTTTATTTTACATTTCCTAACAATGAAATATATAGAAAATGTGTATATTTAGGACAAATGTATATTTGGGTAAATACGAAGTATAAAAATATCACATTTCAGGCTGGAATGAGTTTTAAAATGCCAAAACCACATATATTTCAATAATTTTTCGAAAGAGGTTCAAATTCAAGCGATTTTTACACAAAATGTGGCCATTTTGAATCCGTATAGTATATCAGAAGCAACACATTAATTTTTCTTTCAATCTTAAGCCAGCAAATGTCGAAGTCAGATCGTGTTGGGAGTCTATCGTCGAGTGGTAGCATTAATCAACAGACTTATCCAATATGTTATTCAGTCTATGAGCTTCAACAACAGGTAATTTGCACAATGGTCACTGCTGTAATAATTGTGATGAAGAATGTGTTAGAGTGTTTAATGCCATTTTAGCATATGAACAAAGCAAAATGCTTTTAAGCCTAGATGTCGAAACCCTCTTACTGCTACCTAAAGCATTTCTACTAACGTTTGCATGGCAAAATTCAACACATTTATTAATTCCTCTCAGAGGAATTTAAGAGGCGATGAGGACATAGTCTCGTATTTGCCTTGTGATGAAGATTGCCTGTGTGGTAGACCAGCTTTCTTCAATCAACCAAACACAGTCCATTTGTGGAGAGATTGTGTAATGTAAAGGTGACAAAATGTAATGGAAATTGCTAATTATTCTGTTTTATCAAGAGACAATTCCAGTATTGATGATACTGATTTGGAAGCCACAACTTAACTTTTGCATAAGATTTTGTACGTTAACAAGACAATTATTTTATAATTAAATGTCACAATTTCTTATGCAACTAACAATAATGAAACTAAAGTGTTATCTTTCAAAGCTCCAAAACCTTGGTATACTTTAAATCACGAATAGAAAATGAGTGTTCGTCACCAAACGTACGAAGTACACAGTTTGAAATGGGACTCTAGTGACATAGCTTATGAAGACCATTTCCAGTATGTGAACAATGAGGTTTTCGAAGACTAGCTTTATATATGCTGGGAAATATGCACAAAGAAATTTTTAAAAATATGACTAATTTAGAAATGGTACATATTAGAAGATATGACTGCTCAAGCATTAATTCACTAGTAAAATGATATAACACTAATCATTGTGATAAAAAAAAATGTTATGTCTGCAATACAAAAGTGAAACTCTAAGAGAATATTTGTATCAGCATCCTACTTACGTGTAAAAATAACAATTTTAGAAAATTGGTTTGTTACAGGTTCAGTCCTGCTTAAAAAATTTCAAATGGGGACATTCAATCCAGAGTAGACATACTCCAATATTACTTCAGGTTAGAAGACAGTTTGGAACCAGTTTCTAAAGAACACATACTCCCAATTCCAAATGTGTAAGAGAGATGAACATTGGAACTTTGCACAAAGTTTCGCAGGAAATAAATACAGAGAATGAGTATTGTGTTAGGAACAAAATGATTGTTCAGTTTTTAACATGAAACTCAACAGCGAACTGCCCTGTATGTCTTGACGAAATAATCAAGAAACCAGGATTTAGGCAAATTAAATATAAACTGAGTAGAGAGTTCTACAACACTCCTACCACATGGACTGAAACATGCAATAACAAGCAACACACCATGCAAATGTAAGGAAGTAGCAGTGTCAAAATATTGCTTTGTGGTATGTGGGAATGTGAGGTCTGGCAGAATAACATTTGTGTTTGGAAATTCTATTTAACTAAGCTGAAATTAGGAAAATTTCAAGATGATGTTTAAATCTACTCTGTGTTACACTCCTGGCAAAGTGTGAAAAAAAATGTTCTTTGTAAAAATATATATAAGGAACAAACATAGAGCAGCAACACATAAGTTACAGTGGAGAGGTTCGTCTCATTACTTCAAGACACCAGTGCTACTCCAGGTTACAGGAGAGTGTGGTTTGAACATGAAAAAGACAGTCCACTGGAAATTCAAATGTGTAACGGAGGAGAACATTGGCATTTCTTGTTAATTAGTCAGACAGAACCTTTTAAAGTGTTCGACTTTTGTTATGGTTATTTGAAGCCTTTTCTAAATTCATAATGAAATGCACACCATGCAAGAAAATTGAATACATCATGTAGAAGGGATGTTGCCATTATATACCTACAGAGTTGACAGAACAATGTGACAACAAGGAACATGTTATATACATAGGCAACCAAGAATTAAAATCTCCCTGTGGTATGTGGCAATGTAATATTTGGTTAAGCAGGAAGACTTAAATGATAAACTATATAAAGGAGAGTGTTTTAAGTATCAGTCATGGCTAGCATTTTTGACCCTACAGTCACATATGAAGTCCTACAAATAGGTTACAGAAGAGTATTCTTTAAGCTCTATGACAGTATTCTACAAGTTCAAGTATGCAACAATATCGAACATTGGTGCTGTACTTTCGATAAGTCTTGGCATTAGATTTGGTGAAGGCTTAGCATGCAACGATTGTGCAGTGAGGTATCTCTGCCCCAACAGTGACATGCCATCTATATTTGAAGATTTAATGTTAGCTAGTCTTGGCAAGGAGCGAGAAGAGGAGTGTGGTGATGGGGTAATCGCCCACCAACTCACCTGACCTCGTCAGGGAACCACAATACATTGGAAGGAGACCTGTGATGGGGACATCCACAACTTTATTTTCGAGCAAGGTGGTTTAGTTTTTCCTTCCATGTGCAACTTATATGCGTGTGAAGTGGCAAATTCAGAATAGTGTTCTCTCCTACTTGTAAGTATGCATTTATTCAAAATGATTTGTATTCTGTAACTAATAGAGTAGCATATTCACATATAGTTGTTAAGGAAATGTGTGAGTCAAACATTCATTTCAAATGTTCATACAGGCTTGGTTATTTAACATATAATAACTCATGTAGTTTTGATTCCAGTTTAACTAACTGTAACATTTCGAATTGTATTATAAATCAGTGCAGACCATACAGGCTAGAGAAAAATAATAACTTTAAAACTAAGGGCAAGCTCTTTGTAACAAGCTTTTATGAGGAAAAACAGAATTTGAAACATCTGATCTATACAACAGAAAATGTTTTACCATTTCAATATTATGAAGAATGTGTCAATAAATATTCATATGTTTGTACACGATAACAAAGTGTTAGGATACTTATTATGTACTGGGTGTGTTTCTTCAAAGTGTTGTGTATATTGGGCAATAGAATTAGCAAAATTAAATTTTAGTCCTCTAACACATTTTAACTTGCACAGTTAGGGAATGAATCTATCAATATGCATACATTGTTCCTGGCTAATTGTTCTCAGTTGGGTGCTGGATAGCAAACACATAACATGATGTTCTTTCATACTGGAAATTATTTATGTTAGCATGAAACCAGGCAAGTCTAATGTATTGTATGCAGATGAATTTTCCACACATTTATGGAGTCTTGTGATGGAATGTTCCATTTTAGGGTTATTTATTTCCCACTGGAGATGAAAAAAGCCATGAATTAATTCAATTCAGTGATGCGAGCAAATGTTCTGTTTTTATATTACTGTAACAATGCAACTGCCGTCTAGTATTGAAGAGGTGCAATCACATTATGTCGAGAAATAACCAGACTTGGTTGAAAGTGTTGTGTTACACTAACCTGAACATAAAGAGGTGTCTATTCAAACAGACAGGGTAAAACCAGTACATAAGAAATGTTATCTCGTCGAAAGTAGACTTGAAGAAGGGTATTTGGATCCAATTTTACAAAAATTTCTGATAACTTTATTTACTGAAGTTGAAAATAGCTTATAACTTGTGTAACACCCTATACTTACTTGTGTTAAAATATTTGAGGGTCAGCTTATACTTACTTGTGTTAAAATATTTGTGGATTACCTTGTGGATCACCTTGTGTAAGATTTGCTAACTTGTTCTTGTGTAGTATCGAAATGATTGCTTGTTTGTATTTGAAACCTCCTATACCTGTGCAATATTGAAATGATTCCTTATTTGTATTTGTGAACAAAATGTTTAAAGAAAATCCTAGATGTACAAATTATTGAATGAATATGTGTGTTAAAAATGAATGTATTCGTGTATATTTATTATACCTATTTCCATTTACAAAAATGTTTTGGTTACCTTAAGAAATATGTATTACTCTGATTAATAAAGTGTGAAATATTTTGGTTCGCTAAGAAACAAGAAAAAATTTACTCTGATTAATAAAGAGAGAAAAATAGTGTACTGTTCTTGTGAACAAATAGCGAATATCATATGAAAATAAGTGAAGTTTAACCAGTGTTAAAAATCATATAACTATGATAGTAATCACTGAACAGGTAGTTCTTAACTAGAAAACACAAACTTGTGTCTTAAGAGTAAAAATATAATCGATTGCAATTTCAAGAAAAAATGCTAAGGCTCTTTCACACCTCTTCAAATAGCAGTTTTTTAAAGTTATACTATCCTTGACAAGAGAGCTATATATTAATTCTACAGGGTAATGTTAAAAGGGTTTACATAAAGCCCTAATAAGACAAGTTAAAACAATTTCAAACACTATACCTTAAAGGTTTCAGAGTGAACCTTGTATGCACAAATTTTATTACAAGATGTGTTCACAAACTGAGCACACTAGTGGATTTCAATCAACATTAAACAGAGAACCCCCCCTCTCTCTCTCAACTATGAGATAAGCCCACTAATTAGGAACGACCAAACTATTGGCAACAAACTATCAAAAATTATTCCCTAAAATGCTTAAGCAATTTCAACAGACTACACAATATTAAAAATATCTGAAGGCGTGTGAAATACTTTTATTTAAAATATTGTATCCAGAAAAAATTATATTATGTTACAGTTCAAAGAAACTCTGTGATGTGACTAGCATGCAGAGACCGACATTTCTAGCCAAGTTTGCAGATTTTGTGTCAGCTGAAAAGTTTCCCAACCCTAATCTGTCTCCCCTGACACGCCACTGTCTTCCCGCTGTGGAGAGTGCAGAAAAATCTTTTGTAGCCCTCACACACAGTAAAAAGCAATCCCTGCCTGTACTGTCCTTCCCTGCTCATGACAACCCGATCCAACTCTGTTACAAACAGCTCGAACACACACATAATATTTTTATAAATATTTTCCAACACAAATACATAAATATAGTTGTGTTACATCACAAAATCCCAATGTCGAAGTCAGATTATGCTATAATGTGGGGGTTCTTGGTTCCAATCCCAGGGAAGGCATGGATAATATAAGCTGGGATATATTCCTGGGTAAGGCATGCTGGGTTCGAATCCCAGGTAAGACATGGTTAATATAAGCTGGGTTGGTTTCCCAGGTAATATAATTCATATTCGTTATACACAATACAGAATATTATAATACTAAAAATTAATGATACACTAATACATGCAATGCCTGTTACATAATTACATGTTATACAATAAAGATTATGCTTAACAGATATTTCCAAAACTTACATGCTGCATTACAAAGACTATTAATTTCCCGAATTGTATCCAAAATTAAATGTAAATGTAATTTCTAACATTGAAGAAATATGCATATCTCACATTAAAGTATCAACTCAATACAATTGTAAACGAGAAAATTCGAAGAATACATTCATTTGGTAAAAATCTTTAAATTTGGCGTTACAACCATCTAATTCTTAAAGGAAATCATATTTGATTTAGTAAAATTATGTTTTATTATCAAATCTGGCTATATGTCTTATTTGTATAGGTTTGCCAGGGAGGGTTAGGGAGGAGGATGTCAGCTTATATATACACACATAGGAGTGTCGCCCATCATTCTTTATCCAGTCGCCATGGGTTGCAGACTGCTCCTTTTCTTCTGTGCTTTGCCTGACTGACCACTGCCCGATGCATTCCTGCCGGCCTGCCGGGCGGGACTAGCTGGTAACCAACTCTCGCCAGCTTCGCTCACCTGGTCCATTCTAAGGGCTGGCAGTGCCTGGCCCCGCTCGGGCTCGCAACTAGCTGACCGCCTGTGCCACCCACGAACAGGGGCTTCAGCTATTTGCTCTCACCTGTCTGAACTGGGGTTCAGGTTTCCTTCAGCGAATAGTAGCTTCCCTACTACACTTTATGTAAGTAACTAATATTAACATTAGGGGCATGTTAATACTTTTCGATATTGTGTTAATATGTTCAATAACTTTTACATTTGTTTAATGAATTGTTATTAATAATTGCATATTTATTTTAAAAATTGTTCAGTTGTTGGGAGTTTTTATCCGGAATATTTTCAATTAATCTTGCCTCATACATTAAAAATATTGTTTTGGAATTTCTTCGACTTTTAGAATTCATAATTAGTTTTTTGCAAATGGTTTAATCTTTTAGTAATTGTACAGATTTTTTTAAAATATCATTCTGTTTGTTCAGAATAGGATTAAATAGTTTATTAGTGGTAATTCGAGGGTGTGCGGCGATGTGGTCCCGCCTCATGATTGAGCAGTTAATTAGTGTTCATTCGAGGTGTGCAGTGATGACTAAGTAGTTTATTGTTAGAGTTAATCAGTGATAATTCGAGGGTGTGCCTTTAATTTCCCTCGGGTTTCAATAAATTCTAGGTGGTTTCTTGATGTATATTTGAGAGGAATTAAATAGAATTTAGAATGTTGTAAAACATATAGATAATTTTAAGTAAGTATTTAGTTTAAGAGTGTTTTTTTTTTTAATATAAATTTTGCTAATCCATTATATGATTTTATAGTTAAAAAAATACTTGAAATTTAAAAATTAATATTATTGTAATTTTGTCTTAAACAAATCATTTTTGCTAGTCAAAATAAAATAACTTGCTTAAAAGTACCAAATGCCTTGTAAACACACAGCTTGCTTGTTTTAAAACATTTAATTATATTTCAGAAAAACACAATTAAAACAGACATTAAAAAGAATTTTCCTCTGTTTATAATAAAATATTTTTATGTGTGTATCCTTAATGAACATTTATTTATCAAAACAACACAAATTCGTTTCGAGACATTGTAATAATGTTTTCCTCTCTTTTCAGCACTTCACAGCCCTTTATATTTTTTGTGGTACTGAAATTATTGTATTGGGAAAGAATTTCTTTTGTATCACAATGATTGAGGGAAAACATCAAAGTTTTTGCTAGTTTGTTGGTCGATCTTTTGTTTGTTACACAGAGTCTGAATGTGATTCTCAAACGAAAAGAACGCCTACTACAAACTGTTAGGATGTTGTCGTTTCACCTAAATGACATCATTTCGATCACTTGTTGGACAATCTATTCTTGAGTGATTCGAGCACTGAATCACACATGGAAAGACTGTCAGCTGCAACAGATTGGGACATGATAGTTTCCCCCAAACATGGAAAAGTAGATCTCCTGTTAGACAATTTGTTTCTGGCAAATGGAAAATTCGAGTGATTCGGATAGTCTAGGGAAATGGAAAATAATTCATTTTCCGATTCCTCTAACTCAGTGGAAGCTTCATTGCCTGAATTCAGATATCAACTGTTGGCAACAGCATTCACATGTAGGCTGACTGACGCAGATATGTAATGATCAAGTAGAGCCTGATGCAGATTTTGAAAAAAATTTCACAAATTGCAGGGTCCCTTTGTTAGAGTTAGCAATGACATCACCCGGGCCAATAACGCTTAGTTTCAGTGTAGCAGATAAATATTTGAAATCCGATTTGGCTGAGGAAGGCACTATGCAGACCTTCTACTTTCAAATTAAATCATTTCCAGTCCTGCATTCAACTGATGTGGGTGAACTCTAAGATGAGACAATTAAGCCTTATCTCACAAACAGGCTTGAGGAGTTTGGTGTTCATGGTAGCAGCTGGAGTCTGCTTCTAATTCTGCATATGGATGTTCACATATCTCAGTTTAGAACATTCACCATCAGTGCTGCTCACACTATGCTCCTAAAGTTCATTGCAAATAAGAGAGCTTGCATTAATGTGCACTGTCCTGAGGGACTGTGTTTCCATTCCACCATTATATCAGCGTTGTTTCCTGTTTGCTATAGTTGTCGCCAATACTTTAGTAGTAAGGAGAAAATCGCAAACCATAATGGTCTCTGTCAGCAACATAAGACTCTTCACAGTACTTTCCCTCCTGGAGACAAGTACTTGCAATTTCAGGGTTACAGCAAACAGTAAAGATTGGGTTTCATCGCCTATTGTGACACAGAGACATATTTGAAACCCTTGTCCACTGGCCTCCCCAATGATAATATGGGTAATACAAATACCATCAACCAACATGTTCCATTTGCTTGTAGCATTTTGTTGGTTTGTTCGTACAATCCAGCATTAACTAACTACTTTGAGTTTGTGGGTGATGATTCTGTGAACCAGTTAGTAGCTAAATTGGTTGAATTGTCAAAGTGGGTTGCAGGAATATACAACATGACTGTTCCAATGAAGCCAAAAACCCCTGCTGATGGAGCTATGTTAGAGGCTCAGAAATGTTGTCATATTTGTAAGAAGGAACTCTGCACAGATACCGTGGTCGACTATAGCGATCTGACCGGAGAAATAAGAGGCCACACACATAATACATGCAACTTGAACTTCAGACTGCCCAAGAAACAACTTGTCACTGTCTTTCATAACCTGTAAAACTATGATGCTCACTTTCTCATAAAGCCATTGGCTGAACTTCATGTAACCTGACAGAACCATGGTAATCGAAAACCTCGGTATAATCGAGGTGATTGGAATTATCTTGAACAGTAGAAGTCCATGACCAAATGTATTCCCAATGGGATTAATTCAAATGGAAAGGTGCAACATTTCAATTTATGTTTCATTGATTCTTTTCAGTTCATGAGCGCCTTGCTGGATACTTTGGCAGATAATTTGAAAACTGTGCAATTAAGTATCACCTGCTCGATGTTTCCAGACAACACCCAATTTGAATTGGCGAAAAGGAAGGGAGTGTTTCCTTATGACTTTGTTTAGTCCGAAGACTGTCTGATGTGCATGTAACTCCCAACAAAGGACACATTTCATAATGTCATGAAAGGCAAAGGCATTAGCGATTCAGATTATGCTCATTCCCAAGCTGCATAGGATGTGTTCCACTGCATAAGCCTGCTGCAGTACGTCATTAAATATTTATGTGTAGACACTTATTTGCTGGCAGATTTTTTGAAAATTTTAGGACCATATGTTTGGCTCATTATGGTCTTGACCCTCTAAGTACATCACAGTACCGTCTCTTGCAGGGTCACTTTATTGTCAATAACAGATGCGCGGCTAGAGCTGTTGACCGACCCTGATATGTACCTTTTTGTTGAACGTGTGGTTAGGGGAGACGTTACACAGGTTTCCAGAAGGCATGCAGAAGCCAATAACATTTACATGGGTGGAGAGTACGACCCAAGTGTGGCATCGAAATATATCTGTTATTTAGACTATATGCCCTGTACATCCATACTATAAAGATCCAGCTTCCTATAGGCAATTTCGAGTGGGTTGAGGCTGATGAGTTTTAATCGTGGGATTTTGTGAACACAGTTAATGATGGGGAGAGACACTTTTTCGCGGAAGTGGATTTGTTGTTTCCAGACGAATGCCACGATGTGCTCTCCGATCTCCCTTTGGCTACAGTAAATGGCATACCTCCTAACAGCTCACATGAAAAACTTCTTTTGACACTTGTGTGGCGGAAGAATCATGTTATTCACTGTGAAACACTGAGACAGTACTTGATGTATGGAGCCACATTAGACTCTGTTCATCGCATTTTGCTCTTTGAGCAGAAGGGTTGGATGGCTCCATACATCGAGTTTAATATTGAGAAACGTGCACAGGCTGCGAACAACTTTGAGAAATTGTTTTTTAAACTAATGAATAATGTCATGTATGGAAAAACTTTGCAGAATGTCCGCTGAGAAAGGGGCATAAGAGTCGTTATCAGGTACGTCACTATATAAGGAGCGGCAGAACTGATTGTGTGTCCTACATTCCAGGCACAACAGATCATCGATGAGAATATTGTCCTTATCGAAATGTCAACGAGCTCTGTTACGTGCCTTTGTACACTGGTGTTGCCATTCTGGATCTTTCAGAATTAACCCTTTACCAATTTCATTACCAGTTCATATGTCAGAAATTTTCTCCACCAGCCTTGCACCTTCTATACTGTGATACTGATTAATTGATATACGAAATTGCTTGTAGAGATGTTTATGAAGTAATTTCCCCAGATTTAAAGACGTGGTTTGATACATCTAACTATGTGCTTGATAACTGC
This sequence comes from Dryococelus australis, assembly GCA_029891345.1. Classification (NCBI taxonomy): domain Eukaryota; kingdom Metazoa; phylum Arthropoda; class Insecta; order Phasmatodea; family Phasmatidae; genus Dryococelus; species Dryococelus australis. The sequence goes on from CM056995.1 coordinate 310,134,606, forward strand.
AAGGATTCTCACCCAAGAACAAAGGCCGTACCAGAGTGATGAAGGATAAATGTGCCGGCTGCATCATCACACACTTTGTAGGTTTACACCCTAAGCATTGTGTATACATTGTTTCGAATGAGCAGTGAATACGTAAGGCGAAGTATATATAACCTAACATGCCTGCAATCTCTCCATTATGAGCATTATCGAGATTGACTCGATATTTGCACCAGGGTTCTGGGGACCCAATGCCAGTTCCGTTCGCATGATCACGAGGTTTACACCGAAAACATGACCACAGTAGTGTTGTCAGGTTTAGATGATAAGTGCTTCATTGAGCCGGATGGAGTATCGACTTTACCTTGGGGCCCTATAGGATCCCAAAGTAAATTTTTTTCTTCCTAAACAACTTTAGTTTCAGCACCATTTTAAATATAGGGCTGCCACCACCACTGCCAGCACCACACCCCAACACCACACCCTGCTCCGCACTGTAATCTGCATCATAGCTGTCTTCAAACCTACTGCATTTTCTGCATTTACTGCATCGATTCCACATATTTCTTCAAATCTACTGCTTTGCCCTAGCTGCAGGTACTTTAACATCAACGTATTAACCCCTGCTGTCCTTTATGTCACCCAGGAATTACTCTTCACAGTGTGGGTTCGCATCATGATATATAACAATCTACAAAGTGCTACATTTGTGTGTGTGGGACATCGTAGGTGTTGGTGTGTGGGCTGTTTACTCGGATACGACATAGCGGACGCCAAACATAGCGCCACAATGGACGACACCCCGAAGCGCCGTTTAATGTATATAAGTATAATTTTTAGTTTAATCAATGTATATAATAATAGCCTGGCTGTGAAATACAAGGATGGAAACCCAAAGTGCCGTTTGATGTATAATTTTTAGTTTTAATCAATGTATGTTTGCATATATATCATTAAAAGTGTTTTAAGATGTATGTATTGTTTTAAGGAATGTTTTTGTAGATGTTTGTGAAGTTGTAAACTTGTGAATATTTATGATAGTTTATTACGAATGTTTGTGAACCTTTGTTGTAAACTGGTGAATATTTGTGAAAAGTTGTTTTAATGTTTTTAAATATTTGTGAAAATTACTGTTAAGGATGATTTTTGAAAAAGTAAATAAAAAATTTTATGGTGAAGAAATAATGTGACTTGTTCTTTAATAGTTTGAATTCTTTTTCTCTCAGTTTTAGAATATTTTTGGCATTACTGGAGATTGAGTATTTGTGGGTGATTTGTAATAATTACTGTTTTTACACCAAGTATGTGAATGGAAGCCTTCTAGAAATGAATGAACTCTGAAAGTAATGTAATGGAGTGTTTTGGGAAACCAAGCTGAACTTGAAACACACACACACACAATGGTGAGACAAGCTACACTATCGCTAATGGGTTGGGAGAACTTCGGGTAAATGGACTCTTGCCCCGCAGAGCATAGCTAAGGAATGTTTAGTGGCGAGCCTCACTAGCAGGCATCGGCTTTGTCTTACAACAGGTTTTAGCAGGAATGAACAGGTTACAACAGGTTATAACATTCAGTCGCAAAATGTCGAGTATAAATTTAAAAATCTCTACGACTGATGTCTTTAATGTCTGCTGTGAAGAGATATTATTCTTCAAATATGTGCTGAAATACATGGTGTACACACTTATTTTTAATATTGAAATTAATTTTTTTTAACAACACTTTAAAGAGTCATACAATATTCAAGACTAAGTCTATACTTTCTCATCCTCCGCCTACTCCTCCTCCTCCCCCTCCTCATCCACATCCATGCTTAACACTTAAGACATAACACCACATGAGCACCACATGGCACCACACTAGCACCATACTAGCAGCTCGCTAGCACCACACTAGTACCATGTGGCACCACACTAGCATCACATAGCACAGTACTAGCATTACATAGCAGCACACTATCATCACATAGCACCATATAGCACCACGCCAGCACCACATGGCAGCACACTAGCACCACATGGCACCACACTAACACCACATGACACCACACTAGCACCACATTGTACCACATGATACCACACTAGCACCACATGACACCACACTAACACCACATGAAGCCACACTAGCACCACATGGCACCACACTACCACCACATGGAGCCACACTAGCACCACATAGCACCACACACCTCCATAATCTTGAGCTAAGTTAGTGTAATCAATCATTTTTGTAAGGCATTCCTTGAGAGCCGATGAGGGTGAAGCAAAGTATGTGTGAATTTTGTTGGGAATGCCAGGGAGTTGTAATTTTAGATTAGCTGGGTGTTTGTTTAATGACTTCAGTTAGCATTTGAAATAGTTTCATTCCATAATCGCATGGTTAAAGTAACTTTTTAATAATTCGTACTTATTTCATTTGCTTTGCCGAAATAGTTTGTTCCTTTTATGCTATTCGAGGTGTGATTATGGTTAGTATTTTCGATTCGTAAGTTTAAATTAATAGACCGTCTCTCTTCATTGAAAAATATTTACATCACCGAAAAGAAAATTTTACTCCCCTATCTAAACTACTTACATACTCAGCATGCCTCCAGAGAGCAAACTGCTCATTATTCGCATATCAGCCACAAACAAAATTGTCCCTTATACCACTTTTACACCAAAATTAACTTCTATATAAACAATTACAACCCACTCCTGTGGTCAGTCAACTGCAGAACGTCACAGAGAACACATCGATCATGCTCCACCAATATCACCCTTATGACACTTAACCTTTTCAACACCAATAAAATAATATAAAAATGGATGTCAAAAGATTATTTAACCAAAGAAGTTTAATATCAAAGAATTCTTTATTTAATCCAATAATCGAATTAATTAATTAAATTAATCAATTTAATTAGTTAATTAAACCATTATTTAAACTCATTTGAATATCATTTGACACTTAGCTCACTCTTGCTCCAAATGCAACTTAGGCCACTCTTGCACTAGGTGGTCCAAAACATCCCCGCTGTCTCTACTGTCTATTTCTGTAGCATGTGGTGGGAAAATACAAAATTAACAGAAATTTTGACCGAGATAAAGAATGTCATCGAAAGGGTTCAATTATTCGTTAACAGTCTACACTTGCCTGAACCATCCAAACAGTTTCACCCTAGTGCTTTTTACTAATAATTTTGTAAAGAATTATAATTTTTTTAGTATTAATTTGCGCAGAGTTCAAAGAAATTTCGTAGATGTTCCATTTACTCTTACGACCACGAAAATAATTTACCGAAGTTTGCTTATGATAACGTGACAATAAAGACATGAAATTTGCTTGTGTTACTTGAGGACGCGCTAGAATTTATAATCTTCTACATTAGAAGGTGGATCACAGCTAACCAGAAAACTCGTGGAGGACTATGTGTTAACAACAAACCCGCAAGACAAACAAGCAAACAAGGACTGAATCTCGTGCTGCTTGATTCGGGTTAAAACAGGCTAATCAAATGAGGCAGGGGCCAGTTGTATAGGTACTGTAGCTGACATAGTCTAAAGATGAGGTAGACCGCTTATTAGTCTTCTGCGAATGTACCCATCATTGACCTACCCCAAAGGAACACAACTGTCATAGTCGTATCGTCAACAATGATGAACGTGTTTCTGTATATCTTAATTTTTAAATGACAAACACTGTTATATTATTAACTTACTTCGACCAGTTTGAATTTAATCAAAAAGCATTACAAATTGGTCGCAGGAAGTATAAAAACATCTCAGAAGCACTTGTGTACTAAACAGTGTTCTAACCTAAAAACCCAATCCACGCCATTCTTGCTAGCTGTATTGGCAGGTGAGCAGTTCAATGTTCTGACTCGGAGATTGGTTGTGCGCAGTCAGTGAGATCGGTCTACCTCATCTTTAGTATATGTTAGATGATACCACAGTACACGCACGCAGAACATATAACCTGCGAAAAAAAATATTCTAGGCTGAATGGCGTCATGCCTTTTCACTGGAGAGTATTCGAAAGTTCGCAGCTACGACTCTTATCTTGTTAGCGGTTCACTGAACCATCCCGAAGGTCCTACCTAGTCTTTTATTTCAGCGCACTGTCACTGTCCAGTGACTTAGACACGAGAGAGAAAGAGAGAGAGAGAGAGAGGAGAGAGAGAGAGAGAGAGAGAGAGAGCATGGCTTACACGTCCCTTCTCAAAAGTCGGACATTTATTTTCAATTATTAAAAACCAACCTATACTTTTTAAACTAACAAAACCTACAATGAGTATTTATTTTCTCCAAACGTCCATGATATTTGGAAGTAACAAAGCTTTGTATAACAAGGAAATTTGCTTGTAACCTTTTAAATACCTAGGTTCCTGTAAAAAAGAAAAAAAAAAACTTGAAGGGAAAATATGCTTAGCTCGTAAGAAGTATAATATTAAAAATCACACCAGCATTAATTCTCTAAGTTAAATGTGTTACAATATTTCAATGTAATTTGTGTATGGAAAAGCTGTTATTGTCACTATTATTCATTGTGTCTTCTTACGCCTTCCAAGAGAAAACCTTATCTGCGCCACAGGGGGACTAGGGATGTGTATCGATGCATCGAACAAGCTGTAAAAATGTGACATTCTTAGGACTGCAAATAAATACATATTACTCAGATTTGTATTTTTGTGTATACTAAACAAAAAAAAATCGTATTTTAACTGGTGTATGCTATTCCCGGTAAAGTGAGCATCTTTTGAAGCCCTCTTATTTGGAATAATATTCAGCAAATATATAGTAACACATATTTTTATGTGTGTGACGTCTTTAAATCGTCCAACAGGCCTTATCTGAAGTGTGTGTTATTTTTGTAGATGAGCACATTGGACCCACGTTTCATAGTTTCGTGGGAAAGCGTGTATTACCAACACACTGCAACGCCATGTAGGCAGGCTTCAAATTATACCGTACTTTAAACTTGCTGCATAGTCTATTTGCGGTTTATTCACACTTTTTGGATCAAACCATTGGAAAATCACCCCATGTATATGCTGTGTTAGTTATTTTCTAAATATGCCATGTATCACACGCGTTTTATACCCCTGTTAACATAAAGTTTTCTTATTTTTCGTTAAAATTAAGTCTGACCAATATTTTATTTATAAATTTCAATGTTTCATTTTTAATAAATATGTATAAAAACCGCGAGAAAACATGTGTATCGGTAAGGGCTAGTAATATATAGTTCTCATGCAAAATATTATTACAACTGAGTGCGCACGAATTCGGTGCTTTGTCCTGTGGTGTAATTTTCTAGACTTATCTAAGCATAGTTTGTACGAGGCGGTGGAATAAGCTGGAAGTAGAACTTTAGCAGGACTTCAGAAAAGTGTGAAATAACCGCGAATGAACTATAGTGTTGTATCGCCGCCTTGTGTTTCCGATGGGGTAAAATCATGCCCTCGTCTTCAAGTACTCGAGTTACAAATCGACATCGCAGACGCCGACTTATTGTGTCAAGAGTGTGAGTGATGAATCGGTGTAAAGGGTGGAGAGGGGTCTCTCAAACTGGTCATAAGAACCATTGCGACGGGCTCAACTAAGATTGCAATATGTTATCCCGGGAAGCTGAAATCCTCGCCAATTAGATCTGGAAAAATTGGATATTATTACAAGCGATGTAAGCCAATTGAGAGGGTGGGGGGGAAACATACATATAGCTTTGTAAATTCTTGCCTTTTTCGCCAGAAAGATGCTGTTTTTAACCATTTACATTAATTATTTCTACTCGAATATAATTACTGTAATCTACTCATGATAACTCTTTCAACTTTTATGAAGCCCTGCTAAAGTACTACTTTCAAACGGTTTCCTCCGCCTCATGTTAACTAATTTTAACTAAGTATAGAACGTTACAATAAAAGGGACACCGCGCCGCATTCTTGCGCACTCGGTTTAGTAATATTTGGCCTGGGGACTAGTTCTTAGTAGGCATTGCCAACACACCCATTTTCTCTCTGTTTTAATTCATATTTATTATAAATGTATAATCATGATTTATGAGTAATGTATGAGTAATTTAAATAAAAAATTAAGCACCTTTATGTTGACACGGGTTATGAAACTTGTAGGGTACTTGGAATATTTAAGAAACCACCAAACACGTTATACAGGGATGATTTTTCATAGGCTTAATTCAAATAGTGTGTAGATATAGCGAATAGACTATAGGAGACAGGCAACACGTGGTGTCTGTAAATGATGTTTTTTTAACTTTCCTGTGGAAAAGTCCTATTACTAGAACACTTATTTACTGAGATAGTCGTATATACGCACAAACACATTACTTTACAGGCAATATCGTGTCAGGGAGTAACCTTAAACAAAATTTGCCTACAATAAGGAAAATGAATAAGTCGAGGTTTGCAGTATAACATGTACAGTTGCAGTAAAAGATATGATTCCCTTAAGTGTTCGATTTCAAAAGCTCCCAGTAGGTCGATAACCAGACATAAGGGCAAAGCGAGCGCCACTCTGTCGCCTCGGGCTGAAAATGCTGTCAGACCGCGCACCCGCCCTCGCGTCATTCGTTTCAGATCGCAGCCGCCAGAAAGCCGCTTCACACACACCAACCCCTTCGCGATAAATTGGTGGCGCCCGCCACCCCTCGCGCATCACAGTCGAAACTTTGCTTTTTCCTCTGTCCGCAGTTGAGGGGCCTGCCCGTACTCTCACATGTTGGCAAAGACCCCATATTCCTGCCACCACTGTCCATATACGATCTCTATCTTTCTCTCGCTCTCTCTCTCTCTTTCTCTCCTTTAAATATATATATATATGTATCCGCGTCTCTCTGCCTCTCTCTGTCTCTCTTTGTGTCTCTCTCCATGTCTTTCTCTGCCTCTCTGTCATTTTTTTTTTCTCTCTCTCTATCTATATCTTAGAAATTTATGGGTTAAGAGCGGGATGTACCCGCGCGTCCAAGGTCAAGAAGCGAGGGAGCGATACGGGCGACACTAACACGCACGCCTAGTGCCTCCATCGCTCCTACGCGCAAGACGTGCAGTGTTTCCGTCGTAACGCTATACTGTGCAAATTAGATCTGTAACATAGGGGTTTTGTTACAAACGATGAAAGCGCACAGATTAAACTACGCCCCTGTGTTTGTATTTTTCTCCTGTCGCTTAAGGAAATTGCTTGGGCAAGCTTCAAAAATGCAATATTTGACAATTTCCACGAATTTTCTTCTCCAAGAATACACTTAATATGACAAAAGTTAAGGAAGTAGGGGCATAGATAATTGTTTTTTATTTTTTCTGACAAAAATTAATATTTTCAGAACATTTATTTTCCGAGATACGTGTATTCGGGCAAACAACAATTTCACAAAAAACGTGGGAGTTCATTCCACTTTTAGACGTAAACTCGATATGAGCTATATAAAATTGCTCACTTTTTTTGTCACAATGTAAGTGGAGTGGAAAGATTTAGGCGGCTTTTAACATCACTATCTTGAGAGCCCATGTAGGGTGAAGCGAGGTGAGTATGGAGCAGTGCAGGAATGAGAGGGGCGAGGGAAACGGGAGACCCTTGAGAAAACCCACCGACTGGGAGCATCGTCCGGCACGATTCCCACATACGGAAATCCGGGAGCGACTCCGCACGGGGATCGAACCCAGGTGCGCCTACGTGGGAGGCGAGTAGTCTAACCATCACACTCAAACACTGAAGAGCTGCTAATTGAGGCTCTTAAGATGTACGGAATAAGTGAAATAAATATTTTTAACGTAAGTACTTTTTTGAAATCAGACCGACGCGTGGAGCACCGGGATGTGACAATTTCAGGGTGATGATTTCTGATAGTGTAACTTCGTTACTAATAACGCGATTGTAATAAATGTGACCACGTCCAATAAAATATACGACTTAATCCTGTTCACGATAAAGTGAGCACTTTTGAAATCAGCCTAAGAAAACAGTCACTTGCATATATTTTAACGGGTGTCCTGAGTAACATGCACCCAGTAAAGTTGGTAACGATGGATGGGAAGTAGTTCCGTATCATAACGTCGAATACAAAGTGTTAATTAACCATTTGTGTTATATCAAATTATTTCTTGCGCTTTCTGTTTTTTTAATGCATCGAAGTGCAAAATTGAGCAGATTTATAAAATATTTACTTTTCTAATAATTTTTAAGTTTCACTTGACCGAAGCATGAATAAAGCAACGAGGCCTATGACAATGTTAATTTTTCATACAGCGGAAGAATACACAATGTACATACAAGTATATCTTAAGCAGGGCTTCAAAAAGTGCTCACTTTACCGTGAACAATATATATATATATATATATATATATATATATATATATATATATATATATATATATATGCGTTTATACGTAGAGTGAGAAAACACGAATGGTGAAGTTATTTCCCATACATTCATCGTAGCGTTCCTACATTTTCTCAGGAAACAGGCAAATGCGTTGGAAACTTCCCAGCTGTGTATAGTAGCGACGCTAAACATTGCATATTTGTAGCCAGATGTGTGATGTTATTTGCATGTGATATATAGGTTAAAAACTTCAATTTTAGTTGAAGAAGTTGAGCAGAAATTTTTCCAGAGTGTACCTACCTGAGGAAAGTATCTCCAGCTAACGCCATCTGCGTTTGTTATGTTATGTAACGTCTGCGTTATGTTGACGTAAAACCCATGGTCGTGTCCCTGACAGTCTCCCCCAATTTTTTTTGTATAAACTTTGAACTGACCCGACAGTCATGCAATCTAAGCTTAGAGACTCATCTGTAACGCCTATATATATATATATATATATATATATATATATATATATATATATATATATATTACACACATGTTCTATAATTACCATCCAGGGAATATTTTGGAGCAGGCTGTAGCCATAACATATGTTTGACTAGTATCAGAAGAGCAGTGTGTCTCTTTTTTGCCCTTTTTGGTGACACAATAGTTTGTTTCTATGGTATTATTAGTTCTCGATATGATCTGGGGCGTGGGCGTTCAATAACACTCTAATGGGGTGGAATACTGTCCATCCGTGCCTTTCATTAGGGGTTCAATTTATTTATTTATTGCTGAAACTTTTTTAATTGCTTTTATAAAATAAGGCGTGAGCATAAAGCGATTTCAAGGCAGCTGATCTCAAGTTTCTATAATTTGAATGAACTCTAATAATTGATATGCTCAAAATGTATCTTTTTTGTAACAATTTCGTGCATTTTTTTTACGAATCTGGGTAATTTTCAAGGTTAAAGTTTTCTGGGTTGAGGTGAAGTTAATCTAAAACCAGTATTGTTTCCTTCACTTCAGATTGATACCCCATTCAGTAAAGTGCAGTATTTCTCTAAACACCTATTAAAAATACTTTGGACATCAAGCTGATGTCTGTCCCAGAAACGGCCTCACCCTACCTCTTATAGACACCTCGGGAATTAAATATCAAAAGAAAGATCATATTAAATCAGATTTATAGAGTCAAATTATCCAGTAGAGGCCTATCATTCCCGATAGCCTTTTCCGTGCCAGATTAATTTTGTAAACTTGAAGGCTTCACTCCTTTGCGCTGTTTCACTACAGAGTACTCCTGGAAATTGTCGGTGAATTTAGTTTATATGAATTGTAATACTCTCTATTTGAGTAGCTTGTTGTCTTAATTTTCTTCTGGACATAAAAGGAAGAAATCATATTATTGTTTACACACACATCCTTCAAGAGCAACCTTTTGAGGCATGCATAATTATGTAAACATCTATATGAATATTTGTAACAATAAACGATAGCGATCTTAGAGGGATTGGATGATGTACTCCACCAGCTTCCTATTTTTATCTCTTTAGTTCGCATAATATGTCATTTATTGCCTAGTTATAATTTAGTCTTCAACGAATTACTTCTTAGTGCATTCCCATTTCAAAGACACTTATTCTGTCATTACTGATGAAGTGAGCATCTTCATACTCTTTACAACACTAGCAATATTTTTGTTCTTTTCTCTCTCCTTTTGTCCCGGCCTCTACAAGATTTTCTCTTAGCTGGCACTCTAAACAAGCAAATTAATAAATAATATTATACATATTAATATAATCTTGTTTGTTTACGCCGTTGCATGTCATGTCAGTAATGTTCGCAGTGAGCTTATAAAATTAACTTAACACATAGGCATACTTGTATGTTGTTATTTAGTGTAGCAGTGATTGAAGACTGTTCACGGTAACGGGAGTACCTTTGAGAAATGTCATTTCCCAGAACTAAATCTATTTTAAAGGTCTAACTAACCGGTATGCGGACAGTTAAGTTGGTAAGGAAGGAGGGAAAGTAGTTCCGTGTATTAACTTTGAACTAAAAGTGTTTGTTAAATATTTCAGAATACTGATATATGCATTGAAAAATACGTAAAGTAAAATCAATCTTAAGAGTAAGAATTATTATATGTGTAAAGTGTTTAATTTATCAATAATTCACAGGTTTCTCTTGACCGACGCATGGATAAAGTGATCAGGCGTATGGTAATGTAAATTGTACGTGTGATGGAAGTATACACGATGTACAGGATGTTGTAAAAAAAGGTAACTGCTAATTATTGATGTATTATGTCGGAAAATAAAGCAATTTAGATGTTTACGGGTATTATATGTCGCAGTAGAGGCTGTGCGACACCGGGGACATGCCACAGTACGCCATCCAGGAATGTGTAGTGCGTGGAACAATATGTCGGGAGCTATGGGACTGGAGAGAAATGGATGGAATCTGTAGTGACTGAGTTTATTTTATTGAGAAATCTGAAAGGAACTTCAAAAAAAGAACGCTAACGTTTAAAACGTCCTTTTTTAAGTGCAGAACTGACATAATGTTTCATGCACCATGCACGTTGCTAGATGGTGTACTGTGGTGTGTCCGGGGTCGCATAGCATCTACTATAACATACAATACACATAAACATATAAATTGCTTTAACAAGATGCATCAATAATTTTCATTTGCCTTTTCTTTTGCAACATTCTGTACATAAAAGTAGATCTTAACCTCAGGGCTTCCAGTGCTCAATGTTTCGTGAACACCCATTAGGCTGTTCACGATAAAGTGAGCACTTTTTAAAGCCCTCCCAACAGGCATTAATCACTAATAAATATGTTTTGTTGCAGTCTCAGATATTAACTTTTGAGAGTGGTGAACGTATACACCGTATTTATTAGTCACGTAACAATGGTGATATTAAAAAATGGCTTATATATAAAAACTGGCTTTAAAAAGTGCTCACTTTACCGTAAACGGCCTATAGTTATGTTTATGCCCTTTACTGTGTGATGGAAGTAGCGCGCTGTCACACGAGAGGGTCACTGCGGTATCAACTTTTCTTAATTTTTTTTTCGCGTTAGGAACATAAAGAATGTTCACGATAAGGTGAGCACTTTTGAAATCAACCTCAGTAAAAAGTCACTGCCCCTACCTGTATATATTTTGACAGGCGCACTGAGTGACATGTGCCCAGTAAAGTTGGTAACGATGGATAGAAAGTAGTTGCGTATCTTAACATCGAACAAAAAGTGTTAGGTGTCCATCTGTGATAACTTAAATTATTCCTCTCGCTTCTGTTTTCTTTTTCTTTTTTTTTTTTATGTTTCGGCGTTTAAAAATTACTACATATGTAAAATATTTACTTTGCTAATAATTTCACAGTTTTACTTGACGGGCGTATGAATAAAGTGATGAAGCCTATGGAAATGTTAATTTTACCGAAGGAGAAAGAACACAAAAATGTGCATAGAGGTAGATCTTAAGCAGGGCTTCCAAAAGTGTCCATTTTACTGTGAACAGCCTATAACAGTCGATCATGTTTCGTTAAGGCGGTCGGGTCTCTGCTGTGTCAAGAACAACTTTTTGCGTGTGTGTGACGTAAATCGCTGTTCCTAGGGTTCTCTTTTATTTGTTCGCTACTAGCACTGCTCTTTGTAGAACCTGTGCGTTTGTCCCTGGTTTTTTTATGACCGTTATCGTTTCAGGAATACGGAGGCTGAATTGTTAAATTATTATGCCGTGTTGGGTTTTCTTTGGCAAACTCGAGGGCTACGTCCGAGGAGAGCTTTTAAGCCATCGCCAGCCAACACGAGAAGTTTGCAGAAGCCCTTTTGATACACGAATTCTGTGTGAGTGTGTGAGTGCGCGTCCCCGTGTGTGTGTGTGTGTGTGATGTGAGCCATACTGCAAACTAGTTTGCTGCAGTACATACGGCTCCACGCTGTATTTTTATAGATCGTAAGATTTAGTAACACATTCAAGATTTTCATCAAGTGGACAATCCTACATGTTACCATGGATGACTTTGCTACTGGTTGGTTATGCGGTACTCTATTTTCCTAAGCAATAAACCAGTATTATAGAGTTTTCCGTCATCGTATTCCAGCTGGCCATTCACGTAATTTCATTCAAAATCCGTCAACCACTGGGATATGCATAAGGGGTGCGACGCAGGTAATATGTCAACAACCCTTTAGCCAGTAAAGCTAATTCGTATTTTACGAAAAAGAACTATGGTATTGTAAAGGATTTTTTTCCGTCCCCCGGTTTTATGCTTGAAAGCTTAGCAGGAGACGGCTTATAGACTAACTTATAACCTAACTTAAATTAACACCCATGCCTTACCCGGGATTCGAACCCAGAGTCTCCCGCGCTCCAGATTGGTGGCGCACCAACCGACTGCGCCACGGGAGGTCGGCAAAAAAATTAACTAAGTAGAGTTTTGTTTTATATAGCTACTTTGTGCGTGTGGGGATTTCAATATATAATATTTACGACTGGCATTAATAAATATTCTCCTAAACAAATGCGCTCCGTTACGCCATCGCGTTGTTATTTCGTTGCCAGTAAAATAAATGACCGCATTCTCTTGAGCGACGCGCTCGATTGTTCGGCGCTAGAGGCAGGTTGCCGTAACGCAGACGCGGAGATCTGTTTGAACGCACCCCTCGCACCGCGGCGTTCTTCTCGCCGTGCAGGGCAGGCTGAGGGCAGATTACCGGGGCCCTCGCAGCCTCCGGCCCAGCCAGCGCCGTTGCGATGTTACGGTTAAATTACGAGGGTTCCTTCCCGCCATTCGAGCGCGAGCAGGGAGGAAGCTACCGTAGCTCCAAGGATGTTTACGTCTCCGGGAGCCAGTCGCTCTCGACTGCTTCGCTGCGTCTTTACATCTCGCTACGTCACGTTAAGGTGATATTTCACTCTTATTTCGGAATTTGGTTATCTGAGAAGGTTTTGAAAAATGCCCCCTTAATGCAGTTATTAGTTCTCAAATCATTGTAATTTTCAAATTTAGAGACAAGATTGTTAAATGAATCTAAGCACGGCATACTGCATTTGTGTTAGAAGCTACAAAAGGAACAAAACATCTTTTCCTCTACAGTTTATGGTTTAAACCATTTATTAAATGAATGTTAACAGTTTCGCTTGAATGAACAGAAATATATTCACTACAAGTCTGACCCTACTTCCAACAAGATTCAGAGTGGTGCCAATACACGCTCACCTGTTTATAAATCGCACTCATACTGAATCAGTATGTTCTGCACACCATACATATTGCATTAAATACAATTTGATTGTAAATAAATATCTAGGAGCAAAGTTTACTATGCTGCAGAATTCGGGAAATGAAGGCTTTTGATGTCATATATTGAAAACTATAAATGACAACTAATAACTATATTAAGGGGGCACTTTTCGAAAACTCTTTCAGATTACCAAATTAAAGAATGCGGAAATATCACCTTTAGGTTGCCGCCTGTATAGAGCGGTGTGCAGAGCGCCAGCAGAAAACGTTTAGTTAAAAAAAAAAAACATTTAACGTGTCTGAGTAAGGTCTGCTTATGAATAACATTAAAGAAGCATTATGCGTCTGTATACGTTTTTCAGTTATGTGCCGCCTTGTTAGGCACACGCCTTCAATTTTACCTTTTTTGTGTCTTTCGTAGTTGGTCTATGCGGCAAAATTTCAGTATTAAGTTTCGGCAATTTTTTTTTTTTCATTTTGTAATTATAGTCTTGTACGTATACTTAATCTCATTAAGTACTTGTTTCGTAAATTTCTTGTACTTATATACAGCTAGAGATGCTGTACTATTTATCTATATGTTTGTCTAATTGCGTAAGATTAAAATTTTTAATTTTCTGTACCTTTTTCTAAAAATCTGTTTGAAAAATTTTAAGTTTGAAACGGTTCAAAAAACGAGTCCAACAAACTTGTCATTTCCTCGTTATCTATGACTATGTTTAGTGGTATAATTAAATCAGGTATAATTAGTTTTGTTTGTCTGTTGGCGCTCTGTTGAATACTTATCGTTTTGGGAAACAAACTATTAAGTAGAGAACATTTTCTTATTCAGTAAAATAATTTTATAGTCGCCAAACATTTTGTCACTATCCTTGAAAGCTAATTTCGTGTAAGTATAAATTTTAGAAATGCTGTGTAATAAGAGAGAAATAATTATATATTGCGTGTAATAAGCCGTTTTAACAAAGTTTTCTACTTAAAATTTTAAGCGTGATAAAATGTTACATGTTAGTAAATAGTTTTATAATTTTATATATATATATATATATATATATATATATATATATATATATATATATATATATATATATATATATATATATCGATTGTGCGACTTCCTGAATCGATTCTTGTCCATGACGACTTCCGGACGTCCCATTTACTTTCTTCACTACTTGATAATCATCTAGGACATCTTTAAAATTTTCTCATCACTTTGATTTCCACTATTATTTGGTAGATTTTTCTTCTTGACCGCGAAAGGTAAGTTAAAGTTGTCGGTTAATTATTCCGCCAATGTTTCTTCCAGTTTATTTTGCGGCCAATGTCTGTTTGTGCATCAACTGTTTGTCATAGCGGTCGCCAACTACCGCCCTAAGCATGAAGCTTTGAGTGCTTCTGTATAGCAGTTTCACATCTTCCTTCTGATGTCATTTTCGGCCATCCCAGCTTCGTCCTGGCTGCGGGCGAAGCTTGAATTCATCAAACAGGCCATTCATTTTACTTTTCTAAGCATGGTAAATTTTTTTACTAACACCTAGACCTCGCCATTGAAATTTCTTCTTTTTGAATCTGCATTAATATTCTACTTTTTGACTGGAAGTCTCTTAAATCTGCGCGATTTGTTCAAATTCTATGTTCATGGCAAGAAACCTTCAAAAAGAACTTTAAAACAAAAACAATATTTCCTTTTGTTTTTGCATAACTATTTGTGTCCTTGGCATATACTTTGCTTGGCAAGATGGCCGTATACAACTTTTGTCTTGTTACTAAATAGGAAAATAATGTACGTTAGCAATTTTTTTTCGGGATCCCGATAGTAAAGAAAATCTAATATAAAACTTAACAACTATAATATATAAGTGTTAAGTTATATGTATTTGAAATCAAGTTAACCCAATGATATTATATAAAAGATATTATAAATATCAGATATGTGGAAATCTTATCAACAATTAAAAAAATAATAGAATTTTAAAATAAATGTTGTCCTTCAGAAGTAAAACTTTCATTTCTTTTTTTTAATAATGGTAATTCATAACCTGAGTCCATAAACTACATGAGAAATAGTTTCACTACATACAAAGTGTCATATGTGTGTGATTATGTTATAAGTTTCATAATTGAACATTTTTTATTTTTAAAAATGTTGTTATGCTGTGCTGTTTAGTGGTCCGGCCTTCCCTGTTGCTTTTACTAAGCCAGTACTGCACACTCGCCCCAACTTCTTTTCATGCCACGCTTCGCTTCTTGTATTGGGCTGCCTGACTTACTTTGATTTCTGTGAGGGACAGATTTACTACCCCTGAGGAACTGCTGTGAGCCGGGTAGTTATAGCACAGTTCTTCAATTTCTCTCTAAAGCATATTTTTGTGACAGTGAGAATGGCTCAAACGGGTGTTTTCACAGTCATTTTTTGATATAAACATTCTGGAACGAAACATTAAAACAGGAATAGGAACTTGCATCAAACCTTTATTTTTATTATTACGTAATAGAATGGCAGTCTTCGCTGAATGTTTCATAAAGGCGCGTTATCGGCGGCAAGACTACACGATAGTTCAGTACTTCCGCGTAGAGGCTATGAGAGAGTTGCGCATGTCTCGGTAGCCCCTAGCACTCCCACGCTTTTAGGCCTGAGAATTGCTTCAGCCAGGTGGACACCTTAAACGGCGCCGCCTACCTCGACTGCGCCATTCACAGCGCAGACTTTCAGTACTACATTTGTCATTTCAAGAATGTTCAGTATTTCTTAGCAGTCACTCTATTCAGTATCGTTTAAGAATTTTCCATACCCGAAAGTAAGTTTCCTTTTATATATTTCCGTTTCTAATGTGTATTTTATTTTTGCGATGGCGATTAAAACGCATTTAAATATTTTATTCTGTTAAACATGTAAGTAAGTAAATTCTGGGATAATGGTTTAAAATACTAGAAAATATCAACCGTCTTTTTACATATGCAGCATAGAAAATAGTGGAGTGGCGAGGAGAGAGGCGATGAGGGTGAAGCGAGGCGAGTATGGAGCAGCGCCGGAATGAAAGGACGAAGGAAACGGGACATCCCCGAGAAAACCCGCAGATCAGCGGCATCGAACGGTACGATTCTCAAGTGCGAGCCCGGTTCACCGTTGTGGGAGGATAGCAGGCTAACCACTTAACCAACGCGGCCCTTATACCCTGTCGTTAAGGAGAGACTAACAGGGATTACCGCAGACTCCTATCAGTGCATGTAAAGTGTAGACTCTGCTTGGAGAAGGGAACTACATGCCTCACTTCGACTACAGTGATGATGTGTGTTAGTGATTTAAACTCCTCCCTATTTGTCAAAATTCAAAAACTTCACAGCATATTTATGCGATTCATTTTCCATTTAAGGAAAAGAGAAAATTTCGCTCCTTTTGTCAACCTTTCAGATCCGATTTAAATATATTTTTTTCAGTTGTTGTAAATAAGGCATTTATCGATGCGCACTGTACTTCAATCCGATGCAGAATTTTTTTTTCGTTATCATAATTGGTGAGCTGTGGATTATGTGTTCGGCTACAGAAATAAGAACCATTAACTTTGTAGAACAGTAATTCGGTTTACTATATGCTGTTCACGGTAAAGTGAGCACTTTTTAAGGCCCTCCCAACAGGCATTAAACACTTCTAAATATATATTATTGCAGCCTCAGGCATTAAATATTGAGGCTGGTGAAATGTATACATTGTGTTTATTGGCCACATTGAAGAGTTTATATTAAAAAGCAGCAGGAAGATGGAAATTGGATTAAAGGAAAAATTTCGAAGGGCCATAGAAAGTGCTCACATTACCGTGAACAGCCTATAAAAGCTGTTCACGATAAAGTGAGCACTTTTGAAATATACCTTAGAAATAAGTCACTGCTACCACCTGTAGATATTTTAACGGGTACACTGCGTAATATGCGCCCAGTAATTTTGGTAACATTGGAGGGAAAGTAGTTCCATACCATACCGTCGAATAAAAAGTGTTAGGCGATCATTTGTAATAACTTAAATTATTTCCTTCGCTCTGCGTTTTTTATGCAACAAAGTGCAAACATGAGAATAATTGTAAAATATTTACTTTTCTAATAATTTCACAGTTTCACTCGACCGACGCATGAATAAAGTGATATGGCCCATCGCAATGTTAATTTTACATACGGCGTAGGAATACACAACGGGCATACAAGTAGATCTTAAGCAGTACTATCAAAAGTGCTTATTTAACCGAGAACAGCCTATAATCAGTTACACACAAGCATAGGTGCCGGATATCGGGAGGCCAGGCAGACCAGTTCACTGGATTGATAAACAGTGGTTGTTGACTGCTTCAGTATGTAATAAGTATTTGTAACTTATCGTTGACAGCTCGCCTCATTATTTTCATATATATATATATATATATTCTTTATAAGTCTTTACATAGCAGAGCAATATTCCAATATAAATTATTTCATTTAGATGTTTGAAATCTTGGCGCGCATGAAATAAGTGTTACACACGTGCATAACCGCATGCACAAACATACAACGCACAGTACAAGTCAGAACTGGAAACAAAAAAATCGGCGCTTATGCCCATTGGGAACATAACTGCGGGTATCGAACCTCCTATAGGTTGTTCACGGTGAAGCAAGCACTTTGTAAATGAACCTTTAAAAAATGTCACTACCCGTACCTGCATGCTTTTAACGGACACACTGACCGGAATGCGTCCAGTAAGTTGGTAAAGACGGGGGGAAAGTAGTTCCAGGTCATAACATTTAATTTAAAGCGTCAGGTAAACATTTGTGAATTCTGAAATAATTTGGTTGGCGTTCTCTTTTTTTTAATACATACAACTGTAAGAATAAGCAAAATCGTACAATATTTACTTCTCTAATAATTTTACAGCTTTATTTGACCGACGCGTAAATAAAGTGATCAAGCCCATAGTAAAGTTAGTTTTAGATATTGTGGAAGGATACACAATGCGCATACAAGTAGATCTCGAGCAGGACTTTCAAAAGTGCTCATTTTACAGTGAATGGCTTATAGTGCAGAGTACTGACTAAAACTAGCCTTCCTATGCAGTATGTACCCAATTGTGTTCATATTTTTGTTGCTTTTTTCAAGCCATGACATGAAGCACCATTGACCATTGTATCTGCATTCCAGTATTGCACCACTATATTCGTGCTGTAGTATTAATACTAGACCCTACAGTTGTCTCTGCCTCACCATTCCATCCCCTAAGTCAGATTTATATCCCAGCTGTTTTTCTGTTGAGCCTGTTTGACTCTGGAACAAACTCCCAAAAAATTAAAAAAAGTTGCACATCAGTTCATCAGTTATCAGTGTTAAGAACCTTTTTACTAAAGCTTATATCATCAATAAGGTAGCAGATAATTTTTATTCCAAAGTCCCCCCCCCCTTTTTTTTTGTTCCCCCCTTTTACGTTTTGCAAACCTTTCCCTCCATGCTGTTTTTTAGAATACGTGCATACGTACGTATGTTATGAATATACGTGTAAGAATTTTGATCCTGTCTGCGTAAAACAGTCTTCATGAGGATTTTGCTTCGTATGTGTGTATTTGTGTAGGTCAGATATACATAGTAACCTTTGTGATCTCTACGTGAACATTATATTCGTGTGTTGTTTCTTTAACGTCATAAAGATTGCGGTAATTTGTCTGTTATTGTTAGTGTTATTTTCATATGTATTTGTGTATCTCACTACGGCGTTTAAGTGGTAGGAAAAGCCCTTTAGTCTTTAAAGAGCGTGGTAGATGAATAAACACTGAACACACTGATATAAGCTATTCACGGTAAACTTAGCACTTCTGAAAGCCATGTTTAATATCTACTTCTTTGCACATTGTGTATTATTCCGCCTTATAGAAAACAAACATTGCCGTGGGCCTCATCATTTAATTCGTGCGTCGGTGAAGGGCAATTGTGAAATTATTAGAAAAGCAAATATTTTAATAAAGTTCCTATCCTGACACTTATGTGCATAATGAGAGAGAGAGAGAGAGAGTAAACAAAAATTATATGTGTATATATATATATATATATATATATATATATATATATATGTATGTATATATATACATATACACACACAGACAGACAGGATGTTTCTCAGTCAGACCGACAAACTTCGTAAGGTGATTCCTTACGTAAGAATAAGTAGAAAATATATACGACTCGTTCTACCTAAACTAAATATTAAGCTATGAGCCCATGAAAAGTGAAATTTTGTAATGTATTTTTGCAATATATCAGAAACAAAGTGAAATAAAATTACAATTCACCAATCATTGTTCTATGTTAATGGGATCTTCAACTTAAGGAAAAATCCACATTAATACCTTCCCCCAAACAGGAAATAACAGGGGAGGCCACCCTATTTTTCCTGGCAACTCGTCAACAGTCATCAATTTCGAACTTTTGATGATGAATTATTGAGCAGCATGGCCTAGGTAACAAAATTTTCCCTCTTGTCGTAACTTCCCAGGACCTACCGTTTATATGTAAAACACACACAAAGATTCGTCTGCAGAGATTCAGTTCCTAGTACACACGCAATACAATCTACATTCGCGTACAAAACGCTGCGTTTTCACTGCACAGACGGCTGCCTATTTGTTTGTGGCGACAATTTGTATGTATTCCTTGTATTGTATATGTTTGAGTGGAATTTTTGCAAATCGTAAAATAAATTAAATGAAATTCCAATTCTTCGAATAATGTGTTATGTGACCAGGAACGTCAACCTAAGAGCAAACCCCAATTAATGCCTCCCCCCCCCGGCCATTTCATGAAGATAACACGGTTGGTCACCCTCTTGTTGCATACGTTTCTACCGTCAGTATTCGTGAACGTTTGATGCTTGTAGATTGAGCAGTAACACCTACCATAAATGGTCCTTTTGTTGCAACTGCTTAGGACCCAAATTTTTCACAATATCAGAACACATGTGATGGGGTGCATGGCAATGCCTGCTAGTTAGGCAACATCAACTAGTATTAGCTATTCACGGTTAATTAAGCGTGTTTGAATTCAACCTTTAACACATGTCACTGCTGTTACCTGCATATGTTAACAGGCGCACTAAGTTGAATGCGTTAAGTAGTGTTGGCCATGACAGAGGTAAAGTAGTTCCACGTTTTAATATTGAATTATAATTATTATTACCTAAGTGATCAGGTCCATGGCAATGTTGATTTTACATATGGCGGAAGAATACATGATGTGCAAACAAATAGATCTCAAGCAGGGTTTTCAATGATTCTCAGTTGACCGTGAACAGCCTATACAAATGCTCCGGTGCAAGGGCAGTGTACATTTACTAGACTGAAGCGCAGGTAGCGTGGTGTTCAGTGTGGAGTGGTTTGCTTGGGCAGAACTCGCCGACATGGTGCAGGTGTACGGAGAAACATTTCACGAACCCCGGTTCAGCTTGTAGTCACGAGGTCACATCACTTGCGGGAACAGTGACTGATCGTGAAGTCCTCGCCACACAGTTGCTGGACTTGATCGCATTCTGTGCGCAGTGGCACGCGCGCTGATGGTTGGATTCCGCTCAACCCGCGATAGAACATCTTCCTAGAAAGCTGCACGCCGTATTCATCAAGAGCGGCATTCAAACCTACGTGTTCCGCATCATGCCATGTTTGCGTATGTTGATGGGCGTCTGCGTGAAAGGGCATCGTTTACCAGAGCTGATGCACAGGGTCGTCGTTGTACTGTGAGAACTCCTGCTTTCCAGGAAGACGTTGTACGGCGGGATGAGCGGAATCCAGCGACCAGCGCACGTGCCATTGCGCACAGAATACGATCGAGTCCTACAACTGTGTGGAGAGTGCTTCACGATAAGTCACTGTTCCCGTACCATCGGCAACACGTGCAAGTGATGTGACCTCGTGACTACACACAACGCTTACAGTTCGCCCGATGGTACCTCCAACACTGTCAAGCTGAGCTGGGGTTCGCGAAATGTGTCCTATTTACAGACGAGACATGCTTCACACGTGACGGATTCATTAACTCACACAATATGCATGTGTGGGTCGACTTGAATCAACGCGGAATATCGCAACACAGGCATCAGGTACGATTCCAAGTAAATGTATGGGTGGTGTTATCAAGGACTGTTTAATTAGGCTGTACATTCCGCCTGGACACTTAAATGTAAACATCCCCCCCCCCCACTTTCCTGGTGAATAGGTTACCGGAATTACTGGAGAACGTTCAATTGGCTGTAATGGATGCCATGTGGTTCCAACATGATGGTGCGCCTGCTCATTTCGGGGAATCTGTGCGCGACTATCTGAACGCCAGGTTTGCGGACTTCAGAATAGCTGTTGGAGAGAGAGGGGGAGGCTGTTGGGTGGCCGCCACGCTCGCCGGACCTTCCAGCGCTGGACCTCTTCCTGTGAGGTGCAATGCGTTCAAGTGTATACGAGACCCCGGTGAATAGCGTGGAGGATCTTGTGGCTCGTATCCCCGTCGTCGCTGGATACATGGCGGCCACGGAAGGAATATTTGTCCACATGCGTCAATCAATGCAGCGCAGGTGCACGATGTGCGTTGAATTTAAGGGTGCGCATTTTGAGCGTCTGCTATGATTATGTGACTGGGTTGAACACATGACACACTTGTATCTGTAGTGGCTTATTTTGTCACTTTACTATTGATGCACATGTCAGTAAATGTGTTCGAAATGGTTTTGCCAAGTGGTTATTTTGACACAGTTCCCTCGCTCTTATCATTATTTAACGCGTGTTAGGCACTATCGCTGGAGCTGACGATATGTGCGCGTACCCTCCCTTGAGTTGGTGCCTTTGTACAACTACCTGCTTTATGTGTTGCCTACCTACCAGGCATTACCATACTCACCATCGCTTTTGCCTTCTGATATCTTGAAACCGGTTGGTCCTAGGTTGTTGCAACAAGAGGACCATTTCTGTTACGTAGGTGTTACTGATTAATAAACAAGCATCACATGTTCACAATTCCTGACGGTAAAAACGTTGTATGCAACAAGAGGGTGGCCACCCCTGTTATCTTCATTTGGGGGGGGGGGGGGGAATTAATATGGGTTTGCTCTTAGGTTGACGTTCCCGGTCACATAACACATTATTCGAAGAACTGTACCTTCATTCCACTTCTTTTACTATTTGCAAAAATACCATTCAAGCATATAATACAAGGAATACATACAAACTGTCGCCAGAAACGAATAGGCAGCTGTCTGTACAGTGGATACGCAGCGTTTTGTACGCGAATGTCGGTAGTATTGCCTGTACACTAGGAACTAAATCGCTGCAGACGAATCTTTGTGTGCGTTTTGCATGTAAACGGTGGGTCTTGAGCAGTTGCAACAGGAGGACAAATTTTGTTACTTAGGCCATGTTTCTCAATAATTCATTATCAAAAGTTCGAAATTGCTGATTGTGAAAGAGTTGCTAGGAAAAATATGGTGGCCACCCCTGTTATTTAATGTATGGGGAATGGTATTGATGTCAATTTACTCTTAATTCGAAGATCCCATTAACATAGAACAATGATCGGAGAATCGTAATTTTATTTTACTTTGTTTCCAACATATAAAAAATACTCTTCAAAATCTCACTTTTCAAGTGCTTATAACTCCCTTAATATTCAGTCTAGGTAGTACGTGTCCTTTACATTCTCTACTTTCTTTTATATAAGGAACCATCTCACGAAGTTTGTCTGTCTAATTGAGGATCATCCTAAATATATATAGTTTTTCGTTAATATCATTATTTGTGTTATGCATATACGTATGTATGTGTCACCTTGTTAATGATTTAAATTGTTGCATCGCACAATACATTGTTGCAAGAAATCAATAAATATAAGCTGTTCGTTGTTTCTTCGCACTTTTTTTAACCAAACCTTTGAAAAAAACACCCCATGTATGACGTTTTTGGTTTAATCAAGTTAATATAGAAGTACCATATTTTTGGGTAAATTAGAACTTTACTAATTTGGTTATTTATAAATTATTGAATCTAATTTGTAACTAATACGATAATGACAGAGAAAACAGGTGTGTTGGTAATGCCTATTAAGAATTAGTTCTTATGCAAACCGTTATTTCACTCAGTGCGCACGTGTGCAGAGCGTCAACCCTTCGGTGTAATTGTCTATACTTGAGTAAGCATTATTTGTGTGAGGGGGAGGAATATGGTGGAAGTAGAAGATTAGCAGGTGTTCAGAAAAGTTGGCAGTGAATGGACTAGAACGAGGTGTGTTATGGTTGGTGCTGCAGGTGGCTCGGCGGGGCTGAAGGACGTTCTGGTGTCGGTGCCTCCAGCAGTACTGAGGGGCGACACAACTGTTCTGCTGTGCCTCTTCGACCTGGAGGGCGACCCCCTCTACTCCGTCAAGTGGTACAAGGGCCGCTGGGAGTTCTACCGCTTCGCGCCGCGAGAGGACCCTTCCATCAAGATCTTCCCCATCCACGGCCTCAACGTCGAGGTAGGCTCCAGCACGCACACACACACACACACGCACCAACTGTTGCCACGTCTCCACAAAGACCGCTCTGTCGTCTGCTCTCGCTTTCTCCATCTGCGAGTGAGCGAATATAATTGGACGGCTCTTAGTGTCGAGGTCTTGAGAGCCGACGATGGTGAAGCCGGGTGAACACGGGGTGGTACCGGAACGCAACGGCGGGGGAAACTGGAGATCCCCGAGAAAACCCGCCGGCCAGCGTCATCGTCAGGCACGATACCCACATGCGAAAATCTCGGGGGCACCCCGTCGGGAATTGAACCCGGTTCGCCTAGGTGGAAGGCGAGTAGCTTAACCACTACAACATCGTGGCCCCGTTTTGGTAAACGGACATGGCCTATGACGAAAATATGTCGAAATTTTTAACAGCACTTACGTTGAGTGCAAACGTATGTGTGGGCAGTTAAAATAATAATTAACCACTCTTCACCTTGTTTCGTATTTTAAGCGCTGTTTTACAGCTGAAATAGTTTTACCGCCAATTAGTCTTATTGACTGCAATCAAGACTTATTTAAAAATTGATGTGGTTGCAAATGCTTCTTAGTGAAATGTGTGTGTGGAAGTATAATTTAATACTACCCGTTTCCGGAATATCCTGAAAATCGTTTCGTTGCAACAGCGAATAAGTCGGTAATAGCTACAGTAGAGGCCCCTACAGTAATAAAGGATTTGCTAACTTGCATTCCTCCAAAAATCGTTTGTCGGCTTCAGGACTTAGAAAGCGAGCATGGCAAAGTACGGGACACATACGTTAACATTCATTTTGAAATCAGTTGCGCGCGTTCATTACCTATTACGGTCGCTACTTTTGTAAGAGTAATCAGAATAAACTGTAGGTTATTAACGATAAAGTGAGCTCTTTTACGACCCTAGCTACTTTTTACTTTAAGCTATTTTTTATCCTTTAACCACCTTTTTACATAAATATTGCCACATAAGTAACAAATGAAGTGTGTATATTCCACCGCACTTGAAAGTTAACGTCTAAGGTCAAAATGAAATACATTTATTGACTATTTTTCCAAATGTGATGGCTTTCCAAAGTGTTCAATTCATCCTGAATAGCCTATAATTACATTGAGCTGCAAAGTATGTGTTATTATTAACTGGCATTATGATATACTTACAGTCTTGTATATACTCGAGATATCATTTGTTCATCCACCGCTAAAACTGTTAATACAGGATCACAAAAAATTGCGGTTTAGAGGACGAGAGAGAGAGAGAGAGAGAGAGCAGGGCGTATACAACTTCGTGTTCGCACTCTCTCGCGCTTCCTCTGACAAACTGAGACGACCACGCAGCGCTCTCTGTGGCGTCGTTCGCGAGAGCACGAGAGAACGTATCCCTGTGCCAATTGAGATACAGCCTGACGTTCAGTGTAGAGAAGCCCACCGGCCAATCACGACTCGAATGGCCCGACGCAGCTTCACAACGTAACGTGGGGTATGGTCCGCGAACATAACTGAAGTTGCCCGACGCGGCCTGCGAAATGTTTCATGAACAATCAATTCTACCAAATGCAAGGGTAGAAGCAATCGGCTAACGTCAGTTCGTGGTGATAATTGTTTACCATAGACGTTTCTTGTGTATTGTGCCGTGATGTGTCTGCAGTTCATGTAAGGCACTAGTGTCTTGCAATATTTTTCAGATGTGATAATACTATTTCAGTTGGGGTATATTTGGAAATCTGTAGTAAACAAATCTTGCATGTTACCTAGACTCAAAAATTACTCTTCACTGTATAGCTATGGAACCAGTAAAGACGTAGGACGTAAAGGTAACAATTGTCATAGGACACGAGAATCTCGGACTCAATTACTAACCCGATAGTAAAAATTAATCGTTTGGCCCGCCGCACAAAACACAGACCTGGATTTGGCCAGCGAGAAAAATGTTTTCCCATCCCTGGAGAATGTGTCCATGTACGACCATTATCAAATAACATATCCACTTCATCAAAAGAAATATGCAGTCAGTCCTTGGTACAAACAACAAACAAACAAAGCCACAAACAATACAATAAAACGCGGCATAAAATAATAATGAAACTTACCAAAGGATTCTGCAACAACAAATAGCAATGAAAGCGATGTACAAGAAATGAATCATGCTGGGTGATCGTACAGGGCATGAAAGAAAGAATTAAAATATATTATAAAAGCCTTTATTTGTGGATTCAAAACATAAGGGTCCAGAGGAAATAAATTTAAATATTAAAATAACAAGACGTGAATTGTGATTCTCCGTTTCGAATTCTTTTATTTTTAAAATATTGTTTGCCTTTTTTTTTAAACATACTAATAAAGAGAATCGCAGACTTTGGAACGAATAATTATTAGATATTCAAGTACTAAATAACTGACGACAAATCAGCTGGAAAAATTCATCATTGACTTGAAGCATCAATTATGCAACAGAAGGTACTTTGTATCAGTAAACTTCAAAAAGTATTTAATTAAAACAGAAACTATTATAATTGACTTACATTTACACGATGATTGTTTAATTAAACTTTAGTTAAAAATAAATTGAAGTCAATTGACTGCTAGCGGTTTCAAATTATTAAAAGGCGTACCACCCACAATATATAAATTACTTAATTGAAATTTTGTAACATAAATTACTTTAGAAACGAATAACTCGAAATTAATATTCCTCGATGCGTGACATGTAATACGCAAACATATTAACGTTTAAAATGGAATAAAGTAAATATCATCGGTAGCAGACTTAGCTGACGAGGACCGATGAACTCATGAACTTTGCTGTGTAATACCATCTTCCTTTGGTTTGAAAATAGTTTGTGCTGTGTTTTTACAGTGCAAAGTTT
Organism: Dryococelus australis; assembly: GCA_029891345.1. Lineage (NCBI taxonomy): Eukaryota > Metazoa > Arthropoda > Insecta > Phasmatodea > Phasmatidae > Dryococelus > Dryococelus australis. The sequence goes on from CM056995.1 coordinate 310,161,527, forward strand.
TAAAACTAATGGCTAGAATTAGGAGCGCATCTAGGGAGAAATAGGAATTGCAAAAGGGACATACAAGAAGACACAACAAATATTTCAGTGGCATAATAACTAATATGAATGGCGTGTGTATTTAAAGGCATTACGAAACAAAGAAAAATACTCATATTTGTAGGTTTGCTAAAAACGCTTCAATTTTTAGAAACTGGGGAAATTTCACTTTCTTCAATTAAAAAATAATAGATTCCCCATTTTCTACATAATCACGTGTTAAAAAAGGACTTTTGTGATTTATAGAACACCTGCAACAACTAACCAAAACGTTCACAAAATGAAATTGGAATTGATGAACTATATGGTTTTCATTAATTTCAAGCGTTACGAAGCAAAACTATGGTACGATATGTATGTGGGAGCCACAGTTTAGAAACCATAAGAAAATGTCGTTATATAAAAATAAAGAAAGCAAAACCAGCGTCTTGTTATTTAGATATATGTAAGGTGATTAAGACATATTTATTTCAGTTTAAGTTTTTTTTTATTTCTGTGAGCGCATAAACTTAACATTTGCATTTTCAAAAAAAGAAAAAAAATATATACTAAAAATAAAACTTAGTTTTTTTTGTCCCGTAAAAAGTAATTATGCAAAACATCTGTGTGATATTAAGCATTTTATTTGCTTGAAATATTAGTCGGTGTAAACGACTACAATTTAAATACTTTTCCACATTAATATAAAATAATTATTTTCCATCAAATACCACTTTGATTCAAATACCTCACACACGTTGATGGCATTCCAAACGCTTTTAATTCATTATATTGTTGGCGTAGGTGTGAAGATGTTTTTTTTTTTAATTTGCTGTACAGATAGCGAAACTGCGTGGAATGCAGTCGACGGAGAACATTTTTAATGAGCTCCACGGCCATGGGGAGAGTACTCGCGTCATCTGTCACTGACACGCAGGTCACACGTCACGAAAGTGCGCCAGGAATGTCCATTACGCTCATGATATAAACTGTAAACAAGAGCGAACCCGTGCTATCTCCGGCTGGAACCCTCCTGCCGAGAAGTTGCTGGTTGCCAGGACAGCAGGAGATCGTGTGCGTGTGAGTGATAGCAGGGTGGTACGCAGGGCGGACAAGGAGGAAGAAGGTTGTCGACGCAAACAGGAATCACGACCCTGAATATACCAGCGTGGTGGCCTGCTACGCAGGATATACATATTTCTTTACTTAACCCTTCCAGGCCCAGTTTGAGTTACTGCCTCAGGTGTTTCAAACAAAACAAGTTACTGTACTTAAGTCGACACAATACTTGTTTCGTTGTCACAGCCAATGAGCTGTAGGCTGTATGTTCGGCTACAGTTAAATGGGCCAATCATAGCCTAGGCCAGTAAGACGGTTTGCGAATTATTTACCCACAGGTAAGATAATTGGACATTGAGCCTCACAGAGTGCAGTACCGAGCAAAAATCACCTGCACGAGCTTAGTGTACACAATTGTGTACACTGGGTCTGAATGGGTTAAGGCATATTTCAGCCCGCCATCTTGGATTTATGGAATTTTTGCCATACTCTGGAAATACAGTTTCGTGTCATGATTTTTGGAGCGACAAAGCATTGCCTGGTTCATTGCCCGAGGTTAGTACTTCTTGATTACTGTTGATATCGCCGCCTTTGTAATCGTTCGTAAGAAATAAACTCGCGTTTCACCTCGACAATTACCCGCTCAAAATTAATAAATGTAGCGAAGCTGTGGCAGTTCGACAAAGTTTGGGAAGCTGTTATTTAGGACATGACGCGCGGGAAATTTCAATACACCTTCTGAAATAGAAGCTTTGGGGGAAATATCGATAAATCCAATATGGCAGTTTTTTTCAGCGTTTGAGGCCGAGGAGCGCGAGAGCGATAAGGACGAAACTGCCAATTGCATCAAGTGCGCCATCGCCTCTAGACGCAAGGTTTTCAACTGGCGAGCAGTGTTCTCGTCCCACTGTGTGTGCGTATGGGACTTCCAGCGGTGCCCCAATATTTTTTTTGGTGGAAATTCTGTAGGAAGATTGAATATAGGGACTTTCAGTAGTCTTGTGTGTATCTGACGCGTGTATTTCAAGATACAGGACTTTGAAAAAGCAGGTTTTCGCCATTTTGGAGTACACTGAAACGGTGTTTCTAATGTGCGCGACGTCTTAAAAGTACCCAACAGACCTTGCCTGATGCGAGTGTTCTTTTCGTAGGTCAGCACACTGGACGCACGTTTAATAGTTTCTTAGAAAAACGAATATTTTAAACTATCTGCAATGCAGTTCAACTGCCAGGTAGGCGGGAACCTTAAGCCCGGAAGGATTTTCCTTACTATATCGCCTGCGTGGAGTAGTCTTGATGGCTGCTGGACGCTCGTCCACTGGAAACATCTATGCCTAAGTGCTGTTTAGCTGGTCAGTCTACCATTTTTGGGTTATTGGATTGGTACTAATCTCTCTACGTGTTTCTTAGCTATAGGCTATTCACGGTTAAATGAGCACTTCTGAAAGCCCTGCTTAAGATCTACTTGTACGCACATTGTACGTTCTTTCGCCTCGTGTAAAATTACATTGCCACTGGCCTCAGGACTTTACTCATGCGTCAGTCAAGTGAAACTGTAAAATTATTAGAAAAATAAAAATTTTCGAAATCTGCTCATTTTCACACTTCCGTGCATTAGAATAACAGAAAGGGAAAGAAATAATATAAGTTATCACAAATAGCCACTTTACAATTTTTATTCAACGTTAAGATATATAATTAATTTAAATCCTTTGTTGCTAACTTTACTGGACGCATGTCACCCGAGTGCAGCCGTTAAAATATTTGCAGGTAGAAGTAGTGACTTTTTTCTAAGGTTGATTTCAAAAGTACTCACTTTACCGCGAACAGCCTTTAGTTTCCGATCTCAGTCGATCAGAGTAAGGAAACGTATTACGTGACTTTATTTACATGTCAACATGATTGCTTTGTCAGTGCTAATAAATGCATAGAAGAAACATGTTTATGTACAATTTATACACTTCCAGTCCCCGTGTCCAAAGTCGAGGACATGTTGCGCGGGTAAAATATTTTTGATCGGCACTGTACACCAGCAGCTATTGTTTTGAGCGTGTTACTTATCATAAATTTTATTTGTTTTGGATTCTGCATCTCTTCTGTAAGTGGTTAATGCTGGCATCAACTAACACGCAGCAGGTTTCTACACTAGTCGCCAGAAGTGGGCTTAGACAAAAGTACAGCACACGCAAAAAAAAAAAGATATTGCCTCACTTGAGAGGGGAAAATTAATTCGGGACTAAACGGGGAAAGGTTATCTGTATACTCGCCCGAATTCTTCGAAAAGTATTGCCAGTTTTCGTTTCTTCAGACTGACCATGCTCTTGTATACGGACGTTTATTTCGTATACAGTTATTATTTCCATGATCCAAATCTCAAAGAAGTGTTAAGAATTGTTCTGGCTGTCGGGGTTACGAGTTGACACAAGTATCCCGCGAGAAAGCCCATGCCGTGTGCTGCAAAACCAGTGACGGAACCCGCAGGAAAAATCGTCCCGTGTGCGCCGGGCTTTAATTGATGAAGTATGCCAGCTGGAGCACGCGGTGGTGCAGTGGCTAGAGCGCCCTTTCCCCACCAAAGTGAACCGGGCTTATTCCCGGCGGGGTAGCTTCCCGGATTCTCGCACGTGGTTAGCGTGCAGGGCGATGTCTCCGGTCGATGGCTTTCCTCGGGGGTCTCCCGTCTCTCCCGCTCTTGCATTCCTGCGCTGCTCCATACCGCGCTTCACCTTCATCGGCTCTCAAGACTCCGTTGTTCAGAGATGCCCAGAACTCTCCACAAAATTACTCCAGCTATGATGGAATTAAGGAGTTCCCTGGAAACATGGCTTTAAGTAAGAAAGTCACATCACACCATGAGATAATGTCAAGATAAGGTTTTGGAGACTTGCATTTTTTGCAATAAAAAAAGTCAATAATTTGATTTTATCTTAAGACAACACTTATTATTCACATTAGAAGAATAATTATTATTTACAATAAACGAAAGCAAGGCTACAACAGTTGTTCAGTAATAGCGCCAACGTAGGTTCAGAAAAATAATTTATAGCTATGTGCCGAATCTAAATGTCAGTATTCAGAATTTGTGTGATATTTCTATAGGGAATAAGGAACACTATAAACAAGAATTTACGACGAACAATCAGATGTTTTTAATTATTAAAAAGCAAAACTTTCGGAAAACCGAACTTAAGTTGTTCTGTGTTATAGCAGTTTTGTATAGTTAGTACTACAATCAACCTTGTTTTCTGTTTGCAACAAGATGAAAATAGGTGTGTGTGGATCGTATACTAAAGGCTGGACTGAGCTATTTTCATCTTTCCCAACATCGACTCGCCCATCTCTTAAAAGCACATGGTCGCTAATGATGAAAATCCGTTTAGTTTTGGTTATTTGGCAGGCCCACCCTTTCATAAGAATATATTTTGCCTATAGTCCATTCACGGTTATTTCCAACTTTCATGAAGTCCTGAAAAAGTTGTACGTCCAGAATAGTCCTCCGCCTCGTGCAAACAAAGCTTAACCAGTTATAGCAAATTACACCAAAGGGACAACGCAACGGATTCATGCGCGCTCAATGTAACATTATTTTGCATGAGAACTATTTCTTACTACAGGCTCTTCACGGGAAAATGAGCAATTTTGAAAGATCTCTCATTTGGAATGATAGTCAATCAATATATTTTGTTTGTGGTAGACTTATAAGTTAACTTACGAATACGTTGGGATATAGACACCGTGTCCATTACTTACATGGCAATATTTATTTAAAAAATGTGGTTAAAGGATAAAATATGGCTGAAATTAAAAAGTAATTACGGCCTCAAAAGTGCTCACTTTACCGTGAACATCATATAGACTTTACCAACACACATATGTTCTTCTGGTTTTTCTTCACATTAGTTAATAAGTTTATTTTTTATTATTTATTGAGAGAATATAAGTGAAAGTTCAATTGAACAAAAAACTAAGGCACTTTTTAACATAACAAATATAAGTTTAAAACGCTTGTTATACGTAAGATATTTAGGAAACAACCAAACACATCTTACATAGTGTGATTTTTCAAAGGTTTAATTCAGAATGTATGAAGAAACTGCAAAGAGACTTTAACTTGAGGATGTTCTGATTCCATTAAAACTATATCAGAAGAAGTGTACAAACATTTCCAAGCACCGACGTACATGAATAGTGTTCTAATCTCAAAACACATCCACGTTTATTTTGGAAATGCGACTTCGCCCCAGAGTCCCTCCAAAGTGCGGACCGTCGCGGCCGTGGTTATTGCTTATGCGTAGGGACAGGCGTTTTTCGCGAAGATATTTCAAGACCAGTTGTACTCAAAAACAATTTTGTTCATATGCGCTTTCGTGTTTGGATGATTTTAAATGTCCGTGCCTCAAGTGTGTGTCCGCGAATCATGGACGTTCAGTATCTGAGTACTTTACTACGATTGGCCCAGTCAATTAGGTACATGTCTTCTCGCGTAGACACGCGGCCAATGACCAAAGAAAGTTGAGGTCGTGGGCGTAGGATATTGTAGTCTAGGGATGACCATAAATATTTCTGTGAAATCACCTGTCACTACGTGCGTATAGACCTGCAGAATTTGCGTTATTTCTTTGATAACATGCTATACTTTATTGCCTTATATCTACACGAGCGCAATTCGTGATTTCATTGACTACTGGCAACTACACGGCATCATTTACCTGTGTGACCGCTTCACTCTACGTTGGTTGCTCAACCGTCCAGTCACTGTCATTGGTTATAGACGTCCTTGGGACGTGCCACGCAAATTGTCGGCCAATGACAGAAGTCAAAAGAGGATTCAACGTCTTGGAGTTTGGTCTGTAGCGACAAAATAAAGCGAACGTTTACCGCGTCCGTACTTGTGCTTAGGTAACTTAGGTGACGCGTATGCGTGAGATTATATCACCATCGTTTTCCAACATATCGTCCATACCTGAAAGTACCACGTACACGAACAGTAGATAAATCAATTTCTTTTTATCAGTTTAATCGGACCTAGGATATTAGGTGTATAAGTGTGCTGTTTTTACACACGCATGCACAGTAGTCTACAGACTCTAATAATAATACTAGACAGCAAGTAGTGGCAGCAGCCTTGCCGTACTACCGCACGCACAATACAGAAGCTGTGATGAAAAATAGGTCGGGCCTTACTTATTAAATCAAGAATGCGATTAGCGCTGGTACCATCGCAGTTTCCATTCGCACAGTCGAAGTGCCACTTGTACGAATTTAATTACGGAATTAAATTAATAAATATGTATGGAGTATACCGGGCCTGAGAAGATGAGAGGTTGAAGAGGATACTGTATGAATAATTAAAAAGTTTCCGTCCAGCGGGAATCAATGGAGAGCTAAGAGGGACTTTGGACGGCGTGGCTGTGTAATACAGTGTTTACCTTTACTGGCGGGCCGCAGTAGTAAAAAGGCTAGTCCTCTGGTCTGACACCACGATGGTGCTCGTTCGACCCCCGGTGGATTTTAACATTTGTGAAAAGTTGCTGACGCTGGATTTCTGCTGTGGGTTTTACCGGGGTATTCCCATTCGCCACGTTCTAGCATTACATTGCCGTCCCATCGCACGGACTTATTTCTTATTTCTCTCCCTAGGGTTCACCCCGGAGATTGTATTGGTTCGCCATTAGCTGGAGTTACTCGGGACACCTGGAATAACTATGGATACTTTCTAGGAAGTGTGTTTACATATAATGCAGCCCTGAAGTAAAATTATACAATTTCACTAAGTTGGTCGCATGGAAATAGTGTATCGTGCATGATAATTTATTTCATTCAGATGTGTTGCATGTGCAAATAGTTTCCTTTTAAAGTGTCCCGAGTTACCACAAGTGTCCCAAGTAAACCCAGTTAATGGTACCTGTACGTATAAGTACTCGAATAGAGTGCAGTGTCTTGCCGTACAGCTTATAAATATGCGATGTGAAACGGTCAACCTATCAGTTTTCTGGTTAAATTATTGTAATATATAACAATGCAGTCTTCTACCACACTTATGCAGCATGAGTTTGGTATTTCTTCAGGTAAAGATCAGTTTTGTTTTTGGAATTCAATAAAGTAAGATTTGCAGTGTTCGCAATGGCTGGAAATTACCTTAGATTTCCGATGTGATTTTTTTAGTAGTAGATAATGTAACGACGTTTAGTAGTTTTGTGTAAACACGCAAATTTAAACACGCAGTTCAAACATAAGGGTGGACTTTAACAACGTGAGCGCTATACACAAGCCCCCTCTCCAATCAAAACAGAGTCAAAGTGAATCCAGGCAATACCTTGACCGCTTCATGTGTTTACGTGCCTGTTTTACGTAACTTAACCGGGTGAAGTACTACATGCGTGATCGAAGAGGTTCATATAATGGGCAAGCACTGGGAAGTTCCGTACTATAAAGACTTGTAAACGCTGTTCACGATAAGTTAATCGATTTTGAAATCAGTCTTAGAAAAAAGTCACTGCTCCTACCTGCATATATTTTAACGGGCGCACTGAGTGATATACGCCCAGTAAAGTTGGTAACGATGGAGGGAAAGTAGTTCCGTATCTTAACTTCGAATGAAACGCGTTATGTAACCATTTGTGATAACTTAAATAATTCCTTTCGCATTTTGTTTTTTTATGGATCGAATTGTAAAAATGTATACATTTGTAAATATTTGCTTTTCTAATAATGCCACAGTTTCACTTGGCCTACGTATGAATAAAGTGACGATGCCCTTGGCAATGTGAATTTTACGTAAGGTGGAAGAATACACAACGTCCATACAAGTTAAGCTTAAGCAGGGCTTTCAAACGTGTCCAGTCTATAGTTGCTTTCACCTGGAATAGAGTTGTAATAGCCTACCGCTTGCTGCAAAAAAAAAACATACTCAAAGTGCGACGAAAAGAACGACCTGCATGCGTTCTTTGCGTTTGTATTGTAATATTTCGTTTTGATTCTACGGTACAAGCAGACCACTTTCTGAGAAGGGTTAGCAAAGCTGATGTTACACCACGCAAAATTAAGATTTCGCGTGCAAAACTCTCGTGCGAGATTATCAAGAAAATTCCCACAGTATTCCCGGAAAACTTGCAGGAAAATTTCTCCTTGCAAGAGAGTAGGTGCTGGGCCACGTAAATTCCTAATAGCTACGATGGTAATATACTTGATACTGCACACTTAGTATTGTATTAAAATTGTGGTTGTTAATTAACGTAAAGGAACTTTTTTCGCCACTCACAACGTTATCTGAACTTCTCTTCATTTTGTAGAATATGCAAAGTGTTTTAAATCGCAATATTTTTTCTCCAGATTTATCTTTGCACGTAGTAAATTCACAGTTTACTCCCATCTCTCCCTCTGAAATACAGTTGGTCGCATAGTCAGCGTCGAAGGGCCAATAAGATTGCTTGTTCCCTGCAACTGGTATAGATTTCCGGCATGGTCGAAAAGTTTAAAATATACTTATTAGTAATTACTATGGATGAACCGAGATAAGTGAAATTATTTTAGGGGCACGCACCCAATCATGCACATGAAGGTTATCACATAAGCACACAGTTGGCTAAAAAATATTAGATTTTACATTGTGAATCTGCATCTGAATCTAAATTTGGGTGTCAATATAAAGTAATTGATCTGGTAGTAAATACTCTACCAGACACAGATTGCTAATCACCCAGAAATCGATGTCGTGAGAATAAAACATGTTGCCCATAGGTAGCACCCAACGAGATGTGTAATAGTTTCTGTCGACGTATGAATGGCATTGCCAGAGCATGTGACAGGAAAGGCTATAACACAGTCGACTATGCTAATCAGTACATGCGGCCATAGACGATGTCATGCCATCTCTAGTAAGAGAACTGATTTCTCTGTGGAGAAATGTAAGTGTATCGTAATGGGCCTGACGTAGTTTTGGGAATTAATCCGCTTTGTCTGGAAAACCTCAGAGTCATGAAAAGAAAAGCGTAGTACTGCCTCGCCTCCTAGTTAGACGCTTCTTTAGTCGGTGGGACGTTCGGGGTGCGGATCTGGTCCATTCGAGGCGTGTGTCACGGGATCGCATCATGGGGTCACCTAATGCCCACGAGGTTAAGTGAGATTCGGACTCGTTATGATAGTGATTAAATATTCGCAAAGATGGTGGACTACTTCATCTCTTATTACAGGAGAATATGCCCAGTGGTGCAGGTACAGCTATGCTCAATGGGAAGGGTGGAATCTTTAATAGGAAAGTTCAAGAGAGATAAGAATTAATCATATTGAGTGGCCAAAGTCAAGTGGATCAAGCGGTTTCTCATTTATTTATAGCAAGTTCACTACCAGCATACGGACCAGTTTGAATCGGTCAGTATAATACGCCTGCACGAGGTCAATTAGTCTGCTTGACGAATAGTCAATCACGTATGCCATGTACCCGTCATTAAGTAACAAGGTATACTGCCGCATGTATAAACTGATACTGCATGTCACGTAGACAGGGTTCTGCCGCCAATTGTCGCAATGCAGACCTACAAGATAATACACATGAACATGAAACGATATACGGCAACATCGAGCGCAACATCCATGCAGATCATGAGATGTGTTAGGCCAAAACTAGCATCGCCAGGTTTCCCCGAGGATCATCCGCAGGTGATTGAGTGAAGCAATCCTCTGCGCAGTCTGTTATTGACAGAGATCCATTATCAAGCACATCGTCTCTGGTACAAATAATGCGAGCACTGGACGGCAAGAATGGCAACGCACTGACTTCTCGGACGAGTCAAGCTTCACTCTGCAGTGCAGTGATGGACACCTGAGAAAGTGGCATCCCTGATTTTGGTGTAACATCCTGCACATGTCGTGTAATGACAGAGTCCATAAACCTGGTGGTATGGCATGAAAAGCCCTGAGTCTAGAGTTTTTGCAGGTTTCACTGACGGCCCATTTACATGTCCACCAAATCCTTCAGGTCAATTTTCTGACATTTCAACAGCGTACGGAGAATGGCATTCTGCAGAGTGGCAGCGCTCAGTCGCATACCACAGCTATGGTTTAGCAGTCTCTAAAAAGTACTGACCGTCTATTTTGGGCACCGAGGTCATCAAACTTTTCATCATTAGAACGTATGTGGGTCCAGCTCGGACGATGTCTGCTCTGGCGATGGAAAACTACGACGAATCATGCCGAACTCCACATTCAGTTGGAGGACTGTACCTCAGGACTTCGTAGTTACCTGTATGACATGATGCATGCATCATCGTGTTACCGCCTGTCTAAACTCCAGATGGAGTCACACTGCCAATTGAACCATGTGAGAACTGCCATTATAGTTTCGTTACAGGTCATCGTACCAATCATTGATGCGTGGTTTCGGAATCAATGTTTATTTAAATGTGGATTACTTACAGCAATTTGCTTAATTTTTCCTTGCCTTATTCAGGATGTATTTTTTGTTCTGCCACTAGCGCATATTTGTAATACTTTTTGTCTGGGCCGTTCGACATCTTTTGCTCAGTGAACGAACATATTTTGGCACGTAGAACTGAATACCTAGCCATGCACCGTGATAAAATAATAATTTCCGTAATATAAGAAAAACATGATATGTGTAGCAACACTGCTTGAAATTCTTATATTAATCAGGGGCCGCGGTGGTGTAGTAGTAAGACTACTCGCATCTCGCCAATGCAAACCGGGTTCTATGCCCGGCGTGGTCACACACCTTTTCTAATGTGAGAAACATGGCGGATGCTGCTGTGTGCCGGCAGGTTTTCTCGGGGTAGTCCCGTATCCCCTCGCACTTGTATTCCTCCACTGTCCCATCTTCACCTTACTTTATCCTCACCGGCGCTGAAAACTTGGTGTTGAATGAAGACCATAACTTCTAAAAAATGACTCGCATTAATCAATATGACTGATTCGGTTTGTGTTACTCTTCCGCCGTCAAACTGTGTGAATTTCTTATTCTGTATGTTATGCATCACTATCCTATATAATAAGTAGACGATCTCTGTCAGTATGTATGTCTGTCTGTCCGTCTTTAATACCTCCCTTGAAACTCAACAGAAGTTCGTCAAATTTTGCAGAGCGAATCCTCAGGATAAAATACAGGTCAAATTCGAATTCAGCAAGATCAGATTACGCAATCATTACCTTATACCCTAAAAACTAATTTTTTAATCATTTTTTTTTCTGATGAAAAGTTTTGTATTAATGCATAGAGAATATTGAATAGAGAGATGAAGGTAATGAAATGTCATTTTTGTTTACTTTAAATGTCTCGCTTCAATGTTGAGTTAATTAAGTTGGGCCACACTGGCTCAGTCCACAGAGCGATTCCAAGTGGGGTCTTAGTGGCTCAGTGGATAGAACTATGTTACGTGGGGCCTTAGTGGCGTAGTGGATAGAACTATATCAAGTGGGGCCACAATGGCCAAGTGGAACCGCAGTCGCTTCAATTTTGAGTTAATTTTGCATACTTTCATTATTACCTACATATATCTATGCAATATTTTTTTTCAGTCTTTGTATGATGACCAAATTTTTTAACACGGTAAATGTTCTAGCCCCGTGATAATACAAAAAAAAGGCACGGGCTAGGTCCCCTAGTATGTTATCAAGAGTGTGGTGTAACGAAAATTCATTATTTTATGTTAACACCATACACTGTCCAACGCCCACGTGTTTCGTGTAATGTAATCTCAAGAAAATAAATATGTTAATTTCACGAATGTTGCTTAACCACTTGTTAAACTCGCAGTTTTAAAACGGGATACATAAGTAAACTGAATTCTCACACACTTGCAGAAATGAGACAATTTAAATTCTAAAAAATAATGTCATGAGGTACGTCAAATTTTAAACTCAGTAACGCAGAGAAAAGTAATGGGAAAAAACTGTTAATCGTATTTTTTTTGGGAGAGGGATAATTTAACTGTTAATTTTTCTGTAATAAAATTAAGATAATACTTTCATCTTCCTTTGTTTAATATATTTCGACTTATCATTTGCGCATAAACTACGAGATTTTTGTGCTGAGAATAACATTATATTAATTTGTATGTGGTGAACAATGTTTGGAAAAATACACAGGGCTCTTGTGCCTTCGCCAGTCGTGTGACACTTCTGCAAGCGAGAGTATAGCAGTACACAAGGAAGAACCACTTAGAACTCCTCCTTAAAAAAGAGAGAGAGAGAGCGATAAAGAAGTATTTCAATTTGTAGGAGTTACGAAGCGTCAAGAATAAACGGGTTAAATGCGAACTTTGAACAGGAAGTTTCATAGACGATGAAGTTCCTGAAGGACGCATCTGAGGGAGTTGAAGTTGCGGTAACGAGTGACAGAAGAAAGTGAGTTATAGAATTTGGTCCCAGGTCGAGAAAGACAAAATGAAGACTTGGCAACCGCAAATTTCTCGGGCAGCAGGAAAAAATAAATAAAAATCCGGGGAAAATAAAATTATTTCTCGCAGAGTTTGAAAACAGTCATTAAAAATAATCATGGAAACGCTCAAGTAATGTTCATCTTTACTTTAATTAATTTAGATTACCATATGTATCTGACAGATAATATATTTACGACTGAGTTTATACATTTCCAAAAATAAGAAATAATGAAAGATATAATTTTAATATTCAACCTATTAAAGATAAAATTATTTTATTACTTACATGCCTTTTAACACTAATGTGTTAAATTATTAGTGATGAGTTCCCTTTAGACCTTTAGTTATTGCAAGTTTCTTTGTACACTACAACATCAAAATTCTATACGTATATTGCTCAAGTGATGGGTTAATCAAGAATACATTTGTATCACTTTATCTAAACCCGCTTCAATCCCCTAATCTCCACGTTTCTGTTATAAATTGTCAAACCCTATAGAACGAAGATTCCCTTCAATTGTGACATCTTGCGCCTATCAGAATCATATCAACTGGATAAAATATTCCACTGTCCTAATGTAGAATTTCAGAGAAGAGCACAGACTGCATCACATAAAAAAATTCCCACAAAACCAATTTTAAGATAACTGCACGATTGGCATAATGAAATCCTCCTCGTGCTTTAACAATATAGTCAATAAACACAATAAGAAACTTTTCTTAAAAATTACAAGCCCGATTAAATTATATTAACTGACTGAGTTATCCTTATCGGAATACCCTTGAATATAAAACAACGCGAGCTTACGTAGTAAAGTATGGCCGAGCAAATATACACATACAAATCGTAGCAGACAACATTTAATTGTCGTACACCATACGGTTAGATAAATCACGCGGTGCGTGGCCCCCGGTGTAGGACGCACACCCAGGGAAAACCAAACTACGAAGGGAAGGAAAGGAAAATATAAATAAAAAGGGATACGTAAAATAAAAAAGACACTCCGCCATGATGCCAACCACCGTTCTGCAGTCTCAGACAGGACTAGAAAAACGACGTAGATACTGAAGACTAGCTGCGATGTATCATGGGGCGATCTTGCGGAGTAGGCGTCTCGAAAACCACAAGCACCAGTGCGTGTGTGTGTGTGTGTGTGTGTGCGCGCGCGTCTATATATATGTTATGTATTTTTATGTATGTTTATATATGTATATATTTATTCGTATGTATATATGTATATGTATATATACACATATATATACATATACATATGTGTATATATATACATTCACTGGAAAAGCCTAAATGGAGGAGCTCACTCAATGAAACAGCCAACTTTTTTTCAGTTAAATTATCGTTCAGTCTTTCTTCGCCGACCGCACTAATAAGTCGCTCCGGCTCGGAGTCTGTAATGCAGGAGATCGGATGTTCCATAATCAAGTTTATTAAACATCCACATGGTCTAAGCCCCAACTCTTAGTATGAATAAACGTAAGATGCTTACGCCATGTTACAAGACAAATTACTTTTGTATCTCTCGGTTCCAGTATGTCCGATTTGTCTCTGAGAAGCGCAAGACAAGAAAAGAAGTGCAAGTGTGTGTGGCTTAATAAGAAAAATGAGAGTACTTGACTCTACATACCAGTGTGTTCCAAATGTCGGGGCGAAAAGGGTTTTAAAACAAATAAAAAAACTAAGTTCATCAGATAAATATATGGGGTTATTTTAATTCATATCATCACGCAAAATCTTAATCGTTACACATTTGTAGGCCTACATTGCTGTCGTAAATTTTCAAACCTTTGCTGGTGAGTAACATTGCTGACACTGAAATATTTAAGCTTTGAGTTTCGTTCGGGAAAATATGTGAAACGGAAGAGCAGGGTGTAAAGTAGCGTCTGAGGAGAGAACCACAGTTCATATACCTATGCTTGTTTTTTCTGTCATGTCATGTAAGTTGCTACTTGCATGCTAATTGGCGCAAACAAATTGGATGCATTCTAGATTTTTTGAAAAAAAAAAAAAAAAAAAAAAAAAAAAAAAGTAAGGGAAAGAACAAATTAATACTATAAGAAATTACTTTTACCGATGGTTAATAGTAAAGAGTGTATGTTGTAACGAATTTGTGCGGATTTCGCTCCTCGTTTAAATTAAAATTGTTTCAAAAATAATATAAATTCGAAGTTGAACTATATTAATACCCAAAAGTGAAATGAAAATGAAGCAATCGAAAAAGGAAATTGAATATCTACCGATGGAACAATATAAAATGACATGTATTGCTTGCCTGTTTCGTAGTGTCGAGGTTCGTTAAAGTATATAGAAAATAGTGTGTTTGTGCATACAATATCTGGTTTGTATGCTCTGTGTTGATGTTCAAAGTGGCATAGTTTTATGGGCGCTCAGAGGCGTTAGATAGGAGGTATTGCTACAATTTTTCGAAGAGATGTTTTACGACTGGTCCCGAAGTGCATATGTACCACTACTTTGCAGCGTTCGACATACCAACATGAGATGACGTACTCTAAAACTTTCCTTTGTTAACCCTATTCCTCCCCAACCTTCCTGGATCCTGGTCCTTTGGCTCCCTGCCAGTTTCTGTACACCGACTGGCAGACGTGACCATTTTTTTATCCGCCTTATTCATCTCCAACTCTCCCGCCTCTTGGTCACCAAGCGGGAGGCCATCTTAGCCATCTCTCGGATCTGATAATTCACTACCAGTAGCTACCTCCACAGACGTATCCTGATTATCTACAACTAACTTCGACAGTAGTCCAACGATGGCTTCTTGTATATTTTGGTCAAAATGTAATTTTCCCTGCATTCCAGCATGCTTAGAGCCCCTATGTTCCGATTTCGAGATATGTAGGTCTTAGGGTTTTGGAGTTACATGTGAATATGCTTAAAAGATGACTTGTGGGTGTTCAAAACGATACATCGGTCTGTTCGAGGTTGTGAGAAGTACCAACGATCTGAATTTTGTAACTATTTCCAATGGAGAATTATGGGTATATATGCCCCTAAAAGGGCTTATGTCTTAACACATAATATAGCCTTGTCGGGATGGCCATCTAAAATCTGAATTTTACCACTTTATCCCAAGTTGTACGAGAGTGGTGGCCAATTATGCTTAAATATGGCATATTGGCTAGGGTTTGAATTTGGTCACCCTTTCTCCAAAAGCACGAAAATGGTGGCAACTATGCTTATAATAGTGCTTGAAACTTCATGTGTGATACATATTTGCTTGAGAATGTAAGTGTTGCCTAAGATCTGAATTTGACGACCCTGTCTACAGTGGTTCATAAATTATGGCCAATTATACCTATAAAAGGGCATAGAGTCTAACATGCAATATTGCTTGTCGGGGTTGGGAGTGTTTTTACGACCTGAAGTTGCTCTATCTTTGGAGGTTTGAAAGTAATTATTTGTCAAATGCATCTATGAATAGGCTTCAAACTTAAATATACCCAGTATATCAACAAAATGTTATGCCCTACATCCACAATGTGTTATTAACGTATAATTGTGGATGGTTCGTGAAGCACACGTGTGTTTTCGTAGGCAAGCGTGTATTGGGATTGGCTGGCGTGTGATACTCGGGCTCTCGAATAGAGATCATGTTTTATAAGCAGCGAGAGGGGAGAGTTTATGCCGAGATATTGAAGTAAAGTCGGAGGTAAGTTTGAGCACTTTGTTCGCCGGGAGGAGGAGGAAAGTACAAGCCTGTCCTCAGGTTCCCGCGCTTTAATAAAGTTGGAACGGTGCTCGGCGGTCGTAATCGGCACTGCATCAACGCTCGTGCGGTGAAGAGGCGGAATCAATGTTGGTCTGAGGGCTACTTTACACCAGAGCTCACAGTTTGATCACCCACAGGATATTCCTGTTGTCTGGGAGATCCCTTCGAGCTTAGAATACGTTGGCTTGTTATACTCTGGTACAGGTATCGGACACAATAATTATGACTAGCGGCTATCGTTCTTAACTTTCATCGATCCTTGTCTTACGAGCTAGACCTCGACTTTGAACCTCGACCAGCAATTAGAAAAAAAGCAACAGAGCCTAATTTTTTTTTTAAAAAGTCTTCAACACCATTGAAAAAAAAATTATTTATTTAAGTTTTTTTCTTACTGTACTCTATCATAGCTGTATCCTGTAATTAGCTTTATACCACAGAGTAATTTAAAAAAATATTATGTTAATCTTTCTAAATATTAAAGTTACATAAAAACAATTTTCAAAATATTTAATATATAAAAGTATTAATGTATTTAAAATTGCTTCCAGTTCCTGAAGACATAGGTCATTGTGAAAAAAAATTTCTGCACAAATCCCAAAGGAACGTCCATTTTGAGGGTATCGTATGGGCTGTTGTGTAAATTCGTATTTTTTCTTTGTTAAAATTGATTTGTTTTGTTTCAGTCTATTCTTTAGTATATATTTAGTTTTAAACAATTGGTTTCCATTTTTTTATTGACGCATTGTGTATGATATTCTACAATGTGTATTTTGTTCAATAATCCAAGGCAATATAATGTTAACTCTATTATTTTTAATTTGTTATGAACTTTTACCATTTGTAGAGTGGAGGGTAATTTATAACAATGGTGAAACTAATACAAGGAGTTAAGTGGTAAACCCCACTCCCCTAAACACCTCCCCTAACCCATTCCTCCCATGAAAATTATTAATCAATCTATTAGAAATATGTGTATACAGCTGAACATGTAGAAAGTCAAAACACATAAATATTGAATGTGAATTCCCATTGATTTTTGTAAGTGAAAAATGACAGGGGGTTAGAAAAGTTAGAATTTTTTATTAATTTAACCTCCCCTACGCGTCCTCCACTTGCAAACAATATTCGCTGCACCAATGAGTTTGCAACATAAAATTATTCACTGTCAATGTCACAGTCTTCATATAAATATGGAGGAAGTTGATATCTTCTATTTGTACAGGCAGATTGATTGTTGAAGTATTTACACAGATCAGTGCATTGTAGCTGGTGAGTACGGCAAGAATAACGAGATTTACATTCCATCTTGCAGTCACATTGCAGGAGGTTTACTACTGCAGCAGGTGCTGGAGGAAACCTACATCTCACTGAATGTACATTGTGTTGTCTTCGAGTCATCAACCATATTTTGTAGGTGATGGTAGTTGTGGGTCACTGTGGCAGCTTCTGTGCCAAACCATAGCTGCATACTGCGCACGTCGTATATGAGGTCGGATGGAGCTAGTAGTAGGTGGAAGTTTTTCTGCTGCAGCAACTTTATTCGCAAAAAGGTACCATCGTAGCTCCTTCAACTTTGTAATTGATGATGATTTGTAAAGGATACACACAAACCGCTCTAACTCATCCTCTACTGCTGGTGAAGGTTCAGATACTTCGATTCCCAGTGGAGTGAGACAGCTTAAAATTTAATCATCACATGCAAGAAACTTCTTAAAAAATACTGTTTCGTGATTCCAGCAAATCCCCCAGTCACATCACTTCCTGTAAATGCATGAACCCGAGAATAGCATTAGCTCTTTTAAATCCCAACTTTTCATGCAAAAGTCCCACATTCAATTACCATCTTGAATCACATTTACCAGTGACAAAATATGTGGCACGTGGAAATTTTGTATACATATAAATTAGCTCGAGGACTATTTCAGTATCTGTGGAATAAATGTCCATTTCTGTATTTCTGTTCAATGACAGAGCATGAAGTATGACGAGTGTATCAGGCTCTTCATGTGCATGGTACCGATGTGTTGGGTGAATTTCTGTGTTACCCTTAGTGCACGAGTTGTAACTCACTAAGAACTTTTTCAGGTTATTTTCTGGCATCAAGCTGTGAGTAAGCATTTTGGATGCCAAATATTCTGTCTGTTCGCCTTTAGTTCTTGGATGCGAGAGCCAGTTTTTCAAAGTGATATTTCCTATAAGACTGTTGTCATGTATTCGTTTGTATGTTTGAGACCCTATAGTTCTATTATTTCTAGTTTGACTCTTTAAATAAAGTGAGTCGTATCGGTCAAACAAAAGTCTGGCTTCATCATTATCTTTTGCCATATGTAAAATTATACTAAGAAATACAGCAGCAAAATCATTATTGGTATTCATGTCTGAAGCTTTCTTGGTGGTATTTACCACAACGATCCCATTCACAATAAGTACTTTGGCAGTTTCTCCGCATTCCAGTACCGACTGTGTTGAAGCATTTATACTATGGATATTTTCGGATGACTGATGAACATCCTTATTTTCCAGGTGGTGGAGTATTGCATATTTGTCAGATGCCAACAGAAGTGCCCCATCACTTTGAAACAGTGATCGCGGAATGCAGCTGAATTCGTAACAACCTATTACGTCAACAAAGTTAATGTCATCACGTGACCTTGCTATAACTACTAGTCTTTGTAGAAGTTGCCTTTCTTCATGTACTTTGACCAACTTATCCTGAACACGGAGATTAGAAGTGACATTTAGTGTTTTAAATGTTATGATCTTACATGATCTTACCTTGTCGTACACACAAACTTTCCCACCTGTAAGGCGTTCACCTACAAATGATTTAAAGGCGTGCTGACCAATACTGTCATGGGAAGTTATATCGTTTGCTATATATTCCCTAACTGTAGTACCAGTCAATAAATTATAGAGATGTTCACATTTTTCTTTTAACAGGGGACATTGATCTGTAAAGACTTTCTTCAATTTTGCATCATTTTCTGTAATTTACTATGGTTTTCTTCCAGAAATCCCATGATGCTATTTTCTTGTGATATCAACTTCATCATTGTACAGTGATGTTAAATTTTCCATTATACGAGTCAATTCAGAAGAAATTAGTAAAGGATGGTTCATTGCATCCTGATTTTGCATTATGCCTATTACACCTCCAGCCACTTTCAGAGCATGGTTTTCTTGTTGAATAGCATGATCGGGGGCAATTGAATAAAAGTCGAAAGGTGATCTAGTCACACAGAAGTTCTCTAATCCAAATTGTTGCCATACATCTAGATGGGTTTTCTGTACAACTGTATTGTTGACAAATAGAGTGGCAACAACCATGCATAGTTAAGGTGGTTGTGAGCATAAAAGTACTTGATAAGTGCCTCGATTGTTTCAAGGTGAAGTTCCCAGTTTTTCTGCCTTGTTGCCCTTACATATGAAAGGATACATACAATTTGTTTCATGTAGTTCTTAAAAAATATCTGTGTCTTTGTGAAGGTAGCTTCATACTTATTTAGGTTTTCCATCAGTTTCATCTCCTTTATAATTTCTGCAGCTTTTGAAACTTCATGTATGAGGTGGTTCTGTTGGTCTTTTTCTGCATTTATATCGGCCACAAAAGCCTCTCTAATTTTGACTGACATACTCTAAAGCAAAGATGCATCTTCAGGACTAATTTCCTTGAATGAATCGAAGCACAAACGATATATAGAAAGGAGTGTCACAGTGTGTGCTTCAGGGCCTCTGTAGAGATGTTTACCATTTAAAATTTGAGCCACAGTAGTTGGAGAATATAACCCAGCTTCCACCAATGCTTGATCAATTCCATTACCCTCAACATACTTTCCTAGAGCGACAACGTGTAGTTCACCCGGGCGGCAAATGAACTGATTCTGAATATCTTCCCTGGACACTCACATCATCATAGCCATTTCATATAGTTGGAGATCAAGTGAAAGACATGTTAATTTAGCAGGACCTAAGACAGTCACAGTAATACCTCGTGCTCCCATAAGCATTGTATACAAAACACTGCGTTTAGTAGGTGGAAAGCAGAGAAGAGGTGGGACAAAAGAGATGTTTGTCACTGTAGACTCTGCTGATAGCAGTGAGTTAAAAATGCTCCATGTTACTGAGCATTCAATACTAGTAGTCTTATTTTCTGAATTTCCTGTTAATTTTAAGCAGCTAAGTATCCATAGCAGATCAAGTTGATGACACTTATCTATAGTCCTGTGAGAATCACTAACATCGAATGGGAGGATCTTGCAACACACCTTTGGAGTTGGGCAGTGTAACACATTGCACTGGAGTGTTATACTATGAGATGAAGTGGCACTTTTAAAATCAAAGTGTGCAACTACTGAAGAGTTCTTAGGACAAGCAGACTGATACAGAGCTATCGCCGTACCATGAAATGTGTCTTTTCCATTAACACTGTCTTCCAAGAAATCAATATTGTCCAAAGCAAACCAAACAAACTGGTCCTTAACCATCCATGATGGAATTAATAGACCACAATTGGAAACCATCTGTTGTTGGATAGCACTAGCTAGCCTGTTTTCAATATCAAGGATTTTTAAGTAACTTACAGACAAGTTGAGCTGTTGCAGTAAGGTTATGAAATGCTTACTTCGGAATTTCTTGTGTACACTCATTGCTAGTGAAACAGATAGTGGAGTCTCGTGGAGGTCTCGAAATAGTGCTGTATCCATTTCTGGTTTATATGTGCTTGTCTGCTTGACAATGATGACTGTGCTATGTGTTATGTTAATAATGTCACTCTACTATCTACTTTTCTTTTCTCCTCTTGGTTTGAACTTCATGTGAACCTTTAACAACGTACCTGCAGAAAGTAGTCAGCAACGGAGGGGTCGAATAGTCATGAAATGACCCATTCAATTGCCAAGTACTGTGATTGTTCATCTCTCTGCGAAGGATGTTTGCTGCCATCAATACAATTTCTGCATCATCTTTCATGGTGGTCATTTTCGCAGCTTCAGCAATAGCAATTTCTTCGGTTTTTGTAGATCTAATTCGCTCTGCTTGTGTTCTATCCTCAGGATGATGGAAATCGATGTGTGAAATGTTTTCCTGGATAAGTTTCTTCAGATACGGTTTGTATCTTTGAGTATCAGGAATTGAAACACCGTTATATTCCAGAATATTGAGGTAAGTAGTATGAATATCTGTCATGTTGAGAACAGGTTTATGATCTTCCATTGCATCTTTGATTACATTTAGGAATTCAAGTTCTGAAATGACTTTCAATATATTGTAAAGTTTTTATGTCACCTGCTTGCTCGTTTGTATATCTTTTTTGCACTTCACGAGATAATCCAAATTATATTTCATATAATAATTTACAATGGATCATTGGCAACGATGAGGAGGCTCAATCGAGTTCTAATATGTTCATCGTTTGTTTCAGGACCAATTTCCAGCACTTACAACTCTATACTTGCAATTGATACCTCATGAAGGGAATTCGTACCATCCTCTTGATATAAAATGCATTTCGTGTTAACACATTTATACTTTCTGGTAGTTCGTCCAAATGAAGAAGAGGAATTGATTAAATCTGTTTCTGGACTGGAACTTGTTGTAGGCCTACCTCTAATTCTTTTCCTCGCATCTGTACTGTTGCCCATTGCAAAAGCTTTGTCATATCTACCTTTAGCCCTCTCTATCTTCTCAGTACTAATCAGATTTCCATAGCAGGTCTTATGGCAAGAAACACCTTTTGAAATTAGTTATTTATTGGTGATATCACACACGTTAATTGCTACACTGCTGAAATCACTTTCGCCATACTTCACACGTATCTTGGCATTGTCGATAATTTTCAGGATCGATTGTATTGTAATGTAACTTTTATAGTATTTGGTCCCTTTGCCAGCTTGGCAAATAAGACAGAGGTTTAAATCAGTCTACTTCAGCCTTTTCTTCTCTGTTGTCTCCATTGCTACGAGTTGAACATTGTTTCAACAATCACTATCTGAAACACGAAAATAGTACGTGACGACTATCAGAATTAAAATAAATATTTAGAATACACAGTAGTGTGAACAAACTAAAATTAGCATAATCAAGGAATATTGATTAAAAAACATGTTTCCACTACTGTAAAGGTGCCAAACATACAGCATATTAATATGTACATAGTTGCCACAAGCACATTTTGATATGCCGTGAAATTAAGTAAATACACATACAAAAATGAAAACTTTTTTTTTTTTTTTTTTTTTTTAATACAAATTCGGAGTACATATTACACAAATCATTTCAGTTTCCACTTTTAACAAACATTTTACACGACTATACATTTTGACATAGTAACCCCCACTAGTATGCCAAGTCTATACACATGATCCAGGGTCCGGAGTCAGAACTAACCACCAGACATCTTGTTTGTCAGTCATTTTTTCCCGCCATATTGGGTACACGTGACTTTGACCCCAGTAACCTTTGACATTGAACCCAATAATTCCCGAAAGATTAAAACAATTCCCGAATATTCCCAAAAATCCCAAAAAAAAACTCTACATATTTATAAAAAGTTAAAAAGAAATTATATGATTTAAATTTTTAATTTTTGTGCTTAGAGGGACCGAGGGACCAGCCACCATGTTATGATGTCACTCAGCCAGCATGTTGGTCCCAGATGACCTTGAACTTGACTTACGACCTTGAACTTCACTTATGATCTTGAACTTGTCCCATGACATTGGCCCTATAATTATGACCTTGAATGAACTTGAGGACCAAAAATAACTCGAGAGAAAATTGTGAAGATTTTATAAATTCATATGTCAGCGAGTGCATAACATTACTGACTACTACCGACATATTGGAACCAGGTTACCTTGACCTTTGGCCCCAACTTGGAAACCTTTGACCTTTAGCTCAAAGACACGTCAAAAATCCCCTAAGAATTTATAAAAATATTTATAAAAATTATTATTGGAAATTGTTCCTTTGATATTATTTTTAAAAACATTCAATTCCATATGTTAGATCAGAATTACCGTCACCTTGACCTCACATCTGTGACATTGACCCCGTGTCCATGACCTTGGATAACCTTTAATCCAAATATAAATTCCAAAATGTTTATAAAATCCAAAAAAGATTTTAAAAATTATTTGAAGACTGCTTTCATCAATCTTTTGAACAATCTCACAATATTTCAATAAATTACCACCGCAATCAGCACCGTAATCAGCGATCCACACCAAACGCACACACCAATTAACACTAATCCACACACCAAACCACGCACAAACCGACACCAATCCGTACCAATCCAAACCAATCCTTCGCAATCCAGTCCATGCACCGCAATCGCTCCACATTCTCCACAATCCATTCCACAATCGCTCCACCTGCTCCACAATCTCTCCACCTGTTCCACATGATCAATAATCACTCCACCTGTTGCACATGCTCAACAATCACTCCACAATCGCTGAATATGATCAACATGCTCCACAAGCCACTCCGCAATCCTCCTCCGCAATCCACAGCGACCCATGCCACATTCGATCAATCCCAATCGTTCGATCAATCCTTCGGTTTGTCTGCACCCATATGTACAGAAATTATATTCGTTCGCCAACTGTCTCCAAATTTGTACATGTCGACGGAATTAATGTTTTGTATGCAGTCAGCAATCCATGCATTTTTATACTATAGTCTTTATTATTATTATGTATGCAGATATTTCCAGTAATAATCGAGTGCTCATAGCGCCACTTAAAATTGTGAGGGCGAAAAGGATACGACACACAAAAATAAAGGAATACCAATTATTTTGTAATAATAACAATTTATTGTTATTTTGTAAATGCAATTTCAGAAGAAAGCAGTTCATCAAATCATGCGATATATCCCCGATCCTTCAGTTTACTAATGATTGAAGTTATCTCGTTAATGTGCGTGACATCCCAACGTTTTTTGAGGTTAGTCAGGTATGAGTGTCTTTCAACAAGTTCATTCGGGTCTTCGGGAAATAGGTAACTATTATTATCTGCGTCTTCTGCCTTCTTCATGTCGCTTGTTGCAGCAAATGTGTTGGAGGAGTGCGTCAGTGCATCGAGAAAGTCGCCATCACCGTCTTCAGCACTATCACTGCCTTCATGTTCATTTTCATTAATGCTCTCTTCATGGCCATCTTCACCTCCTGTTTTGTATTCTATATTAAATTTGTTTTTCTTTGTGGCAGGAGTTGTATTCAATCAGTATTTAGAACCGACGACCGTCTATTTTGAAGTTCGTCGACTTCACGCGAAATTATTGAAAGTGTACATTCCACAAAAACCGACTCTAATGCACTCATTCCGTATTTAACTTTAATTGCAACATCATACCTGTCGAATCGGTACCCATCCATGCAGCAAGAGGTATTGCCGGCAACAATTACTGATTCCCAGTAGATGAATCCTTGCAGTTCTCAGTATGTTCTTTCAATGTATCGCCTTCCACAAACTGCATTGGACCAATGTCATAATGCTTCATCGCGCGAAAAGGGCTCTTGCTACAGGCCAGTCTCTCATACTAGTAATAGAGGTATGGGCGCCCTAGATACAAAGTGATGCCACCTTTGATTATTTGGATTAACATTTTGATATCAAATTAATCGTATTAAGGATTATCCGATCTTAATCCGATCAAAAAATTTAATCCGATAAAAACTCCATTAATCCTTAATATGATCTTAATCCGATTTTTTTAAATTTTTTAGTTTTGTGTGAATTGATAAGTGTAAGGATTTGTGCAAAGGTGTGCTAAAGCACTTTATTTTTTCTTATTTTTTGCGGTGGGGAGCAGTTCTGGTATTTGTTGATGCTCTGAGCTCTTGTGTGGATACTAAGGTTTTGGTGTGGTTGGGAAGGGGTGTATATAGAGGAGCGATGTTTTCATCACGACGACTGGCACTCGACTGAGAGAACTGGTATATTGTATAGGATATATGTGTTGAGTTTTGTGCAAGAGTGTCATAAGTGTTTTTTGGAGAGGATATTGCTCGTAGATGGTGTTGGGAGATAGGCGACTTTGAAATATAGGATTTACGTCGTGTATGTTAGTAATAGCAAACAGAACAATTTAAGTGCAAACAATTAAATCGACGACGATTCTTTCCCAATGCAATTAAACTGGTGATGATAAACACGAGAGAAATTAATGGAAATATAAATCTCAAACGAACCCAAATACTTGAGTCTCCTGGTGTCGACAAGTGCTATCTCGCTAAACGATCACAACTACGTGAGTATCATGTATGAAATTAATTAACGATCTACTACTAAGCAAAAATGTCCCTAGAAATATATAAATTAAACGGCAGTCTTCCTAAACACAATAACAAAGTATTTGAAAACACATAAAAATTACACTTCTTGACGCCTCCGAGTTGTACACGTACCTTAAGTGATTTTAATATACGTCCGTTGGGTTCGGGAGATCGCAGAATGGATGAATTACAGTGTGTATTTGTGTGGAACGTAATTTAGCCCATCTGATTACATATGCAGTTCGAAATAAATTGAACAGCAAACGAACATAAGTACACGACTATCACTAAACAAATTACGGAACCCAACTTTCCTAATTTTTTTTATTAATCAAATAACACAAGCACCTCTCCCAAAAGACGTCTGTCCGGCTGTGAGGTTCCTGAAGGAATGACATTAGTATATGATTTGCGGAGAATTATAAATCCAAATAAAAGATAATTTAAAGGAAATCGGTGGTCATTTTAAAGTTTGGTTTAAAAAAATTGTTCAAAGATTATTTCTGAGTACATATAAAAGGCTGGTCCTGGCCACCTCACATATTTATCAAAAATACAAATTTACCCCAGAATTAAGCAAAAATTAAGCAAATGTACAACTTCTATCAAAATAGCAATGGCATGCATGTATTTTGCTCCCTTAAAATAAAGTAAATTTCTTGATTTTCAAGCAAATTTTCACTTTTTTTTCCTAGAAATGCCAATTTTTCAAGAGAGCAGTCTAAATCGAGCTAATTAAGCCAAAAATCAAATCAAAAGATACAAATGAATCTAATTTAAATATTATAACAGAATTCATTATCATGTGCATATTTCGTATTTTGCATTTCTTTTAAGCCTTTGTACATTATAATAACTTGTTTATCATTTATTAATTTTAAAGCATTTTTATCAAAAAGCTGTACATATCGATCAGGTAATATAATTTTATACTTATAATCTAGAATGTAAGTAATTTTTTTACCAAACTTAGATTCATGAATTTGAAAATCCGCGGCTTTATACAATTTATCAATATCTAGATCCGGTAGTTTAATGTAGTTAAACAAATCTTTCAACTTCTTGAGAAGTGATTCCATTTTTGTGCTATTTACAAAGAAACAAATTATTAAACAAAAATATTTCTTCATTCTCTCAATAAATTAATGTTCTTAATAAATACAACGGAAAGTAATACAATATCTAAGCAATGTAAAAAATGTGGTGAAGTATTAAACACAGAAAGTTTTCACATACATAAATACGCAAAAGATAAGCATATTTTTCACTTGTAAAAATGTTGTGCTGCATATGACAAAAATCAATATGAGTTAAAAGAAAAGATAAAGTACTATACAAATGTGGAAAATATGTTTCTAAACTATCTCTCAAAAAGCATAAATATAGTAAATCACACAATGAAAATGAAATTCCTCATGATTATTCAACTATGACATGTGTAATGTGTAATGAGAATAAATCTATTGATTCATTTTATCACCATAAAGCAACTGTAGACAGACTTACAACAAATTGCAAAAAAAAATGTATAAATGAACATGACAAAAATCATTATGATTAAAAAAAGAGAAAGTTCTATGCTAATGTGGAAAATATATTTATAATCTACAGCTCGAAATCCATAAAAATAGTAAATCACGCAATACAATAGTAGGTACTTTAATGAAATTCAACCTGATATTTATCCAACAAAAACATGTAAAGTATGTAATGAAAATAAACCTATAAAATTATTTTTTTATAATAAATCTTGTAAGGATCAACATACAACTATACATAAAAAATGTTTTAGTGAATATCTTAAGAATTATCATCTTAACGAGAAGTTAAATATGATTTTCCAATAATTTTAACATCTTTTCGATGCTATTCCACTATATTTGTTATTCTTGTTTTTCATTTTGTAATTTAAAATGTTTTCCTTTAAAAAAAATGAGACTTCTAAGAAGGACAGTTCGCAATCTGAGAGGTTTTGGTAAAAGATTAAAAATTCCATATTATTATAATCTAAGGAAAGCTGATTTAATTTAATTTATTGTATGAAGAATATTAAATTATCAAACAAAAGAATTTTTGAAATTTACCCTTTTCAAAAGTTAAAAATATATATATAAACAAGAAAAACGAAATTAAAATAAATATTCCCAATTTCTACTAATGTTTTCGCACAACCTAATAAATACGATAGAAAATAATTTAAAAAAATATTCCCATTTTCTACAAATGTATTCTTTAACAAAAGAAATAGAGAAACCAATAAAAATTACTTAGTTAATAAAGCTTTTAGAAGTAGGATATCAACATATAACTTTGAAAATACCTTTAATTTAGTACAGCCTAATCATTTTTTTACTTCTATAAAAAGAAGGAATTTGAGAAAATATATTATCATCTTTTAAAATTTAGAGGGTTGAAAGCCAGCATTAGATTATATATAAATTGTCGTAAGCAAGAAAATAATGAACTAGACTTATTCACATTTCAATGACCAAATTATACACTATTAAATGAAGGAGATATTAAAAGGATTTATAAATGCATAATACAAGAAATAATTACGCAATTTTCTGAATTCCAAAAAAGAGGTTCAGGATGGACTTTAGAAAAAATAATGGGAATACAATTAGCTATAAATAAGTATAATCCTTTAAATGCTGCATCATGGATTGAACTACCTGAATTCATAAAGATAAAGAAAGCATGCATAAATATCAAAAATAATGATCAAAAATGCTTCCTTTGGGCTGTAAAATCTGCATTATTTCCAGCAGACAGCCATTCAGATAGAGTATCCAAATATAAAAATGGTGGGCTTGATATCGTTAAAGTAATATGTAAATTTGAATATCCAATGAAAATTGATGATATACCAAAAACAGAAAATCAAATTGATACATCTATAAATTTATACTCTATTGAAGATGAAGGTAAGAAATCCATGGTATATCCACTAAAACTTACAAAAAATATAAAGGATAGGCATATAAGTCTACTTTATTTCAAAAACGATACAAACTCACGTTACTGTTGAATTAAATATTTATCGAAATTGCTTGCAGCACAAAAAAAAAATAATAAAAGTAAAACTTATATATGCGATATGTAACTTCAATTCCTTTATTCTCAAGAGAAATTAAATATGCACACAGTACACTGTTCAAAAAAATGAAACAGTAAAAATTCAATTACCTTCGAAAGGAGAACAAATATATAAAAAAAAAAACTATAAACATACAATGAAGGTTCCATTCACAATATATGCAGATTTTGAATCAATTCTAAAGAAGATAACAACCACTAAACCAAATCCAAAAGAAATTTATAAATTAAAACTAATCAAAAAATATCCAGTTTTAACAGAAGATGTTACTGATAATGGCCTATGTAAAGAAATACTTAAAGAAAGATATAATGTTACTAATGAATAAATAATTAACATTGATTTAAAGTTAAATGATGAATCATATACAATGAAATATAAGTTACATGAAGCATCTGGTTTTTGCTATTATATTGTATCTAGTAATGGTGATTATAGGCCACCAGTTGTATATCGAGGTCCAAACGCACATAAAATTTATATACAATCATTAAAAAGTGAAGTAGAAGAAATTGGTGAGAAATATTCACAAATTCAACTAATGCATCCACTAACAAAAGACGAAAGTGTTATATATTAAATCAAAAAAATGTACTGTATGCGAATATGAATATACAGATGACAATAAAAAAAAGTGCGCCATCATGATCATATAACAGGAAAATTCATTAATCCATTATGTAAAAATCGTAATTTAAAATTAAAATTACCCAATTTTGTACCAATTTATTTCCATAATTTAGCTGGATATGATGCTCATTTATTTATTAAAGAGTTAGGATATGATGACAAAAATATCGATTTAATAGCAAATAATGAAGAAAAGTTTATAACTTTTGGGAAAACCACAGAAAAATTAAATCTATAACCACATTTAAATGTATGGCTAGCAGTTTGGCTAAATTATCATCTAATTTAACTAAAGATCAAATGAAACACACATAAAAACATTTTCCAATAGATCAAGTTGATTTAGTTGTAAGAAAGGGTATTTGTCCATATGATTATATGGATAGCTGGCAAAAATTTGAAGAAACTGAACTACCACCAATGAGTAAATTTTATAATAAATTTAACGAATTTGATATAACTGATGATGATTATAACAATGCAAAATGTGTATGGAATCAATTTAATATTAAACATATTGGTTAATACCATGATTTATATTTAAAAAGTGATGTATTATTGTTAGCAGATATATTCGAAAATTTTAGAAACATGCGTATAAATTCATATGATTTAGATCCAGCATGGTATTTTACAGC
Source organism: Dryococelus australis (assembly GCA_029891345.1). NCBI lineage: Eukaryota > Metazoa > Arthropoda > Insecta > Phasmatodea > Phasmatidae > Dryococelus > Dryococelus australis. Next base: position 310,191,388 of record CM056995.1, read on the forward strand.
ACCGGGTTAATCATGGGAGCAATGTTAAAAATGACTAAACAACCACTAGATTTATTACATAACTATGATATGATTTTAATGATTGAAAAAGGAATTAGAGGTGAAATATCACAATTTTGTAAGCGACATGTTAAAGGAAATAACAAATATTTCGTTGATTTAACTCTAATGAAGAATTAAATTATTTAGAATATGTCGATGCAAATAATTTATATGGTTGGGTGATGTCTCAATATTCACTATATGGTGGTTTCCATTGGGTTTATTATACATTAAATGATATATATTACTGGAGTAAAAAAATATTATATTTGGAGGATTATTCTGAGTATGGTTTTGTATTAGAAGTTGATTTAGAGTATCCACAAGACCTACACAATTTAGATAAGTATCTTCCATTTTGTCCAGAAAGAAAGGTAGTGCTGAAAACAAATCGATCCAAATTATTAACAACTTCAGATAACAAACTGAAGTATGTAATTCACTGTCGTAATTTAATACAGTGTCAAAATAGTGGATTAAAACTTACAAAAATACATAGAATATTGTCATTTGATCAGTCCGATTGCCTGAAGAAATATATATATTTGAATACAGGGATGGAAACAAATGCTAAAAACAACTTCGAAAAAGATTTTTTTAAGCTTATGAATAATTCTGTGTTTGGCTAAACTATGGAAAATATAAGAAACAGAGTAGATATAAGATTAATATCAGATGCAGAGAAATGTACAAAATTAATATCAAAACCAAATTTCAAAAGGATTACTATATTTAATTATAATCTTGTGGCTCTACTTATAATACAACTGTAAAATTCAATAAGCCTATTTATGTGGGCATGTCAATTTTGCACATATCGAAAGAATTAATGTATGATTTCTATTATAAAGTGATGAAACCAAAATATGGCGATATAATTGAATTATGTTATCAAGATGCATATTCATAAATTTATAACATAAAAATATGAGTTTTTTTTACAAAGACATGAAGACAATGTTAGAAATATTTGATACAAGGGATTATCCAAACAACAACATCTATAACATGTCACAAATAAAAAAAGAAAGTTATAGGCAAAATGAAAGATGAATATAATGGGAAAATAATGAAAGAATTTGTTGGTTTAAGAGCAAAAATGTATGAACATGAGGCTAATGGCAAAGAAAGCAAAAAATCGAAAGGTGTGAAAAAATGTGTTGTTAATAAAGGCATTACATTCGAAGACTATAAGAATTGTTTGTTTAGTGATAAGATAGAGTAAAGAATAATTAATCTAATAGGGAGTGGGAAACACAAAATATATACAATTGAAGTTAATAAAATTGCACTAAGTCCTTATGATAAAAAAGGTATTATAAAATAAAATAGATACATTACCATATGGGTAACGAAATTTATAATTTTATGAATGAGAGGTGGTATTTTTTTTCATACCACCTATTTCTGAAAGAAAAGTTTTATAATTTCAACTTCTTTTTTCTCCAAAACAATGTTAATTTCAGAACCATCAAAATCAATTATTTTGCAATTTTTTGTCCTTAATTTCTGAAACAATGTTATTAAATCACTAGTTATTAATTTTATAAAAAAAATTTGATACAGAGGCTTGTAAATTATATCCAAAACCAAACGTAGTTTTTGTTTGAAAACTTACAATTATGTCAGTTTCTAAATGATTAGACCTGTCGTACTTTATAAACATTCCATAAGCCAAATTACAGTGAACAATTATTGTTTTAATGGGGAAAATTAGGTTATTTAGTATCTACAACATCTTTGTCTTTTTCAATAGTTGTATTTCATTCAAAACCAAGAATATCAGCTAGTCGATCATGAAATTTAATATCAAAATAGATTTATTAGATATTATATTTTTCCCACCATCTGTTGATAATTCAATGTTGTTAGTTGAAAATTGCTCAATTGAATTTATAGTTTCTTTCAAAGAGTCTATGTCATCTAGACCTCTATGAACAGTTATAACATCATTTTTATCAATAACAGGACTCATGTATTCAATTGTAGTTATAGTATTATTGTATATATTTGGTGTTAAAAATTTTACGTGAATTATATCATAGTGAAGCCTCTTCTTCAGAATACAACTATTATATGTTAACTTGAATACTTTATTCTCCATCTATTTCAAAAATTATGTTATTGAATGAAGAAAGTCGATTGGGGTGTTGTTTTAACTTCTGAATAAAACTCTAAAAATAAAAATTGTGAACTTTGGCCTGATGATATTAGGGGTTTAATAGTTGGCCTTAGTAATTGCTTGAAGACTAATTTAATGATTAATGTTATTTATAAGGCAGGATGGCTAAATTTTAATAAATTGTATGTTTGTTCAAAAAGTTTGAATCAACCCAAATATATTCATTTATAGGATGTCTTTGATGTGATATCCAAAAGTTTAATGAAAATATGGCTTATTTTTTTAAATAATACTGCAGAAATGATTCCACTAGACCAAAGTGAAAATAATTCTTTAGTTATTTTTGATGATGTAATTTTAGATGAACAAAATGTCGTCCGCAAGTACTTTACTAAAGGTCGGAATAAAAAAATATTGATGTATTTTATCTTGCACAGACATATTCGAAAGTTCCCAAACAATTGATACGAGATAATGCAAACTTTCTATGTATTATACATGACGATACAAACCTCAAACATATCTATTGCAATTTTGTTGGTGGTATTGTGTCTTATGAAAAAAAAATTGATGTTGGGACGAAGATTATGGCTTTATTACAATGTATTTTAGTAGAAAATTAACAATGGGAAGTATAGGAACCAAATTAGAGCTTCTATTAAATTAAAAATTATATATATTGATGAAGATTTGACTAGCAGTGAAACATCGCTAGTTGAGAATATACAACATATTATTAAATTTGTTAATGAATGTAGCCTCTATTTTATAAAATTATATTCTTCAATCTTTCATTTTCTTTATAAAAAGAATATGTATATATAATACTTATAATAACTCGTCAATTTCACTTGCGAATAATAACACATAAAAAAAAAACTATATTCTAGACTTAAACAACTAACTTATTTACAATGGTAAATGAGTTTCTGTGATTATTGATGAGAATAGTAATCCTTGGTTTTATGCCAATCAGATTGCTCTATTACTTGGCTATAAACGACCTAGAGATGCTGTGTCAGATAAAATAAACGAAAATTTTAAAAATAATATGATGAATTAAGTGTTGGCAAAACACCAACACTTAGGGCTATTCAAAAATTTTATGGTTTTGTTAATGAACCAGGTCTTATACAGTTTCTAACCCCATCTAAAATGGAAATGGCAGAAAAATTTCAGGATTGGTTATATGAAGAAGTTTTGCCATCGATTATAAAACATGGTGAATATAAATGACAATAAAATGATTGCATTAAAAGACCGGCAGATAGAAAGTGACAGAAAATTAAGTTAATCATTTAAAATATCTGAACAAAAATACAGATAAACATACAGAAAATTTAAAAGAATCTGTTGATATAGCATTAGTTGGAATAGCTAACAGAGGTGATGTTATCAGAGAAATGACCCCACATGTTTTACCACAAACACAAAATCTAAATTTAAATCCAACTTTTGTTCTTTTATTGTTATATGATGGTGCTTGTAGATATGATTATTATGTCATTTGAACTAAAAGAAAAAATCTTCAAACAAGTTTGCATAGAATTAAAAAAGAACATCCAAATTTTATACTAATGTTGAGATTTGATAATATTCCAAATTCTACCAATTTATGTCGAAGAATGGAAGAAGCAATAAATGATCAGATTGAGTGTTTTTGTAACCATGTTAATATTTTTAGAAATAATTATACATCAATTTATATCAAAGAATGAGAGAAGCAATGAATGATCAGATTGAGTGTTTTTGTAGCTATTTTAATGTCGACAGAAATAATTGTACTCAAAAAGAATTAATTAATAATATTAATATTCTTGTTCGAATTGAGTAAGATTATAATTTACAAACCATCTGTTTTATTAATCCAAAAAAAAACTACCCATTATTTATTATTTAGTGTCTTCCAGTTGTAAGTTAGAATACCATTATTTAAAACTTTACAAATAGTAAACAATTCTGTTGACCAATTAGCAGTATAACTCTTCTCGAAAATTTTCTTTTGTTTGCTTACATGAATGACATCGCCAACTTTGTATTTTGGTTTAGTAATTGTGTCTACAAAATTTGTTTGCATAACATTTTTTCATTGGTCTTATTGACTTCAATTGTCTTCATACCAGTAGTTCTGTGTTTTGTGTTGTTGTGTTTTTTGACTAATTGATCTTAATATATTGACCCATTTATAGTTTCCATTCAAAGCAAATCTTTTCCACTTTTTATTTTTCAAAGTTCTATTAGATTTTTCAACGACACTAGCTTTTAGTTCACTGAATGTAAAATAATGGTTGATATTATATTTTTGAATAAGTTCTTCAAATATTTTATAGTAAAATTCTAAGCCATTATTGCTTTGAATATTATGTGGGTTTCTTTCCTTCAATATAGATTCTAAAGCATTTACTTCATTTTTTGCTGTTTTATCTTTTTATTGGTATAACAAATGCATATTTAAAAAAAACATCAATTGTTTTTGTAATATATTAATATTCATTATTTATATGTGATATGCCTTTCAAAATACCAGTGTACTTTCCAACAAGATCAATTTGCCATAAATCATCAATTCCATACGAAATTACTTTCATTCTGGGGAAATTTCTTCTCGCTGGCTTATATAATTAATTATGTATGCCTTCTCGCATATAGAACATTTACTTTTCTGAATTAATCGTCCATTTTTTGTATTTTCAATTTTTATATTATTATATTTGTAACATTCTTGCACTTCAAACACCAAGAATTCTCCATTTAATAGTTATATATATATATATATAGATATATATATATATATATAGTTAATCTTTATATTTCACGAATATTCCTATAATTATATTCATACCATCATCATATTCGGGTACTTTATTTTTTTAATTTTAAATATTAAATTATTACCTTTTTTAACATCCAAAAGTTTACTGTCATCTATTTTTGAAGTTCCCCTAATAACTGTCATAGTATCATCAGGTAAAAAATTATAAGGTAAAATGATTATTTTATAAACAGTACAATCCATCAAAAAAGTAAAAAAAAAAAAGGCATATGACTAAGTGAAAAACATTATTTAAAAGCAACTTTACAGAAAAATGAAATATGTATGATTATTCTTCCATGAATTTTTCGACTAATTGGTTTAAATTTTGCAATTTAACAGCTACTTCTTTATCGAAATATATTTTATTTATTCTATGATAATTAATAGAAACATAATAAATTATATAAACAAAAACTTTACTATGTTGATCTCGTAAAGCAGAAACAATGGTGTTGTATTTTTATTCTACATATGATTTTAAATCAGAAATACTAGTGTTGTATTTTGATTCGACATTGTTTTTAATGCATAATCAGAAACAATAGTTTTATATTTTGAAACTACATCCTTTTTTTAAGTCCATTTTGCATTATTTATTTATTTTATACAATCAGCAATAGTATTACCGAATTGTTAATTTATATCTTACCTTTAGAGCATAATCAGAAACAATAGTTTTATATTTTGAATCGACATCTTTTTTGTAAAATTTTGTGCTTAGATTCTAAATCTTTATGATGTCTGTAAGCAATATCGTCATATTTGCATGCTTCATCTAATTTATCTACTCCTTTGTCGCCTCTTTCTAATCTTTTGTCTAATTTTGTAAAATATTCCACAATAATTATAAACAGGCAAATGCATTTCGGGGAAATTTAAATTATTCAATGCCCAATTTATAATACCTTTACCATGGTGTTCAGAACTCCATAATGAGTGCGGAATTACATTTAAAACACTTATAATATATGGAATTCCTTTCTCGTTATTGACAACAAAATCAGAAAATTTATTGTTCAACATATTCATAATGTTTACTTTTTCATTATGATAATGTTTATTTCCAGCATTTACTTAGCCTTGAATAACTAATAATCTACCAATCAAATTTCTAACATCATCCATCCAAATATATTCTTTTGGCAAATTGTTTTTTTTTTTTACCTTCTACAGATCTAGGAGTTCTTAAAGAAATAATTATTTCTGGTGTTTTTTAAATATTTTTCATTAATTGGTTTAATTATATTTTTGTATTTCCAACTTCTATTCGAGTTAATGTTCGTGTAGTTTTAGTCATTATCAGCGAAATTATCCTCAAGATCTTTTTCTTTTATTTACAAATTCGAAAGCCATTCTGTTAATCATATTCTTTATTTTTAACAGATATTTTGTCATCAGCTATCTTCACTTTTGTATCCCCAATGTAAAAAGTATGTCCATCTCCTTGTTAACCATATTGATTATCAATAACATTTATTCTTTTTGAAATTTCTTTTCCGAGATTTATAGTAGAAACACCTGCTATAATCGACAAATTTTTCAATGGTACAATGCCCATTCGCTTTTCTACATTTGGAGATTTCGAGAAGAGTTCTCATTCAAAAGATATTTCTTTTGGTATTGGTGGATAATCTAAATTTTCTACTGCCACTGGAACTAATGTGTTTATTAAATTTTTATTTTCTTCACATGTATGTTCTACTTTTTTGCCAATATTTCTTAGTTCGCCAATTCGTGGCAGCTCTTTCTTCTTGTTTTTTTCATACTCTGTCTCATGGTGCTTTTTATAGTCTTTATATACTTCAATGAGTAATTTTACTCGAGGAATATCCTTTGTTTATTTCATTTATATATAATATATTTTACTTATAAATGAGTTATAAAAGTATTGAGAGTTTTGAAATACAAACTTTTCCCTTAACTGAACAGACTAGGAGAAATTTGAATGTTTACAATAAAAGAATTCAGTTGGATATTCCTATAGGAGATGGCTTTTCTTTTCCAAACGATGCTTATGTTTTCTAATGTGATAATCTGGGAATAACTTCAACAATGATGAATGCTTTGTTAAGATCGCCAAGTGAATAAAATTATATAGAGATGTCTTATGTTGATAATCTATATCGAGTGAAATCTTTACATAGTGATAGAACAAATGAAGTAATGTATCCAGTAAGATATTTGTTTGGTTTTATTCACGATAACAATGAAATTTACTGGAAAGGTGACTATAAAATTACTTTCATTCGTAATTCATCTGAAAACTGTTTATATGTTTATCAAAATAAAAAAAGCAGATGGTACACTAGATAGAGATAATGCCGAACCAGGCTAAAGTGTTATTCAAAAATTAAAAATTATGTGGTCTGTTGTTGAATATGAAGTAATCAAAGCCATTGTAATTAAAGAGAAAATATACAAAGAACACAAACTTCCAATTAGTTTTGATTATTGGCCATTTTTATAAAAATAAGTTCCTACTGGAGCAACTAACTTTAACTTTGATATAAAAGATCAGTTAAATAATTTACAAATTGGCTTGCCTATTTTGTAATTGTAGGCTTTCAAACTAATATAAAATCGAGCTGATCATAGTGTACATGCTTATATATTTGATCACTGTAGTTTGAGAAATATTTATGTAAAAAATGGAAGAAATGAAATTTTCCAAAAGAAAACTGGAATTTAGATATAGAAAAGTGGCGTTTGCAATTAAATGTATCTTGCTTATAACGATTTTAGAAATTCGAAAAGAAAACCGATTACTGTATTTCGAGATAATGAACTCTTTTATAAACCAAGTGTAAACATGCATGGTGATATAAATTATTATTTATTTTGTTCAAATAGAAAAACAACTATAGTTAAAAAAAAAAAACAAATATAAAAATTAGTGTGGATTTTAACAAAGCTGTTGGAGCTGGTACAATTTGTAATGTTGTTCTAGTTAATGAACGAAGTTTAAGTTATGATTGCTTGCAAGAAAGGATTACTGTAGATCTATAAATTTTTTATTTTATTAAAAGGAATATGTATACTATTCTACAGAAACAAGAAATTGTTTCGATATTTTAATACAATATTCTAGACTCATAGTTGAGTGGTTGCATTTAAAAGTTTTACAAAAATTTATCAAATAAAAAATTATTTTTCTAATTAAAATTTTCTCACTTTTTATAAATTTTTCAATATTTTAAGTGGATCAAATTATATAATTTTTAAAATGTTGGGATATTGGATATGAAATTATAAAAACAGCAACTTCCATTGATAAAGAATTGGACCTTGTTAATTTCAAAATTGTTTTAAAAATCGATAAAAATGATTAAGATCAGATAAATCTTCTAATTTTAAAGACTGTGTTTATGACTTGGATTGCCGTGATGGCTGGGATTATGAAATTGGTAATGTCTATGCTTCAGATTATTTGTTATTTTTAGACTTCAAAAATCTTATTGGTGTTTTACTTTTGTTGAATTAAATTTATAAATTCTATCAATTATATTTTATAATATTTTCACTTCATTTTTGCTTATTTGCTTGTCTTACTCTTAAATTTACTTGATTAAGATTGCTTGCTTGCCAAATTGGCCTTTCCAAAACAAAAATGTGAAAATTCGCTTTAAAATAAAAAAAAATTGCTTGGTTTTAAGGTAGCATTTAAATCTGCATGTCATTATGAAAGAAGTAGCAAATCTGCTAGTTTTCTGCTTATTTTGGGGTAAATTTGCATTTTTTTAATGAAAATGTGAGTGGTCCAGGAGCCGCCTTTTACATCTACTATTTTGTTTTATCAGCTTGTTGATTCCTCAGCAGTAGTATTATTTTGTTTTGTGTGACATAATATTTCTGTTAAAAAGTTCGCTGAACTCTGCCACTAGATACTGTAGAGTTGAGGGTTAGAGGGGAAACGTTCTTGTAGGTAGGTACAGTGAGAGGTCTTGAACCTGCATCTGAAAATGTGTCCCCCAGGGTCCTTCGAGTTGAGTTGACGGAGGTTTCCTCGAGATTCTACTGTTCCCTCTCCTTTGGTTTCGAATTCATTCATTCAGGTGTTGAATTCTTTTCTCCATAAATTTTTTAAGTCCCCACAGTCATTCTGAGTTGTTTGAATAAATTTTAATTGAAATGTTACTTTAAAAATGTATAAACAAATTTTTCTTCCTCGCGAAGACTGAAGCGAAAAACTCGTATTTTCTCGTGAAAGATATCCAGTTATCTGGGTTGGAATTCAGACCAGACCTGAAAAGCTTAATACAAGTGACCCACTCGTTTCAAGTTTACTAACATTTTGTTTCAAATTTCACTTTAGTATTATTAAATGTTTGATCAACTTATTATACAACAAATAATGATATGAGGAATGACAAGCTAATAAATAACAAGTCACATTAATACTTTTCCTAAAAAAAAAAATTTTTTTATTTTAAAAATTTCATAAAAACATTTAGTTAACACTTCCAAGACATAGACTCTATATATTACACTTGAAACTTCATTAAAATAATCACAACAAATAATTTTACAACTGAAAAACTTTAAAATATTTCTTTAATGTTTACATTCTATAGCACTACAAACTTAAAAATTGTTACTCCATGTTATGTCACAAATCATAAAATTACTTAAATTTCATTCAAATTCATTACTAACTTTTTCAATATAATACCACTGAAAACACTCTAAACTTAAAAATCGCTACTTCATGTTACACCACAAATCATAAAATTACTTATATTTCATTAAAATTCATTACAAACTTTTTCAATATAATACCACTGAATGCCTAACAAGCTTAAAACCATTAATTCATCCTACATTTTTAAACTGTAAAAATATCATGACAAATCATGTTACAACTGAAAACTTTTTAAATATTTCTTTAACATTTACCTGTGAATGCCTTACAAGCTTAAAACAAATCATTCATCCTACATATTGTAAACTGTAAAGATAGCATAACAAATCATGTTATGACTGAAAACGTTTACAATATTTCTTTAACATTTGCGTGTGAATGCCATACAAACTTAAAACCAATACTTCATTATAAACCTTTACACTGTAAAAATATCATAACAAATCATGCTATGATTTTAAAATTTTTAATATTTCTTTAATATTTTCGTGTGAATGCCATGCAAGCTTAAAACCAATATTTCATCCTACATCTTTAAACTATAAAAATATCATAACAAACCATGTTATGATAAAAAAAAAATTAAGTTGAAATATTTTCATATCATATTACGTCAGAAATCATTTACATCTTAGAACCTTCATATTACATCTCACATTCTTTTAAGTTGGTAAATTATATTACATCACAAAATATCTAAAAAAATAATAATAATATAGTATCATCGCTTCATAATACAAACGAAAAATCATTAAACAATTTTAATTTTAATGTTCACAATAATTTCCATTTTGGGTTAAGAGATAAACTTATTTTTCATCTCTTTACAGGAACAACAGGTGGTGGTGGTGTAGCAGGTGATATTGGTGACAAAATAGAATTATATATTATGAATTGTGGTGAATGCATGAACAAAGGAGGAGGTGGAGAAATTAATTTACATTGCAGTGATACAGGTGTTAATAATTCAGGAGATGGCAGACTTGGAGGAGGTGAAGACACAAAATTGAATTGTAAAAATTCTTCTAACTCTTGAAATAAGCTGTTGTTATACACCTCTTCCCACACATGATTTAAGGGCATAACCTTAAAGACTAATGGAGTGTAACAAGAACAAATTTCGTTTTTTTATACATTGCTTACCTGATTTGATACTGGCTGTTAAATTTAGAGCTTCTAAGCTCAATGCCGGAGGCAACGCTGGAGGCAACACTGGAAGCAATGTTGTAGACACTCAGCGCCGGAGACAGAGCCAGATGGGCGTTCTACTTCCTCTCGATATTGAAGTAACTGGTATAGTTATTCTCGATGCTGTAGTCAATGAAGATGATGCTGTAGACAATCTCGATGCCAGAGGTGATTGTGATACCCCTAAGGAGGGCATTGGCATTAGCAATGGTTGTAGTGTAGGACCACTTTCGTTGTCTTCGTCCAAAGAATCTATCAAATTTATAATTAAACGATCCGAACAATTCATTATCTCATTAAAATAGTCCCAATTAAAATTTTCAAGTTCGATATCAAAGCCTTGGTTTGATAAACCAAGCAAGTAATCTTTTGTAGGAACGCGACATCGCTGCGCGAACCACATAGTTTAACTGCTGGAAACAGTGGAACGAGTGCTAAATGCTAAACCTCTATTTACAAAAATTTTCAAATTCCTAGGTAAATGTACAAGAAACAACATTTATTCCCTCCAACCCGAGGTCAGAAAGGCAAACATCCCCTTCCCCTCCTTCACCTATAACTTTCAAATAACTTCACCACCTCATCCCAACCTCTGAGACAAACCTCTCTACTAAGTTTCATCCTCGAAGAAATGAAAACAAAACCATTTCAATAATAAATAAATAAGTAATTTAAGTTTCACTGCAAATAATTATGTTATGAAATTAATTTTGGTTGATTATTAACAATAATATTTAAGTGATACATATCTATAAAGGCATATAATTATTAGTTGCAGATTTACAGGACTTAGTAGAATATGCAAAAAAAATCATTATCAGTATATGATAATCCCTCTTTAAGTTTTTCTAAGATTAGTTTTGCATTTTAAAGATAATGTTTATATATGTATTATTTCAAAACTTTGAATGTAATTTCTGTTTAATAACATGAACTATTATGTTATGCATTATAAAAACACCCAGTATTTATGTAAATTGTATGAATAAATTTTTCTTTAACCCTGATCTTTATTGAATTCAAGATTCGTTTTGCAAAGTATTTTAAGTATATTTTGTACCCTTTTACCTATACTGTGTATTCTTATTATTATTTGGGTTAAACATGTACAGATTACTTCCGTTAATTTACACAGTCATTATTTACTATGATTAAAATTTTATTTCATGGGATAATTTTGTTTTAAAACTTGGTGTGTAAGTGGAATAATTATTTGATAAGTCTTGGCTATGTTTCGAATTACTCTGAAATTTCGTTGTTTTTTATTTCTGTATATTTTCTAGCATAATGGATGTTGGGAAGTGGTTCTAATTGTTATTATGTGGAAAACAAAATATCTATTTGGCTCGAGAGTCTCATTCATATATGAAGGTGCTTTATCCTTGCTATGCGCAAGGGTTGAATAGTTTACCTGAGTCCTATCAGGGATGTGGACGGCCTTGACTGTCTCCTTCATGAAAAGCTAGGCACCTGGGTTGTCTCCAGGGTATAATAAAGACAAAGTTCGTCATGCGAGGTTTGTTGGTCTCAGGCATGCACCCTCTGTGATCTTGATTTTCGGTTGGTAGCATTGGAAAGATGTTGAATTCAAACTTTTATATTTTGTGACTATGGACAAAGGGTGATATCACAGATAGACCTGTATAGCTCTAAACACAACTAGTTTTACATGTGTGGAGATATCTGGAAACACTATAAGTTTAGCAATTCGAGGCCATTCACTTAGGTTAAAACATCTATAAAATTGAACATACTTGGCTTTAAAACAACATAACACATCTGGCTTAAAAACAACATAGTGTAGGTTAGTTTTACTAACCAATGATAATGTTTTTTTCTTTTCTTAGAAAATGAAGTTCACTTTTCTAAAAGGTATTTTATAAATAAAAGTAAAAATTCATTTTTAAGATGTATTTATTAATAAAAATATATATAAACACAGTCCATTTCAAATATTTACATAAATTTTGATAATGTAAGCTGTTACAAAATGTTAAAAAAATAAATATATATCTTTCCGAAACAAAGTCGAAATGGTTTACTCCAACGTGTTAACAACTTGCTAATATTCAACTTACACTTCGATTTCTGTATGCATGAACAGATGATTTCATTGTCTTGTTTATCCATCTTTAATAAATATTGGATTTCATACAATCAACTACTTTTAATACTAAATTTCACTCATTAGTTCACAATGTTCTCTCATCCCAAATAGTGCCATTGCAATTGTATAATATCCATGGTTGATTTAGGAGGATAATCATCATAATCTGTTTCACCCCAGTCAGACATAATTGCCCAAGTTAGCATTAATTAAGAGTTTTCCTGTGCAAGAGAAAAATGTTGAATTAGATCTGTGTGTTTTACATAATTGTTTGGATGATGGGCAGTCATATTCTTTTTCAATATCTGTTACTTTCCCATTACACATACTTTCTAAAAGGCATTTTTGCTTGACTCCACCTACACATATACTTCTAAATGAAGTAAGTATTGTTTGCAAATATCTTCAATACTCTCATACCCCATACACCCACTCTCCCATTTTAAACCATGGTGATGGTTGGTAACCCATCTATTAGTTTTCTTGTATTTGGGAGTTAGATATGCCCAGTCAAACGGTGCTTTAAAGCTGAAAACAGTTGTATGTTCTTCCATATCAGTAATTATTAATTCATTAATGATAAGTTTTTCTGGATATTGAAATCCTAGTACATTCCAAAATATTTCGCCTTAGCCATGGTCTGTCTCCTACTGACTCAATTCATAATTTTTACTAGCATATCTCTTACATTGTAACACATGTCTATCATGAATTATCAAAGCAAACACTTGCGTATTTTCTGTCATGGGTGTACTTGCAATTATTTCAATTTGTGAATCAATTATGCTATTGGTAATTGTGTCATCTTGTCTGCTTACATCAAATACAAATAATGTTCTTCTACTTTTAAAGGCTTCGGTTCTGGTATCGGTGAACCAATTTTGTTATAATACAATTCCTGAAACATTTGTATACATGCTGTTGCAAATAAGGAATTTCCCATTAAAAAAATTTGCATTAAAATCAGCATAGAGATAATCTTGGCTGTTTGGATTTAGTTGAATATTTTTCATATCACAATTATCAAATATTGAACGATCTGCTTTAAAATTATTTTGTTGGTTTGTTTGAAAACATATGATAACAAATCGAGGTTCCTCAGACAAAAAAAAACTTGATTTCATATGCCATACAACTTTTGTGTGGTTGGTAGAGTTGGAAAGGACTCCAGAGCACATAAACTGTATGTAACGTCTAAGATCTTCCCTTTTTCAATATATGTTAAAAATGTTACACAGTTGTATGAGTAAATTTCAATATATGGCATTAGCCGACAGTGTTTAATTCAAATGCTACACAGTCCTTGTTATTAGCTGTATCATATATGGCATTCACATGCATGTCACCGAATAGAACAATCAAATCTTGTTTAGCACTTAAAATAACATGTTTGTTGTCTTCAGTAAAGTCCACGACCATACTTAATGGTATAACAACTTCATATTTTCTACCTGGATTTATCTTTAGTGAATAATCGCTAGCATTGCTACACCCAGCCATCAGACCTGTATAAAGATCGTTTACAGTTTGTGAAACATAGCTTTTTATCGTGGAAGTAATTCTAACATCTCTGGTCTGATCGATCCATTATATTTAGCAAATATGAAATTCTATCGATTAAATTAAGTATTCCATTTGTTACCATTTTTGTAGTAACTGGATTGCTTGCATCGACCATTTTTTTAATTGTTTCTCTAAACCTTAAACTTGATTTCGACGGTAATGTGTAAATATCATGATTTTTTACTGAAATCCTTATTTCTGATGGAAATGTATACAGACCAACTTGGAACAGTTCATACACATGTATTTCAGTATTTGTGATTTCATCTTCATAACTGATTGGTTATTCAACATGAAGTACATTTTCCATTTCGACTAATCGTATATCCCGATTCTTTTAAAAATAATTCATTGCTTCCTGTTAACTTCATGGGTAACTTATTTGAACTGAGCATTTTTATACTTACATTCACATCTTTTTATAGTTCCTTTTTCGAAATGTGTACCTTAGTGAGATATTTCTTAAAACAACCACCTACTTTACGTCCATATTGGGTGTTATATACAATATCCATTTTGATTGTAATGTGCACAGAATGCAACTTTTTATATAGCTTTTTAAAAATGTTAATGGTTGGTTTTTCAATACTTTTTATTCTCGAGCCACAGCACACGTGAATTCATGTAGTGTCTTTACCGGTTTCCCATTCAAATATGAACTGCCTACAATATTAACATTTATATGACATACAGTTAACGACGATATATTAACTTGTTTGGATGATTTATGTAATTCATTAGCAGGATACACTCTCCATTTGTGGCCCAACATATTTGCAATCGAATTGTCTTCTTAGAAATCGATATCAACATTACTAAACATCGCACTAGTTAATGTATTTGGATTTATACGTAATTGGAAATGCACATCTTTAGGTAATGCCTCTTCAATGAATGTTTCCAAGTCATCCATCACATAAAATCCTATAGGTATCACAATTCTAGGTTTTTTCACCATTGTTAACCGTAAATGATTGGTCATGCTTGTCAATGTTTGGTATGCTGTTGTAAGAAACGAATTTGATTTGACTTATTTTCCATTCTCCATCTAACTCCAACACAGGGAAAAATACAGCACACAGATGCTATGAATTACCACTTAATATCAATGTTATAGACATATTACAAATATGTTTAATATTACAATTACTTGCATATCCTATTTATAAACAAAACACGTAGACATAAATGTCCACAATTGATTGTATTTGGTAATAATTGTATTTGGTAACTGTACCTTAATTGTATGTTTTTAAAATAATTATGTAATTAAATTGGAGGACGTAAACCACCAAAACTGTCATAATACAATGATTGATTTACATTTTTAATTAATGCTTCCCACTGTGTACCTTTGTTTTGTCTAGAATCTATATTAACAATCATACATTCACGGAGATGTGGTTTCTTTGGTAAATCATCTCTCATATACACACCTCGAAAATATGAAATATCTAGTTTCTTTACAAATACGTGAATATATTTGTTATTTAATGCATGTTTTGGAAGACTATGTAAGACTTTATGTGATTTTTTCCCCGTTTGGAGTGTTTTCATCCTTGTCCAACTTTATAAGGTTTCAAATACATCACTTTATCCTTTAATATAACTGCTCTACTGATAGCCGAAACTCCTCCGAGGATTGATCCAAGAGCTGTTAATGCTGGAAATAGAAATGGAATGATTCCTCCTTTCTTTATTTTTCATTTTAAACCCATGCCTTTTTTAACCTTTGCACTCATGACTTTGTCAACAACCCAAGAACAGCTTCTCACCTGTCGATGTAAACAGATTCTTCCTTATATTTGCTGCTTTATCGGCTAGAATTGTATCCGCTATATGTCTCACTTTCAAATTGTTTGTTCGATCATAAACTATATTGTGTTCTATACAAGCATTATCCAGAGAGTTTATTTCTTGATCATTCCGCACCCACAATAATTGTATTTTGGTAAATGCAACTCAAATGGTGATTTATTAATCAATGTATTCAATACTCGGCATCCTTTTTTGATATGTTTAGAACGAGGCATTATTTTCAACTGAACAGAAGCCTTTAAATAGACCTTCATTTATAGTTTTACGTTAGTACATTACGTTATGCAAGACTGTAAAAATGAAGGTTATAAAACAAAATGTACATCTTTCTTTGATTGTAAATACAAAAGAAAACATAATTGAACAGAAATATGACATTCTTTTTCCATCAAATATACATTGCATAATAAGCAGTCCTTCCTGTGGATAAACGTGTGTTATTATGTTGCTGTTGGAACATCCAAATTGACTTAAATTTGAAAACGTATATGTGTTTTCTAAAACAATACAAGAGAAATATCAATGATTAGCAAGTATTTTATCACTAATTGAAGGAATGCTATATTTACCTTTTACAAATAAAGAAGATATTGTGACTCCGAATGAAGCATTACCCAATTCGGTATTTATTTTTGACGATGTTTGCTGTGAACCACAGGGTGAAAAACAGCAATATTTTTGTATTATTTGATATTCAAACATTGATTGTTTTTATCTACCACAAATTTATGCACAGATTTCATAACATAATTTGTGTGATAATGCAAATATCATCATTATGTTTCAAATGGACAATATGAACCTGCAACATATTTACAAAGATCATGTTTTAGGCGATATGATATTTACAAAATTTAAACATATGTGTTTTTACTTCTGGAAAAGCAAATGCGGTTTTTTTGGTGATTATGCCAATGCTTGCCCTGTATAACTGCAGACATAGATCTGGATTTGACCGGTTTTTATTTCCTGAGCAAGAATAATAATGAGTATTTCAAAGTTTGGACATAGTGGTATAAAGCACAAAAATTACCATAGCTGTTTAACAAAAATCGCAATGGGAATTGTGATTTGAACGGACATATATTATGTAATGTGGGTTTGGCTGTGAAAGATAATGATGATGTAAATAATTGTTATATAGAAGACTTAAACACCATCACGCTAAACGTGTTTAAATCGCAATCGAGAGATATTCAAAAGAAATTAATAAATTTAGTTGATAGGAATGATAATGTATATAAAAACACGAGTTTTAATTGCAAACATTTTAACCAATATTAGTAATGATTTATAGAGTATAGAACTAAGAATAGAAGAATGTTTAAATTGATTAAGTAAGGACTTTAATGATATGACATACATAATTTTTACAACACAACTTGCAGAAATTGAAGATAGTTGAAGAGTTATTATTAATGAAGTGGTAAGTGCTAGTTTTACAAAACGAGTTGAAACACAAGTGGAAGAAATAATAAAATATTAAAGTGATGAATTGATTAATAAAAAATATGGTTTAGTTATGCAAACAGATCTGAGAAAACAAAATAATTATTTGGAAACACAATTAACTTATTTTATTAATGATTTAAGAGTTAAACTATAGCTAAATTGAAAGATGTTTTAAGTAAAGTCGATAAGACTGAAAAAGAACAAACTAATCGATCTAGTGTACCAATTTGTTGACCTACTGCAGCAGTTCGAAAAGCAATTTCTTGATTCATGTAAAAATAGCTGACATTTAATGTAATATAATCAAACATGTCTGCCTGTTATTCGGAATTACATAACATTATATATCTGCTGTGAAGGAGAAATATTTACAAGCCAAGTGAGACCATATGGAACAGGATGTTTTAAACGAAGAAATATTTAAACCTGTTATGATTAGAATGAATGTATTACATTCTGTGTTGAATTCGCCTAATGAAGCACCTTTAGAAATTAAATCGGAAGAACAATTTAAGAAAAAAAAAAAGCAACCACTTTCTCATTTTACACGTCGTTATTTAGCTTTAAAAAATACTTCACCTATGCGCGATACAACATTTGGTGTACATTGAAATGGAAACATATGGTTTCTGGGATTTTCGGTAATTATATTTTTGTCTTACAATAGAATTAAAATAGGTGATTATGTAACTGATTTGAGTCACGGTTTGTTATAATTATTATTTAAAAACATTCCAAATGGATATGCCAACTCCGATTTGGAGAAAATATATAGAACTTCTTTTTCGTACGAATGCAAGCAACCATGTAGGAGATGAAAATCATCCAAAACTATATTTAGTAGGAGATATTGTCGGATGTGGAATATATAAAAATGAAATCGACAACCAATTTTCTCCTGTATATTGAAATAATCCTAATGAATTGGTGGATAGATTAAAACATCTCATCGCTTCGAGACAATCTGCTAATAATTCACATGCAAATGAAATTATTTCTATAATTGAAGAGCTGAAAGAAGACAGTTATAGTACAGATGAAATTTAGTCATATTTATCAAGAACTTCATGCTCCAGCCAGGATAAGATATCCTAGAGGAAGAGTTATTACTAAAGGGATACAAAATATTTTAACCATAACAGACGTTTATTCCAAATATGGTTGGGCCATTCCTTTGAAAAGCAAAACTGGGAAACATGTTAGTGATGCAATTAAATCCGTTTTGAAAGAGAGGACTCCAAATGTGCTCAAATCTGACAGAGGAAACAATTTTTTTCTATGCCATTCCGGAAACTAATGAGTGATTATGGTATTAATCACTATGCAACTTATTTAGACCTTAAAGCCAGTGTTGTGGAACAACACAACAAATCGATTAAGCTGTTGATATGTAAACATTTCACTTCAAAAGGGACTTACAAATGGGTGGATCTTTTACCTCGAACACTTAAATTTTATTATTCCAGATATTATATAACTATGAATATAGTGCCCAAAGAAGTTGCAGACCATAGTTTAGTGAAAACAATTTATAATAATGTTGAAGTCATCGACGAGAGAAAATAAAAGTTCAAAGTTGGCGAATATGTGCGTATCTTTGAGAAAAATTTACAGTTAATATGTCTTATGAAATATTTTAAATAATTTCAAGTAGACAATCACATCCCAGAGTGTATTACCTAGAAACCTATGACAGACAGCCTATAAAGGGCGGTTTTTAAAAACATGAACTGAAAAAAGTTAGTTCTCCAAATTAATATTTGATTCATAAAATCATTAAAAGGAAAAGAAATATGTCTTTGGTTCGATGGAGAGGTTTCTCAAAAACACACAACTCAATGGTTAATAATACATATATTAAAGGTTGTAATACCTAAATAAAAATATTTTAAATAATATTTGATGTGTCATTTAATTGAATAAACCTATCATTATCAATGGTGTTTGCTTGTGCAATTTAATGTGCAATAAATCTGCTTGTTGAGTGGATTAGCCTTTAAGTGGTAATCCATGCATTTATTTCTTATTATTATTGTATTTCTTGTAAAATTATTCAATTAAAAACATTTATAATTGAATTACTCCTTCACTTCTATTTCACCAGAAAAAATTTTTTTTAAGGGAAACTTCAAATTTTTTACTAACAATGTGTATGACAGAGTAAAGGGCTTATTGATCCTGCATTAACGATCAGATAGAGAAAAATTGAAGAGAGAGGGGAGGACGAGTGAGATAACAGAAAACCTAAGTCGGTGTTCCTAACAAGACTTTAATGTATTTTCCCTTAAACATTCGGAATGGGTTGGAATATCCTATACACAGAATTGGCTTTCAAAGCTATTAATAACGAATCTAATTCTATGAAGGAAATGATAGTTTGACACTGGAAAAAATTAAATTACTTTTCTAAAATTTTCATCAGAGAATTATAACAAGTTTTCACTACACAATTCAAAAGTTGGAGGTGATAAAAGATGTTTTATCATGTAACCTTATTTTTTTAGATATAGTTTTTCATGTTGAGGGAATATTTTCTAACTGCGGGACTCGGCTAACATATTTTAATGCACTGAAAGTAAGACAAGGTTTTAGGTATAGAGAAAACATTTTCTCAATGGGTCAGTTTCCAAGCGAAAGTGAAAGTTTGTCGGGCAGAGGGTGGAGGGGAGCCAGCCAGGCAAGGTCAGTTTAAAATTCATGGGTAGTTTTGCAAACAAATAAACTTTTTGGAAGAGTCCAACTTGGTTTCTTGAGGGTAGGTAAGCAGTTGGACAGCTCTTGTGATGGACAAAGATACATTCTGAGCTGGAGGTGGAGGGGATGATGCGTAACGGGCACAAGGAACTTGTCGTCTCGGATAAAGACACATTTTGGACTATGATGGTGGAGGGCAGTTGGGGGAGTGGTCGCCAAGGAGGTGCAGGTAGTCCTCGAGCTAACCGATGACGCATTCTGGGTGCTGTGGAGGGAGGAGGGGGCAGGGAGTGAGCCAGAGCGATCTGACCACTTCTCGCTGACCAGCGCCATCTTTAGTTTAACGCCAACCCTTGTCCTGGATACTCACAACACCCGTGTCTGACATTCTGGCGGAATCTAGGGCTATAACAAAGGGAAGCCGATCTGTGGGCTTCACCTTTCATTAAATGTTTTTATCTAATACTATCTGCTCCGGGCTTCAGGTATCATTTTAATAAAAACATTTTAATAACTTTTAACTAATAACTTTTAATTAATGGGAAAAACAATTTTGTGTGTTATGCAGATATAGTATGTCTATTATTTTTAAAGAATTTTATAAGAGTTTATCATGTAAACCCCATTTCTGATTTTGGTAGATGAAAGTTAACTGGATTTTCAACTCGCGTTTATGTTAACAAGTTTTCCTAGACTTAACGGGAATTTGTGTTAACATTATTCGACTCGATGTAGCATGTCCATTATTTTAAATAATTTTTCATTGAGGAAGTTTGCTTGCTTGTTAAAAGTGAATTATTATTCTTCTTGCAATAGGAACATTTATTCGCAGCAGTAATCCACTTCTCAGGATATGTCGTTAATGTAGTGTGTGTGTGGTCAACTCTCTTTGCGTTTAATTAATATTTCACAAACATTAAAAATATTTCCTTCATTTACAGTTTTTACTGTAGTTTAAACTGAGTAGCCTGAAGACCGTGCTCCAAGTCTCTAATCATGATTATAAGTCGGCGTAAGTGGTGCGCTCAACTCATTCCTACATCAGATTCCACAACGAACGCACATGTTTGAAATAATTTAAGGTATGTGTATGAATAATAGGGAGATAGATGTACACTATTGTTTCTGGTTAAAATTTAATACTAAATGTGAGTTTGGAAATATTTAATTGTCCATGTTGTAGGGTATTCAAATCAGTTCTTAGTAAGTTTGTGTATTTTGAATGTGTGCTTTATTACATCATTAAGTTATCAGAATAGGAGGTAAACTAGGGAAATATTAATTCGTAAATATAATATTGATCCATTCACGTAGTTGTGCATTAAACTAGTCCGCAAGCTCCACGTTTCATCCCTTGACTAACCTCCCAGCCGGACAGACGTCGGCCATGCTCCACGTATCTAATCGGGCTTATAAGTCTCCGCAAATCATATACTAACGTCATTCCTTCAGCAACCTCGCATCCGGACAGATGTCTTTTGGGAGAGGAGCTTGTGCGATTTCATTAATTTAAAAAACAGGATAGCTGGGTTCCATAATTCGTTTAGTGATAGTCACGTACTTGTGTTCATTTGCAGTTTAATTAGTATCGAAATGCATATCTATTCAGATTGGCTAAATTTCATTTCACACAAATACGCACTATAAGTCATTCACTTTACCATGAACGGCCTATACCAGAGCTGCTCCCCACCCCATAAAATAAGAAAAAAAAGTGCTTTAGCTTACCTTTGCACAAACCATAAATATCAATTCACACAAAATTCTAAAATTAAAAAAATATATCGGATTAAAGATTATCGAAAATTTTTGATCGGATTAAAATCGGATTAAGAATTTCTGGTCGGATTAATCCTTATTCCGATTGTTTGATATCGGAGGGTTAATCCGATTAATCAAAAGCAACACCCATTTGTATCTAGGACGCCCACGCCTCTACTACTCATACCGACGAGCATTTTGACCACAGGTTAAAACTCGATCACATAATCGGCACTGGAGACAACCATTTAGCGATGAACCATGTTGTGACTCTATGATCGCTGAAGTAAAAGGCAGGTCGTATTCGTAATTCATCGTTTTATGACGAGAAAGCGCTTCCAAATCGATGTTCACATCACAGTGTCAGAACGAACTGTCATTATTTACTAGATAAATGCGTTTATTTTTATAGTAAAGAGCATAGCTTCTGTCTACCATCAAATGTATATGTAAAATAAATATGGGAGCACTTTAGGAAAACCCACAACTCGTTCGCCCCAGAAGAAAACGTGCAAATACTTACGTAACAATATGGTATTTAAACACGTTTGGAGGCATATGTACGTAAATATAGAAATTTAACATAATTTTATATTCCCATATTTATATATACATAATTATGTATACATTTAATTTAAAATAATTCTATTTGCGTATTTATATACCTGTACATAATTAGGTATAAAATAAATTAAAAATAATTTTTATATTTCCTTAATTAAGTATTCATAGGCCTATACGCGGAAGGTCCCATACTCGCGCAGTCGCTAATGTAGTCTCTGGAACTGTAACGTAGCTACCGTGCATTGGGGAAGCCTTTTTGACAAAGGCGTATAGCGAAGTACACACAGTACACGACAACTGTTTCAACTCAGGTATCGACAACCACACAGGTCTGTGTATTGTAATGGGGCGAGGGAAGGACGCAATGAACTGCGCACAGTACATGAGGTCCAATGTGGCTCTTGGTGCTTTTGAAACTGCCTCCCTCTTCTGGACAGAGGCAAGGCTCTGTAACCGGCCCTCTCATTCACTAGCTACAGATGGCTGCATGATCGACAGCAGAATTTGATACGCGCCTTGCGAAATGCCTACCTCCCAGGCGCGTGGAAGTAATTTACAACGAACCCTGCGGGATGATTACGAACATAGCATATCGCAAGATTCGGGTTGCTGAGAAACGATTTCGTCAGTGTGTAGCGCACTCCGGAGCGAGCTGAGTATGAAGTTCGGGTTTTTCGTTATTGTACCTGAAATGTGGCAGTTTGATGACGTCGCAGCGGTGAAAATCGCAAGATGCGAGTGCGAACGTACGTTTTGTGCAGTCACCATCGCAACTGTCGTGCGATGTTCAACACGAGTGCTACTGTCCGTGAAAAGCTGAAAATAAACACTGCAAGTGATTAACTTTAAGCTAATTAACCAACAAATAGGGCCTAAACGTAATACACTCTAATGATGTAAAACACTTTGAATTATTCGCAAGATATATATATATATATATATATATATATATTTATTTATATATATATTTATTTATTTATTTACAGCAGTCTTTCTAGGTTATCCCGGCAGCACGAGTTAATATATCCTCTCAACAGATGTCTCGCAGGTATTTACTTTCCTGGCCAACAGATGTCGCGCTGGGTGATCTGTAAGTTTATAAATCACAAATAATAATAGTTAACGAGATTGTCGCACACGTTATTCATAGTGCTTTTTTAAATTAAATGTATTATTTTAATTAGGTGTTTACGTCTGCCCCGACAAAATTACTAAATGAAACTTATATAACGATTTTCAGTGCATTCGTTTGTTCTGTGTGACCTCACGGAATTTCGATGTGCTTCGAAGTATAACGAAACGCGTACCGCAGTGCAGTTCGTAATCACTAAATTCGCCTGGTGTTTCGTTAAGGTTCCGAAGCATAACGATTGCTAGGGACACTCTAATTTCGCGAAAAGATTTCCGCACATCTTAAATTTCAATATTCCACGGGCGTACCTAAATTTTCCATTTGCTCACTGGCTGCGTATCCTTGTGAGAAGACATTCTCCCACCTGACTGGCTAATCAGAATTAGGTAACTCAAACACTGTACGTCTGTGATTCGCTCACAGACCCGTAAGACGCGTAATATGGAATCCATCCAATCACTGAAGTGGATCTGAGCTAAAGTATTATAAAATATAACTGGTCGTGAAATCTTTTCTCGAAAATCAGGTGTCCCTAACGATTACTGTCGGAGAATTCGTGTTCAGCTCACTGGCGTCTCAGAGCAGTGTCTCAAACATCCGCTCTCTGACAAAATGTTTTCCTCAATACATGATCTGTCACTCCTAGATTGATTGACGTTCGAAGATATTTGGGTGGCTCTTAACAACGAGGTCTTGAGACCCGATGAGGGTGATTCAGGTGAGTATGTAGCAATGCCGGAATGAAACGGCGAAGAAGCGGGAGATCCCCGAGAAAACCCACTGACCAGCGGCATCGTCCGGCACAATCCCCACATGCGAAAGTCCGGGAGTGGCCCGGCCGGGGATTGAGCCCGGTTCGCCTTGGTGGAAGGCGAGCAGTCTAACCTCTCAGCCACCGCGGCCCCATCACCCCTAGAAGTCTGTCGCAATGATCATGTGACATACTGTATGTGAAATTCATAACTGAGCGGACAGCGTTGCAAAATATATCCGTCATCACGTAGACATCCACTAAGAGATACCATACAGTAAAATAAGTTAAAATTGTCCCTACAGCTTACGTCACAAAGGCACTCACAGCTGAGTATAGTTAAACAAGGTGAAGTCGCAGAATAGGGACCATCGGTTACACCCTGCGTAAGTTATCTGAAAGCTAGGCTCATGTCACAAGGCTACGAGAGGCAAAATACGTGTGTCGAGGGAGGAGGTGAATTATATAGAGTGAGGATGATTCTGAACTACAAACACTGTGAGGTAATTCCATATGCAAAATTATACAGACAAAATCGTATGACTTACACCCTACTGTATTTCGTAATGGACGCAGATGCCGTTAAGCATCAGTATTTCAAATTATTTTCATTCAGAAAAATGAAACATTCGTGAGATAGAAGAACGATTCCATGAACACTGTTGTCTTGGACCAAGATGTAAATCTGCGAATGGTTTTTGGGTAACATCATCCCCATTTGTTAAGAAAATGTGTCATATTATAACGCTGGGGTGTTTTATAGTTTTTTATGACGCCGTAATATTGTGTACACCAATGCACAAAAAATAACGTTACCGTGATGTAACTCTCTCAGGCTAACGGTTATCGAGGAAACAAAGAGTGTAAGGGTACCTGACTGACAACAAACTGCGCCCTTACAAATTTCGTCTGCTTCCTCCATAAACGTTCCCCTGAGAGAGTTACACCAAGGTAACGTTTCCTTTATACATTACTTGTTTACACATTATCATGTCCTTATTAAAATTGATAAACACCCAAGTGCCACACACATTTGTTGGACAATAAAATGTCACCCCCTATTTTCTAAATAAATGGGGATGGTATTATTCGACAATCGTTCGAAATATTTCAGATCTCTATTGAAGACAACCGTGTTCACGGAATTGTTCTTTTATCTCAAGTAGGTTCAACTATTTTCGACAAAAATAATTTGAAATATAAATGTTTAACGGCATCCACCTTCCGTAGGAATTACAGTAGGGCATAGGGCATTCAATGATATCTATCTCAATTTACATAGGGAATAACCTTGCAGAGTTTGTACCCGTAGTTTAGGATCACTCTATATACAGCAGCACACAAGAGTCAAAGACGTATCTTCCAGATGACCAGTTGCGTATAGACTGTTCACGGTAAAATGAGCACTTCTGAAAGCCCTGCTTAAGATCTACTTGTATGCACGCTGTGTATTCTTCCGTCTTATGTAAGATTAACATTGCCGTGGCCTCATCACTTTATTCATGAGTTGGTCAAATGAAACTGTGAAATTATTAAGAAAGTTAATACTTTACAAGGCTTCTCATTTTTACACTTTGATGCATTAAAAAACAGAAAGAGAAGGAAATAATTTCAAGCTATCACAAATAATTACCTAATACTTTTTATTTGACGATAAGATATGGAACTACTTTCCATCCATCGTTACCAACTTTACTAGGCGAAGTACTAGACACAGTGCGCCCATTAAAATTATTGCATGCTGGGGCAGTGACTCTTTTCTAAGATTCATTTCTAAAGTGCTCACTTTATCGTGAACAGCCTTTAGTGCTTAAGGCCAGGCTTCGCCATGCATGGGCGTATACGGAGTCAAAGGCTAAATTCAGACAAATTCCTCTCATTTGCTTTTAGTGGTAGTATTATCAACGAAAGATTTTTTTGCTAGAGATTGAACTCATTTACATTTGTAAATCTTCCATATTTCTATTTTTTAAATTCAAATGTACGTTTACATTATACATAAAATTGTGA
The DNA here is from genome assembly GCA_029891345.1 of Dryococelus australis. Classification (NCBI taxonomy): domain Eukaryota; kingdom Metazoa; phylum Arthropoda; class Insecta; order Phasmatodea; family Phasmatidae; genus Dryococelus; species Dryococelus australis. The sequence continues at coordinate 310,218,046 of CM056995.1, forward strand.
AATTTTATAAATAATTAAAAGTGAATTTAAAATTTAAAAAATTTAAATTTGAATGATTTAAAAACGCAGATGCGTTCAATCTTAAACAAAAAAAAAAACCTTATTTGAAAATACTATTACAAAAAATGACTGAGAGAACTTTGTCAGAATTTAGTCTTTGATTCCCTATACACCCATGAATGGTGAAGCCTGGCCTTAATGCCGCCCTTGTTCAAGGACTGTTGGTGCGGTCTCCGAGCTCCCTAGTATCCTGCGCTCAGTGTAGGCTACCTGCGTACCAGACACACGTGGTGGAATCCTCGGCGGGCGAGAGACGGGCAGGTTATGGCGGTCTTTGTCCTGGGCAGGAGTGACAGTGTATGTCGCAGGGTTGGACAAGGAGGCAGGTGACAGGGAGGTCGGCGTCAAAGGGCTGCGTCGACGGGCCAGCAGGGGAAGTGGAGGGGAGGTTTAATGTCCGCCGTCCGTCAAGCGCGCGCCGCTCCAGGGACAATGCGCCGCATGCCGCCGGCAATGACGTCACTGCTCGACCCCGGCCTAGCCCCGGGGATACAAAGCCGACACGGCTGCCCCCTCCGCCAGGGGCATATTTCTCGCCCCCCGCAGGCTGGACACGCCCCCGGCATTACAACTGCTGCACTCGCCTCGCGGGGAACTCTCTCCCGCCTTATTTGATTCTTTGTTTTTGTTTTCAAGCTTATTTATATTTAAAAAAAAAAATCGAAAATACCCTTATGCCCAGGCAGCTGAAGGCTGTCCTCGATCAAGTGAGCACTTTTGAAATCAACCCTTTAAAAATGTCTCTTCTTCTGCCTGAATTTTTTTTCCACGGGCACACTGAGTAGCATGCGCCCGGTAGACGGAAAGAAAGTAGTTCCATATCTTAATGTTGAATTGGATGGGTTTAAGTATTACATTTTGAAAATTTAAATGATTACTCTTCCTTTCAATTTTTTAATGCATCAAGTGTAAGAGTTAATTTATTTGTAAAATATTTACTTTTTAAACATTTCCACAGCTTCACTTCACCGATACATGAATAAAGTAATCAGGCCCGTGGAAATGTTAATTATATATATGGCGTAACAATACATGATGTTCATACAAGTAGATCTTGAGCAGGGCTTTCAAAAGTGCTCAGTTTACCGTGAACAATCTATAGTTAAGAGTGAGATGGACCCCTCCGTACAAGATCAAGAAGCGAGGGAGCTATACGGGCGACACTAACACGCACGCCTAGTGCCTCATCGCTCCTACGCGCAAGGCGTGCAGTGTTTCCGTCGCAACGCTTTACTCTGCAAATTATATCTGTAACATTGGGGTTTTATTACAAGCCATGAAAGATCACAGATTAAACTATGCCCGTATCTTTGTACTATTCTCTTGCCGCTTAAGGAAACTGCATAGGCAAGCTTTGAAAATGCGACTTTTGACCATTTTAACGATTTTTTTCCCCAAGAATACACTTAATATGACAAAAGTAAAAAATTAGGGGCATAGATAATTGTTTTCTATCTTTTCCGACAAAAAGTTGTATTTGCAGAACATTTATTTACCGATATAGCCTACACGTATTCGCGCAAATAATTATTTCACAAAAAACGTGGGGATCTATCTCACTGTTAACCTTACACTGCTTTACGGACAAGACAAGAGAACTACGGCATCATAATTAGGTCACTGTTTTAGTTTTGCAAAAATTGGGCAAAATCAAGACTAACACATACTGATGTGTACGGTCAGTAGCTACAGTAGTTATGTGTAGAGATACATTCTGAATTTCATTTTCTTATAAACATAATCTACGAATACCAAGAATCCAATATGGCGGGGGAAGGTTCACCTTAAGGCCTTCGCCTACTTGCAGTTTTTTTTCCGCGTTTCAAGCCGAGAAGCACGGGAGCGATAAGGGTGACACTGCCACGTTCATCAAGTGCACCATCGCCGCTAAGCGCATGGCTCTGATCTGGCGTGCAGTGTTCAAGTCGCACTTCGTGCACCTATTGAACTTTCAGCTATGACCCTGTAATTTTATTGGTGGAAAGTCGGTAGAAAGGTTCAATGCAAGGCCCCTTCAGTAGTTTTTCATGATCTAATGCGTATATTTAAAGCTGCAGCGCTTAGAAAAATTGGGTTTGGCTGTGTTGGGAACACGGCCGTTTGTTTTGTGTGAATACTTCTACGCTGACGCACTCTAACGCCATGATGTTTATTTTTCGTTCCCGGCATCGTTTCACTCAATAATATGGGACTTTATGAGTAGGCCTATCACTGGATTGCTTTTGAGATGCTCTTTCCAACAGTATACGATTTCTGTATTTAGACTTGGCTTTTTGACGACTAAAAGACGAAATTGTCTTAAGTTTTCTTAACTCTTTACATTAAACGCATACAATTTGACTATAACCACGCCATACAAGAGGTTTTTATTCACGCAATCGAATGATCTTGACGAGAGCTGTCGATTGAAACCTAAACGAGTGTCGTACCTTCTCCTAGTCAAAAGTTATAATGCGCGTAAGTTATGAGACGCGGCGAAACGAATTCAAAATTGCGCACATCCTCACCCCCCACCACCAACAATCGGTGCTTCGCAGTTCTCATTCAAAGTAACATGTTCTTTGATCCTTTGGCAATCGAGTGGTGTAATTGACTTTTGAATGTAGATGATAGATTCGGAGCTGCAATGCCAAACTCTACCCCCCCCCCTCCCTCGATTTTTAATCATCTGATTTTCCTGGACTGCCTCCCACTTTGGTTGCAAATTCAAAGACGGATTCGCGTCAAAAGCTATTTTTGGCCGTTTTGGAGTACTCTGATATTGTGTTTCTAACGTGCGCGACATTTTGAAAGCAACCAACAGGCCTCGCCTGAAGTGTGTTTGTTTCGTATGTTTGGACATTGAACGCACGTCTAATAGTTTCTTAGGAAAACGTGCATTTCAGTGGCCCCCGTAGGAAAAAATTTTAAACACCTGAAGTTCACGTAATTTCCTCCAGTACTTCTGGTAGAGGGTATTAGATTTATTTGTGGTCTATACGCATCAGGATTATTTGTAAGTACGTGTCGAAAACTGCATGAGCATCTGAGTTCAATTGAATTCATTTTTTAAAACTATGTTTAGATCGCGGTATAAGTGCACGAAATAAGAGCGTAGTTGTCAGTGGTGGTAGGAAATAGCATATAAATTAGTGCCGGTTTTTTTTGCTAAACTAGTTGAAATTCAAATCCATTCCGTTTCATTTAGGGCCGTGATACATGTAAACGAGCTTCTAGGACAGTATCCGTATTTTCTTTGTCGCTATTTATAAATGCAGTTTGATGCTGGTATGATTTTTTAAATATTTACGTAGCACTCTTCCATGGCTATGTATAATTTAACTGATCGATACAAATACTGACGACAGCCCAAAAATAGACGTGCAAACCCATTCTGGGGCCCGCAAAAAGAAATACTTATATCAGAAATTTCTCAGTAAACATTTTGGTAGGGTAGGCTTATAAATAAAATTTTAAGAATCGAGATAAAAATTCTGAAATTATGATGTGCTAGTTTATAAAAACACTTTGCAGGTGATATAACTGTTTTAGAGTGAATGAAGATATTTAGACGGCTCTGAACATCGAGTTCTTGATAGCCGATGAGAGTGATTGAATTGAGTATGGAGCAGCGCCGGAATAAAAGGGCGGGGGAAAAGGGAGATCCCCGAGAAAACCCGCCGACCAATGGCATCGTCCGGCACGATTCCCACATGTGAAAATCCGGATTGACCCAGCCGGGAATTGAACCCGAATCCGGTTTGGTGGGAGACGAGCAGGCTAACCGCTCAGCCACCATGGCACCAACTATTTTAGAGTTTCCCAAAGCGTTTTGGAAATAACTAACATGTTATTATTTAAGTAAACGTTTGAAGGAAGTGGTCATTCTATTGCTTTACAATTTTGTATTGGCGAGGAATTGATTACTTACTGTAAATCCAGCAATTAAAATAAATAAGGACAAATGTGTGGACATTATTTTGCTTTTTAGATCGCTTGAATTTGCCATTCAGGATTGTTAGGAAGATTTCATATGACTAAATGCTGGTTGAATTCGTAGAGATTAGTTTATAGGCTATTCACGGTAAAGGGAGCACGTTTGAAAGCCTTCTCATTTGGAACAATAGTCTGTAAATATTTTTAGCCTTGGACGTTTGAGTACGGTGGAATATACACACTATGTTTATTACATACATGGCAATATTTATTTTTAAAAAGTGGTTAAAGGATAAAAATAAAGACTGAAAGGTTAAAGACTATAGGGCCACAAAAGTGCTCACTTTACCGTGAAAAGCCTATAGTTTTATTCACCTGCTACGAATTTTCATTTCCTGAAATTAAGAGCTTTTGGCCGCTCTTAACGTCGAGGCCTTCTGTATTAGAAACGTAAATACACTCTATATGGTTACGTGTGCACGATCGGTGTATTCGTTATTTTTTCAAATGTAATCTCATCCCAACGCGTGTCTGCATCCATGGCTTCTAAGCGCTCTTGACAAGCGTTGTCCTTTTAGAATACAGCACTGGCAAACGGCAGGGCCACTGGTTACAGAATCTCAACAACGTACTGTTGGCATGCCACAGTTCCCGTGATGAAGACCAACGGTGATGGGCATCGCGCGAAATCGCGCCTAACATAATGGCACCAGGCTGCCTGGACGTGTGACGTGCGCTGATGATTATACCCGCTGCCTCTCTCTGTAGCTCCATGAGAGTCGGCGACGACAACATTGCAGTTTCCAGCGACGTTGGTGTGGTGTTGAGGGCAGTCGTCGCAGCTTCGTACGTTCATCTAGTCCTGCGTCGTGCAGCCATCTGCCAACGATACTGGTACCCACAGGAGGCTACAGGGTGGCCATCGCTGCTCTCTGAATGTCCTCCATCGTAGGGGTTGGGGCACTCCGCGAATGTCGTACGTCTCTCGGTGTGGTTTGTGGCGGTCTGCCAGAGATCCTGTGTGTGGCATGTGCGTGCCTTACTCTATCTACTGATATCAACAGAGTGCTGTGATAATATATGCACGACTTTTATAGCGCACAATAATCATCCCACTTACTATGCGACCCCTCTCGAACGCGCTTTCGAGGCATACAGCGTTTTGAAGGAGGTGTTACCGATACAACAGCACGAATAATAATGGAAAGCTTTCCTGGTGTCAGTCGGCGGGCAAGTTGAATGGGGTACTTGGTCGATGCGACCTCACCTCCATGCCTAACCTTATGATGATCCATAGAGGGCTTCCCTAGTGCTTGATGTGCGGCATCCAAGTACTGGTACTGCCATACCCTGTTGAACCATTGTGATCAGAAGGCCACCAGGTTACCAGGGTATTACGGCCGTCAGCCTAATAATGGAAAGCTTGCACACTGGGACGATCTAATATAGCCAAGTAGGTACAGCGATAAAGGCAGATTCACAATATCTTCGTAACGTACGTACGTCAGCTCGTACGTAATTTTTCTGTTGAGAAGCATTTAAACAAAAACGTAACTTTAGGAAGCAAGATCATTATTTTGTTTTATTTTTGCAGGTGTTGTGCAAAACATCGTACAATTTTATACCATTGGCAGAAGAAAACAGAATTTCGTATATTTGTCTGCATCTTAATAGTTTTAGTTCAAATCATATATTTATTCCCAAATCGGACATTCTGATTGGTTGAGAGTTCAACCGTACATACGTAGGTAGAAGTCGAATCTAGAGCTACTCTGCCTCTTTTTTACGTGCGTACACTAAGTTTAAATGTGAATGGTTGCATGTAAATGCAGTGTTCAAGTTTTATTCATACTTACGTATGTAGGCCTACGCTACTTGGAGGTTCTGAATTCATCTTAAGGACATCCTTTGCTGACGTCATTTGAGTGCCAAGTGTGAAACGTGAATCATCTCCGTGCCTCACATTGTTAAGTCTACCCACTAAGTTTCATTTCTTCAGGTTGCCTTCTTGTTGGTGCAACTACTTTTTTAACGATGAGTGTATATGTAGGTATTCAGACCATCTTTTTCTTGCCTTGTTACATGGTCTGAAGTGTTGCTGGGTATTCAAGCCAGACTGTATTCACTTTCCAAATTTTAACTTGGCATTATAAGATGTGCAAATTTCCTAACTGCTTTTGAACACATAATGTTTTGAATATACTGTAGGTGCGATGAATGCTTCCTATTACCTTAGCAGAGTCCATGGCCAAATCAGAAAGGTTCCTTATTGTCAAACGACCAGTTCAGCATTTCAGAAACACCGATGGCACAGTCGTTAGAAAGGTTAATTATTTTACAGAAAATCTTAAAAATTACAGGATCTGTTTACCAAAGAGTGATCATAAATTTTACAAAAAATTCACAAATTTTGTGATGTCACAATGAATGTCAAGATTGTTTTAGGATAACATTATTTACGTGATATATATGATGTTATTAATAATAATGTTCGCCAAGTAACATCCAAATAGACTTCATTAATAATGATACAAGCAAATAACAGCAAGCAGACAGGAAATATGTAATGTGTTTAATTACTACAGTAGTATACTTACTGCTATATAAATGCAAGAGTGTGTTTGTTTGTTCGTCTTTCTTTCGCGTCAAAATGGAGCAACGGATCGACGCAATTTTTGCACAGATATAGTTGGAGGTCCACAAAGTGACATAGGCTACTTTTTATCCCAGGAAAATATATCAAATGATTCAAAAAAGTGATGATTAGGGATGTACATAGATACTGGATAAAACTCTTCTTAGGATTGCTGCATGAAAAGCATCGTAAAAATGTCTCCTTTCTTTTTTGTCTATGGGCTGTCTTAAGGTGCGTATACACGCACGAACCGAACCGTTGCTGCAACCGCTAGCGAACCATTCGTGGGTTCTCTGTCCCGTTGCGAACCTCTCACCAACCGTATGGATAATCTAGGTTCGCGAGCAAACGGCGTACAGATCGTAGCTATGATCGTAGTTAGTGGTGAGACTTTATTAATGACTCACGTGTTAAAACACAAAAGTAAGAGGAGGAAAACTCGATGTTGGTGGTGCACAGAGCTGTTTAAGAAACGCGGTGGCTCGGAACTGATGCTGGACATGAGATCGCAAGCCATTAGTGGGTGGTACAAAAATTTCACGAGAATGTCGCCTACAGATTTCGATAATATACTGAGCAGAATAGGATCAAAAATTGCAAAACAGACAACACACTGTCACTCTCCAATCTCTACGTAAGGCAGGTAAGTTTTCGTGAATTTCTAATTGTTATTTTTAATAAGTAGACATATTTTTAATTACGTGATTGTACATTAGATTTAAAACGTGCGTGATTGCAAGTTAGCTGTAACACTACGGTACCTCGCCACGGGAGATTCGTACACAAGCCTGCAATATTTGTTCAGGATGTCTAAGCAGTCTATCGGACAAATAATACCAGATGACTGCGCTGCGCTTGTCCAAGAATTGAAAGGATATGTGGAGGTAATGTTAATTAAATTATTGCTTCAAAATTGATTGCTCTATAAAGTGAACATGTGTGTTGATTTCACATTTTTAAAAGGGTTACGCAAAATATTTTGTAAGTAATACATTATCAATAGGAAGGATTTTCAAATGCAGTGCACACTGTTATGATTAAACAATATGATTGTCTCCATACACGAAATTATAGTCCATGTTTTTACTACCTACTTATTATATTTAAAAATAGATTTACTTTACAGTTCATAGTATCAGGATTATAACATACATTTGTGCCAAATATTGCACTATAATAGCGCACATTAATAATCGATGTAAACAACACAGGTTTGGCATTTCAAATGTAATCGTTCAAATCTTCAGAAGACGCTGAATTCTGCGAATGTTGTGAGGGAGATGGTAGGGATCTTGCAGCCAACGTGTAGTAACGGGTATCAGTTTTCATTAGCATGTCAAACGCAGCGTGTTCAACTTCTTTCCTAGTTTCGGGAGAGTAACCTTTAACTTTCGCTGTTACGAACGTAAAGAAGGTTGCTACCTCGTCGTTTTCGCTGGTTGAGACGTAATCAATTTAGCAGCAGCAGTTTTAAATATTTCAAATGTACTAGAAAGCATTGATGAAGACTGATCAGGTTCATTTCCCCTTCTGCGTTTAGGTTGCTGGGGGAGGGGGGGATGGAGGTTTCGGGTTGCGCTGTATCCTGTAACTCTCCTCCGTCTTCATCGATACATTCAACAGTTGTTATATGAAACGTAGTACCGCTTCATTAAATAACTATAAATAATTAATTCAATAACTTCCAAACACTGTAAAGTAAATTTCTCCACATTGTAATAATGAACTGTAAATGTTTCTTTGTTTTATTTTATTTTGTGCAATGCTTTAAGGTTCAATTGTTTCATTAGAACATAACCTTTAGACCCCTCGGTAGACCTCGCACCACAAGGTTTAGCATAGGGGTATACTGATTATAATCACAGCTGTTTGACAGCTACTGAATAGCTATCGGAACAATACTTATAGTTGATCGGGTAGCTTAATGCTTGACAGTAAAAAATGAAACTTCAAATGAAATATTTAGTTCCTAACAACAACTTGATATCGCAAACAGGTTTGTTAAAATTGAAAACATACACAGAGAGCTTATAAACTACCCATCTGATGGAGCTATTCAGAACATAAAAGCGTAAAATATGTGCTCTTTGCAGTCACAACTATACACATAAATATTATGCGTTCGCAAGTTACTCTTAAGTTTAATTAGTTATGTGTTTTCTCAAATGATGGTTTATTTTATGTAGCATTGTACATTTTTCAGCTTCCCAAGACTCCCCTTGCTTGGAAGGAAATATCCAAGACATTTGAAATTGACTGTAATCTGTCTCACTGTGTTGGCGCCCTCGACGGGAAGCGCGTTTTGCTGGAGGCACTGGTACATTCTCGAAGTGATTTCTGCAACTACAAAGCCAACTTTAGTATCGTGCGATTAACACTAGTAGACGGTAATTATATTATTTTTACTCGCGGACGTGGGATGCCAAGGACGGTTATCAGATGGCGGCGTTTTTAAAAACTGTAAGCTATATAATATGCTTTCCGAAGGCATGTTGGGTTTGTCTTTACCAGAAGAACTTCCTCGGCGTGAGATGAAATTTCCTTCTTTTTTTTTTTCTTCTGACAATACGTTTCCTCTATGCGAAAATATTATGAAGCCATACCCTGGCGATCATGCCTCAGAATCATTCAACAGAATTCTCAACTATCGATTGAGTAGAGCCCGTCGAGTTGTACAGAATACTTTCGGTATTCTAAGTGTAGTATTTCAGGTTTTAGGAAAACGAATGCTTTTGGAGCCCTCTAAAGCATAATTAATTGCCTTGAGCATAATTCTTCTGCATAATTATTTGCGGAATCATTCACCTACTTTGTGCATGCCGCACGGTTCCCTAGATCATGAGGAAAACGCTGCTCTAATTGAAGAGTCATGGAGAAGCGAGGTAGACACAGCCTCCATGATACCTCTAAGAAATATTCCCAGAAGAACACCTGCTGTGTATCATAAAATAAGGAACGAAGTAGCAGATTACTGTATGAAAGAAGGGGCTATATCGTAGCAAAATACATACGCCTGAGTGTATATTAACTTACTGTGTTCACTCTCTTCCTCGGGGCATCCCTATCCTCCAGAAATCGCAATTCTTCAAATGCGAACCATTTGCTTTTATAGACATCTGAGACCCCTGAAAAAAGACAGTTCGTTGTCCATTTGAGTAGGTATAACTTTATCTATTTTCTTAACAGTGTTCATTTAATACATAAACACATACCTTATTGTTAAAACATCGTTCAATACACGAAAACCATGTATCTTTTAGGGAAATAATTTTTAATAACTCAAATGTTTCACAACTTTTTAATAATATAGACAATCTACCTTTTCCCGTACCTTTTGTCTTACGTTCTTTACTCTTCTCCCTGCGGTATGAAGAAAGCAAACAAGCAATTGTTATGCCTGCATTCTGCAATGGGCCGACCCATTGCACTCCCGATTTCGCGCCAAGCACCCTCCTTCAGATTTTTTTTATAGTGGTTTTCGTCTTTAGGGTTCCACAGAATCTGTTTGCTTTTGTAAACCTGAATTAGCTGAGGGATATCTTCTTCCGCCCATTGCGCCATGCTTTGATTCGGCAGAGGTTCGCGAGCAACATAAACACGCACGACCCTGCCAACAACCCGTCCCAACTTCAACTGATAATCTCTTTGTGTTCGTCGAAAAAAAAAACCTACTTCAGGCGGCTCGGGACGAACGGTTCGTAGGGCGCAGATAACCCCGTCCCAACGTGTTCGCGAGCGGTTGCAGCAACGGTTCGGTCCGTGCGTGTGTAAGCACCTTTATATTCCTTCCCAAGAGCCGCAGTAGCGCAGTGGGTAGAGAACCCAATAGTGGGGCCGCAGTAGCTCAGTGGGTAGAGAACCCGATAGTGGGACCGCAGTAGCGCAGTGGGTAGAGAACCCTATAGTGGGGCCGCAGTAGCCCATGGGTAGATAACCCGATAGTGGGGCCGTAGTAGCGCAGTGGGTAGAGAACCCTATAGTGGGGCCGCAGTAGCCCATGGGTAGATAACCCGATAGTGGGGCCGTAGTAGCGCAGTGGTTAGAGAACCCTATAGTGGGGCCGCAGTAGCCCATGGGTAGATAACCTGATAGTGAGGCCGTAGTAGCGCAGTGGGTAGAGAACCCTATAGTGGGGCCGCAGTAGCCCATGGGTAGATAACCCGATAGTGGGACCGCGCGCGAAGCAGCGGGTAAAAGCTATTAATAAATAAAATGAAGACAATGGGCAGTAAATAAATCAAAATAAAATGTATGTCCCCCGCATCTGCAGTGTGAATTATTTCCAACTGCTATTATTTAAAAGGATTTTTTTTTTTCAACCAGTCTTTGTGGTTAGCAGCCCCATAAATGCGGTGAGCTCTTTTACAACGTCCATCATTACCTGAAACACGAGTATTTGAAACTTGTGTCCTAACCCGTGACCGCACTAATATGATTGTCAAACGGACCAACAGTGGTTCAATTACGTCCCTCCCTTTTATTTTTTTGCACTCCACTTCTCTCTCGGTCATTCCGCCTCTTTTCTCCGCTGCCACAAGCCCACGTGATGCTAAATTGCGTGTTCACCCTCCGTCAGGCGTAAATGAGTTCACGTAATCATAAAAAGAGAACCGCTTTGGGCGGATTCCTATTGTCGCGCGCCGCTTTATTCCATCGTTTTCGGGGGCTCGGAGAGCCGCATTGTCTTCCTGGCCGCTCGCGGACAAAGAAGAGTGGCGCAGGACTGAAACAATTATAGCGTCGCGCCGTTCGATTGGACGACAGTGGCGAGCGCGCGACGTAGCCTCCGGCGACGCACGCACGGCTAGAAAATCGACGCACGGTACTTCAGGCCCGGCTTTACCCCTCTCCCGCAAATTCGTCGTTTTCGCGCCATAATTTCGGACTTGTTTTATTTACTGACGATGTGCGATTATTGGAGGTGACGAAAAATCGCGGAACATTTTTTTAGCCAACTGATCTCTCTATAGTCCATCCACGATTACATCAGCCTTTTCTGAAGCCCTGCTGAAGTTCTACTTCCAGGATATTCCTCCGCCTCGTGCAAACTAGGCATAACTAAGCCTGGAGAATTACACCAGAGGGACGACGCACCAGATTTGTGCGCACTAAGTGCAACAGTATTTTGTATAAGGACTATTTCTCACTAGGTGCTACCAACATACCTATTTTCTCCATGTTTTTTATCCAGATTATTTATAAATGAAGCATCATAATTTATAGATAAAATATGAATAACATTTCAATTTTTAACAGATAAAAAAGTAACTTTTTTGAACACAAGTATAAAGACTCTTGTGATACAGGGCGTATTTAGGAAATAAACGCGTCATATATCGGGAGATTTTCCAAAGGTCTAATTCAAAAAGGCCGATGAAACTGTGAATGGACTATAACTACTTTATCCAATCATGACAGAATAAACAAGGTTTTGACTCGACTAAGTTGTTTGCAGACCAGTCAAGAACGTTCTGCCTTTGTAGCATCTGAATCCTCAATAGCCCAGTGAAAAGGAGTAGTACCTCCATACATACGTGGCAGCAAATTACGAAAGAGAACTATCGGGCTTGTATACAGTGCGTTGAATCCTAGAGCAAACAGTCAACTGTCCCCGCAATAAACTATCATCTCTAACGATGATGGGAAATTTGCATTTTACAAGTTAATATTTCTGTGCGTGGTTTTAATTGTGTGTTATGTGCTGGTTGTAAAAAGTCGAGAACATACATATATTTTATCGATAAGTTCCTGCCTTTTTGCAAGCAGGAAATAACGCACAGTGAAAATTAGGTACGAACGTTTTGAACAGCTAGTAAATTGTAAATTTTCTATAAACAAACATTTCCACTAATACTTCTGAAACTAAAATGATGACACAAAAACGACGAACTTCTGCAAATGGGGTAAGGCCGAGCCTCGCGAAAAAATTTATATTTGTCGCACATTGTTATATCAAGCCTTAGCTTGGCCTCCTCGTCTGAACCCGGCCTCTCACCTTCAGTTTCAGTCAGGACGCCAAGGGTTGCGTCAAATTATTGTAAAAAGGGACAACAGCCAGAACCCCCTCCACCAGCCAACGATCGAGAACAGTTTACATAATAACGCGCCGATATACGCCAACACGAGGTGTGGCGAATCACCTTTCCAACTCCGGCCAGCGTCCAGGGTGGATCGCAGCATGGGTGTGTCCGTCATATTTAGTGTTACACACAACACGTGTAAGTTAAACATAATAATAATATAATATCTCAGTTCTACTAGCTCCCCCCATTAATTAACATTGCAGTAACATGTCATTGTAAGTGCCTTGTCGAATTATACGTCTCATAACATAAAATAAACCCCCTCGGTATCAGTAATAACTCTGCCATAAACTTGTCAATCAACTGCGCCCTAAAACCTATATTATGTGAATATGACCGTAAGTCATATTCATAACAACATACTCTTCAAAATTTAGAGATTACTAACGATTACTTTTCCTCGCAAAAACAAATATTGGGTGCGTAGTTTTCGCACAAATGCGTGTTACGATCACAATTTCGCTGTTTATAAGTGAACAAATAATGAAAACTAACTGACGTACAGTGGCGAAATAATTCTCACTGAAGAAAGATGTCAAGAACTACTTCAGGACGTCTATAAAACCGTACAAGAAAATGTTTTTAGTATCTAAAAATTGCTGGATGTAAGAGAATTACTGCCTGTCTTTTATTGCGGCTGCCCCTGATTTTTTGTAGAGTAACATTTGCTAAGCATCCCTTAAAATTAAACGAGATAAGTCCTTTCAACCACCTCTGTTATATTTTCTACAAACAGTTTGGTTTGTTTTATTTGTATGTTACAAAAATTGTAGAATTAATAAGTTCTGAATTGGTACCGAGAGTATTTGCGTAATGAATAAGTACCGAGAGAAATTACACACACTAAGTACACGTAATTACACACACTAAATACACGTAATTACACACTAAGTACATGTACCAAGACTAAGTACAAGTAATTACACATTCTACCCGAGCCACTGATCACTTCGGACTGGCCTGTGATTTGCTTATATGTTTAACGTATATGCCTGGGAGCTACTAAACTTTAATCTGTGGAAAAAGTACTTACAAACAACGTCCAGTTGAACATTACGTGTGTGTTACAAGCATAAAATAGATGTTTTCACTGCCAAAACGCTTAAGGGCCCTGCCTAGCGCCGGCCGACTAAGTGACAGGATAGCGTTTTACATTTTAAATTATTATAGCCGTATCTCAGCTACCTTCCACGATATTTCCTTAAAACGAAAAACGCTTCGTGCTTTTTGAAGAGAAGAATCATGCTACAAGAGCAGTAATAAATTTGTAGTAGTTTGTGTATTTTTGTTAAGTCAACAAGTTTTAATTTAAACGCAGTTCTCAAAATACTAAACATTTTACAAAAAAAAAAAAAAAAAGCTTAAATGTGATCAGGGCAAAGATGCACAAAATGATTTTTTTTTTGTTTGGGAGCGATATCGTGAAAAGTGGCCAAGATACGCCTAACATAATTTTAACATGAGAATCCCTATCCTTTCCCTTGGCCACGTGACATGTTTACTCAACGATTTATCGCTTATTTCAGTTGTGTAGGTACACTTATTTTGAAATCACAGCTACCTCTCTGGTGGTTTACGTGAAGCTGTAGAACACACATAAATTATTAATTTTTATCAACTCGATATAACGTAATTAGTGCAGCATCATTTTTAAATCGTAAATAATTTATTGCCGTTATATTTGAAAACATCAGTCAAATTCAAACCTGCAATATTAAAAATTACTTAATAAATTAATTGTAAAGAAAATTTTGGAACATAAATGGGAAATCGAACGTTGCTGGTGGGACCGAGCCTTAATAATAGAGAAGTGAAAGAGGCACTCAAACCGGGAACTCCAGACGCGCGGGCCGGCAAAATGGCGACACTGTCCAGCTACATTTCAGAATGCACAGTGCCTAAATTAACGACCCTTCTATAAGGCTAGGATGTTCAGAGATATAGACTGTTCACGGGAAAATGAGCACTTTTGATAGCCCTACTTAAGATTTACTTGTATGCACATCGTGTATTCTTCGGCCTTATGGAAAATTAACATTGCCACGTGCCTCGTCACTTTATTCATGCGTCGGTCTAGTGCAACTGTGAAATTATTACTAAAGAAAATGTTTTGCAAATCTGCCCATTTTTACACTTACCAGAAAGTGAAAGAAATAATTAAAATGATCACAAATGATTACCTGACACTTTTTATTCGACGTCAACTTATGGAACTACTTTCTATTCATCGTTACCAACTTTACTGAGCTCATGTCACACAGTTCGCCCGTTAAAATATATGCAGATAGGGATAGTGAATTTTTATAAGGTTGATTTCAAAAGTGCTCATTTTATTGTGAACAACCTTTAATTGCTAAGTAATACTAGGGATGAGGAGCATGAAAATGATAAGCACTCAATAATGTTGGCTCTAGTTTTATTCAAGTCTTGTCTGTGTACAATCCAATCGAAGGCTATCAGAAATATGTATGTCAAGCATCTAAAACACTCACTCTATAGCTCATTCTTCATTCTCTTGGCTCTTAACATAATCAGCCTTTGGAATTTATGTGTGGTTACCTGTTGTAAGGTAAGCTGTGTTTTGCTCAGTGCTACACCTGATCGATTGTAAAACCACTTTAACGCAGTAGTAGTGCATTTGACGTCACAGCGCGTGTATATAATGGGTGCCTTGTCGCTCTCTCGTGAGTGGCCGCAGTACGTTCATTTTCTCCAGGCTCCACTCTGGTTACAGGCCCCTGCTGCGTGTGCTGAGTGTGTACAGAACTGAGCAAGCACCAGCACACTTTGCAATACTCTCGACGAGGAACTCACAACTGAAGCTCAAATAACTTCCCGCGAGTCTGGTGTGTATCGTGGGCTCTCCGTAGATCCTCGTGGTGTCTGTCGCTTCCCACGCGAGCCCTAGGGGTCGCCGACGACGGCAGACGGAAGACTCCCGCACCTGTTACGTGCGTGCCTTTATATTCAGGCCGCTAGCGTGATCCCCCCCCCCCCCCCGGCTACACCCAGCTCACCGGGTCAGTTTGTTTACTGATATACCGTGCCTCTCAAAACAACGCTTGGCTACTCCGCTCTTTGGCGCATCCCTGTCGTGCTCCAAAAAAGTTTAGTTTGGCTGTGTTGGGGACACGGCCGTTTGTTTTGCGTGAATACGTCTACCTTGACGCGCTCGGACGCATTGATGTTTATTTACGTTCCCGGCACTGCTTCACTCGAGCATATGGGGTTTCATGGGTATCACTGGATTGCTTTTGAGATGTTCTTTCCAACCGTATACGATTTCTGTATTTCTACTTGGCTTTTTGACGAATATAGGCAGAAATTATGTTAAATTTTCTTAATTTTTTACACTAAACGCATACAATTTCACCATAACCACGCCACACAAATGTTCTTATACACGCAATCGATTGATCTTGACGAAAGTTGTCGATTGAAACTTAAACGAGTGGTGTAATTGAATTTTTAATGTAGACGATATATTTGGTGCTGCAATGCCAAACTGTATCCCCCGATTTTGTTATCATAAGCTTTTCTGGATTGCCTCCCACTATGGTTGCAAATTCAAAGCGAATTCGACTGGAGATAAGTTGAAATAGCTTCTCTTTAATCATTGTAATAATCACTTTTAGTCGCTGGTATTCACTTATTAAGTAGTGATTTTGTACTTATTCCTATAGTGGTGTATTATGCTGGCCTGGCAGTAAAACCTCAGCGAATTCCACTTAATCACCAGTAGAAAACAGCTCACTAACTGAATATTCAGTAAAACAATTCTACTGATCAAGACCACTTATTCAGGTTCAGAGTGCACCGTGCAGAGCTTTACAACAAGGCAAGCATTATTTATCGCAGTGGATTGACAAGAGTATTAGAATATTACGTCTCCAACGTGCCATACAAATTATAATCCAATGTAGTAATTTTTGATATTGCCTCAGTGTGAAAGATTGTGTCTATGGGGGGAAAATCATGCAATTTATTTTAGTAATGATTAGAAAAATTAACTGTGCCTATGAAATCGTAGTCTTAGAGTAGGCAAGAAAACTCTATCCGCTATATATTATATTTTAGTGGGCGTTATCAATAGGATATTCGATCGTCTCAACAGCATTGTGTAATCAGAAGTTACTTCTTTCAATTCATTCACAACTTCATTATAGTTTGAGATACACGTGTGAAAGGTAGCGAGAAAATACTTTGTATTTACTTTAAAGGGCTGTGTTACTCTTGTGTGGTGTGCGTTATCCAATATCTTCTAGGCTTAATGGGTAGGTCTAATCACACCCGTGAAGAGATGGACGTTTATAAAGTTTTTGCGAAAAAAAAATGTAGAAAATCACGATATTGACAACGATAGAAAACTTTATTCCCTCGTAAAATCTATTTATTTTAACAGCTGCTATACAACCCCGCTAGCATTTCAACTAAAAATTGTAACAAAACCTTTATTTTTGAGGAAAGTTAATTATCTTTATTTATGTGTGACAAGAACACTCATTGTAGCTTACTAAACTATAAAAGTAAATCGAATAATACCCTCGAAAACTGAGAATTCAATATCAGAAAACGAAATAAATAATTTAATTTAAAAAAAAGGGTTTCCTAACACTTAATTAGACGTTAAGACATGGTGAACTACTTTCCATCCATTGTTCCCAACTTTACTGGGCGCATGTCACTCAGTGCGCCGGTTAAAATATATGCAGGTAGGATGAGTGACATTTTTCCAAAGTTGATTTTAAAAGTGCTCACTTTATCGTGCTCAGCCTTGAATACGTGAATACGCACAACCCTAGTGGTGGTAAGCCCATCTGAAATAGCGAACTAAACGTTTCGGAGAGAAGAATGGAGTAACATCTCTTCTGGGAAATACTTAAGAAATACAAAATAAAGACATGAAGAAGGGCAAAATTTTTAAAAGCAAAACAGCTTCATTAATCTCTTAAAAGTTATTTTAAAACATTTAACGTATAGTTATTGCGAATATTAGGAGATTATCGATATTCACACAAAGCTGCTTGACTTTAATCTGTGCTGGCGTTTGCATCACCTGTCATAACAGAAAAATAGAAGTTTCTGACTGAAAACAAACGTTCCTGTCAAATAGAGTGGCCGAACAGTGTATGTAAAACCGATAGAACGATGATAAATACCTAAACCATCTTTAAAATTAAAAAATTGTCACTTTGCGTACTTGTATCAGTTTTCATGCAAATTTCTCCTATATTCTCTTTATCTTTTTTTTCCCCCACTTGCAGTAATTTTTAAGATTTTGTGTACCAGTAGTATAAAAAAATGAATTCTTTTGTGTATGGGCAAGTCTGCTTTTCTCTTTACTTCTTGCTGTAGGAAAATATTAAAGTAATTGTTCTTAGTAATTTGAAATTAGATTGTTAGCGTACGTCCCTATAAATGAAGGAAGTGAAATAATAAGCGCAGTCTCATTATAGAACTCTTCTGAGATTTACTGTACTAAAAAAATTCAACAATTATTAGTCAGCGTATATTGGCAAAAAGAGTGGAGTATTTTTCAGAAATTCCTTGCCAGAATCCAACAAAAATAAAATGTCTTTTAAACCAATTTAAAGAACGAATATATAAGGCCACCTGCATAACGATGCATGAAGTTCTCTACTGGGAAATTCGAGAATGGAAAAATACAAGATTATTTTCCCCGACCAGCACGATGAATTTTGCACTAAGCCTGAGTGGAAAAGTTACAGAGTAAGGTGAATAAAAAATAGAGGGATAGAAGTCATATAAAGTAACACAATCTTATGGCCCCGTAGCAGCACAACTTCAGAATTATGTTTTTCTACAAATTGGGGAAATCCTCATTAGGAACTGTACAACATAGAGTGTTGATAATATAAATATATTAAACGTTTACCATATGAAATTTCTACTGTCCCGTCTTCTTCAGTTTTATCAGTTTTTAGGTACGTAAAGAAAATTTTCTGTTATGGCCGAACACAAGGAAGTAACAAATAATAATTGATTATTTCTTACAATAAGCTGCCCTAAAGCGCGTATAGGTATATATATACAGAGTAACATATGGGGCCTACCAGGGAATTAAAATTTTTATACGGAAAAAACTTTACACGGGCTGTCTGTACAAATTTTACGATAATTGAAGTCTGTCTTCGCGATTCATTTCGCAAGAAATAATGCAATGCAGACAACATCCTTGCTTGAAGCTTTAAAAGTTTCATTCATTACTTGCGCCAATGAAACTTGCAATTTAGCTTAACATATCACTATACAAGAATCTTAATTAGATCCACAAACTTAAACCGCAGGTTATTCACGTGGAAAGTTATATACACGAACCGTGGTCTAAAGTGAATCCTAAGGACGATACTAATCTTTGAATTTGGACCTGAAACAATAGTTTATTAAGAATATTTTAGAAAAACGTTCTACAAACACAATAATACATGTTGCTATCATAATTATCCCATGGAAAGTGTCTCGTTTACTACCCTTATTTCGACGTAGTCTCCTCCATGACGCTGTAACATACTAGGTATTTAAAAGGTGGTTTATTTAGCTACATGTCACAACTAACTTTGCACATTATCCAGACACTCAGTGTTCCGCCTCCAGTACTGTAATAAACCAAGGATTCACGTACAACTTCAAATATATGTGCCGCCCTTAGATTCACTTCAGAACACAGGTAGTATACATGTTTTCACATTCTTTTTTGTAATTAACCTGTAGCCGAAGTTTGTTGATCTAATTTAGATACGCCCTGAATAGAATTTATTATTCCGGTATAAAAAAATATGTATTTGGAACTAAAAGAAAATTTATGACGCAATATCACCAATCGTTTTCAGACCGTACGCTACAGGAAGGTGAATATGTATTACCCTGCAAAAAAAAAAAAAAAAAACAATAATATTGCACCGCCTTACACAAAACTTCAATAATTTCAGATATTATTTTAGGCGTACTTGTGCACATATTTACGCCCAAATATGCATACACAGTGTTTGCGGAGAACGCGCAGACGTCATGTCTAAAATAAATTGTGTATTTACCGTTCTCTTTTTAAACTGAGAACTTTCGAAAGGTATGCTAGATTTTTTCGACACAGCGTGTCTTTTTCTTCCACACTGTTAAAAAAAATTTCCTTCATTTTACGAAAATTGCTGGTAAAAATTTATCTAGAGGTGTCCGTAAACTCTCCGTAAAATTACTGACACATTGATTTTCAAAAACGGACTTTCCGTAAATTTCATGGAACCTCTCCGTTAATTTCCAAGTTAGTTTTCTGTACTTTCCGTTTAAAATAAAAAGAGATAATCAAGATGTCTTTAATTTTCGTTATGGGGGTGTTCTACTGTGTATAAAAAAAGATATTAAAACAGTTAAAATATTTTGTACTTAAGCGAGGTTTGAACCCAAGTCAAAAAATTACCTGTTTGTGACTCTAATCATTCACTTACAACTCTCACTTGAATGCGTGGTATAACTTTAATATTTGTATTCAAAAGAGAAAAGCAAAACAGTCAGTTTCTATTAAATTTAGTGTATTTTTAGTGTTGCCAAATGTTACAGGTACCTGATGCTATTTTTTAATGTTTGAAAGAATAGGTCATAGTAGCGTGGATAACCTTAACTGCCGCAGAAACGATAATTTTCTTGTTACAGTGGTGAAGAAAGCTTCGTGTAGAATCGGCATTGTTCGTCTCCGTAACTTGAAGCCAAAGGGAATACGGAGACTTTCCATATTTTGTATTTACGGACTTAACTCCGTTTTTCGTCATTATGGATTGCATTTCCGTATATTCACTGTACATTTCCGTAAAACATTCCGGAAATTTACGGAAATTTCTAACAGTGCACGTATAAAATTAAATATTGGAATTGACTCAGTTACTTTATTCACGAATTCATCAAGTGACGTTATAAAGACCTATGCAGGTGCTTCGATAACCAGTAATCTAATGCAAATAAATTAAATTTAAACAAATTTGGATGTTTGTAGAGCGTTCATATTAAATTTGGAAACCAACAGTTGAAAAAATTCCTTTGTGTTGATTGCGCATATTTTAGCAGACACGTCAGTTGGCATGCTTCCAGTTCAGTTGGCAGCGATCTAGGATAAGTAGTTCCACGTGTTCTCGTTGTTTTAAAAATGTTATGCGTAGGTTTGTAAACACTGACATTGCGGAACTTCACTTCTGTTCTTTGTATACTCATAAAAGTAAGAATCGACATTTTAGTGACATTTACGTTTATAGTAATCGCAATTTCACTTGGTCGACTCATGGATATCGTGACTTTGTCGATGGCAGCGTTAATTTTATATTTTAAGGAAAGATACAAAACTGACAGAAGAGAAGACCTCAAGAAGGCCTTTCACATACTGAAAAAAATGCATACGAGTTAGATGTGTCATACATTATTTTTATTTTTCTAAATATAATCGTTACTTTTAAAATTCGCTGCCAGTAAAAATGTAGGTAGACCGCTCAAAGCAGGGAGTTTTCAGAGGTGATTAGTCGACAGTAAATCAAGCACCAGCAAGAAGACAAGAATATTGTCCGCAGGTGTGTTAACAGTTGTAACTGCTGGGCGTCGCAGGAGCAGTTACTTGCTACGTGATACATCGCAGTGGTTGTGTTTGGACAAGAAAACGATTCACTACTAATCATTTTATCCTTGCGCTTTCCCTTCATTTTACGCTTCATCGAGCGAGGCGGCGCAGGGGATAACATTCGGGCTCGTATTCGGGAAGGCCCGAGTTCGAAATCCGATCTGGCCAGCGTAATTTCGGTTTCCCATGGTTACCTGTAATTATTCCAGGGGAATTCTGGGATGCTTTTATGAGAAACCTGCTGTCTCTCATGACCTCGCTGTTAACGAGACATTAAGCCTTATAGGCTGTTCACAGTAAAATGAGCACTTTTTAAAGCCCTGTTTAAGATCTGCTTGTGTGTACGTTCTGTATTCTTCTGCCTTATGTAAGATTAACATTGCCATGGTCCTCATAACTTTATTCATGAGTCGCTCAAGTAAGTATTTTACAAATCTGCTAATTTTTACTCTTCGATTCATTAAAAAAAAAAAAAAAACAGACATCGAAATAAATACTTTAAATTATTAAAAAGGGTTCCCTAACACTTTTTATTTGACGTTAAGACACGGAACTACTTTCCATCGTTCGTTACCAACTTTACTGGAAGCATGTCACTCAGTGTGCCCGTTAAAATATGCGCATGTAGGGGCAATGACTTTATTCTATGGTTGATTTCAAACGTGCTCACTTTATCGTGAACGGCCTTTACCTACCTATACCTACCTACCTCCCTACATACCTACCTCCCTACCATGTGACACACGTAATAATACTTATACACTTACATACTGTGACAGACTACAGCGAACACTTTCCCCTGTGAGGGGAATTTAGGGACAATACGCCCTTGCGGTGTGTTGTGGTTGCAAATATAATAACTTTGGTTTTCAGACACGAAGAGGCACTTACGACTTCCTTGCACTAAGAACTAATATCAATAACAGTGATTCAAGGAGAACAGTGTTTCCCCCATCCCGGACGCGAAGCGGTGTTGTTAGGTTTTAGGCGAGCACATAAACCGAAATGTACGGGAATAAACTTGCAAGAAGTAGTTATTCATGAAACAGGGCGTATCGTCATATTGCGACGTGACAAAGGAAAAGCTTGAAGTGTTGAGGAAAGCTATATATTATTGTCTTTAATGTTTCGATTTGGATTTCAAGGTATAGTGAACACTTTTGAGGCACTAGTTGCTCTTTCCTTTCTGCCATTTTTTTTTTTATCATTTAGCCACCTTTTTAAATAAATATTACCATATATGTAATACAAACAGTGTGTATACTTAACCGATCTCTTAACTTACGTCTAAGGCTAAAATGATATACATTTATTGCCTATTATTCCAAATTAGAAGGCTTTCAAATGTGCTTACTTTACCGTGAATAGCCCATACCCTCATTTTAGACTTGGAATCAGTATTTAAAAAATATTCTAACTGGGAACGTTGATAAGTTTCAGAAATTATCTCTATACTCTGTCAGACTCGTCACTTTGGGCCTCTGGTATATGGAAAGGAGAAGGAATATTCGTTGCAAATGAAAATACTGACTCAATATTTATATCGCCCTCTTAATGCACTATGAGACGAACTTTATAGCCCACTTTACAATTTACGCGCGATAAAATATTCGTGCAGAGCAGAAGGTTCCTTGTCGAGATTGCTGGCCATGAAACTAGCCTAAATTAATTATAAGCTCTTGCACGCGCGAACGCGATAAAGGGGCACAGCACTATTCGTTCTTCAAGCACTTTGATCAGGTGTCCGTGGGATCGCGCTATACTGCCTATAAACTACTACAGGCTGTTCACTGTAAACTGAGCACTTTTTGAAAGCCCTGCTTAAGATCTACTTTTATGCAAGTTGTTTATTCTTACAGCATATATGAAATTAACGTTGCAATGGGTTTGATCACTTTATCTATGCGTCCATCAAGTGAAAGTGTGAAATTACCAGAAAAATAAGTATTTTATAAATTTGTTGATTTTTTACACTTATGCGCATTAAAAACACACAAAGCCAAATAAATAATTTCAGTATTCACAAATGTTTACAATTTAAATTCGAATCAGTAGAAAATCACTGATTCGCAGTGAACATGGCTCCACTTACAATCAGAGAATTTTCCGACAACACTAATTCAGTCAGCGTAATTTTTCCACTGAAACAATCGATTTCTTCCCACTGATTTTAAGTGGAGTAATTTTCACTGCAAATGAGTGGTTCTGCAACTGATTCGAATTTAGAGAGACCTAACACTTATAATTCAACTGTAATAATGTGGAACTATTCTCACTCCGTCGTTATCGACTTCTTTAAGCGCACGCTGGTCAATGTGTCCTTTAAAATACATATGTGCAAGTAAGAGTAGTGATATTTTTCAAAGGTTGGTTCCAGAATTGTGCACTTAACTACAAACAGCGTATAGTATCATACGTTTCCTCGGGCACTCTGGCTATTCCCAAACGGTGAATAGCCAGCGACTGTATACGTCTAACGGCCGAGGCGAATCCCACCCGATTTCCACTTGACGGGAAAGAATCTAAGAGTGGGCGAACAGTTAAATACTGTTCACGATAAAGTGAGCAATTTTGAAATCAACTTTTTGAAAAATGTCACTGTTCCTGCCTGCATATATTTTTAAGGGCTCGCTGAGTGACATGCGCCTAGTAAAGTTGGTAAAGATGGATGAAAAGTAGTTCCATATCTTATTGTCGAATAAAAAGTATTGGGTAACCATTTGTGATATCTTAAGTTATTTATTTTGCTTTCAGTGTTTTTTAACGCACCAAAGTGTAAAAATTAGCAGATTTGCATAGTATTTACTTTTCTAATAATTTCAACGTTTCACTTGACCGACGCATTAATAAAGTGATGTGGCCCATGGCAATGTTAATTTTATATAATGCCCGAGAACACACAACGTACATACATGTAAATCCTAAGCAGGGCTTTCAAAAGTGCTCATTTTACCGTGAACAGCCTATACCCATAAAACATACAACGTTCGAAATGTACCTTACATTGTCTGCCATTTATGCAGCGTTATGACGGGCTACATTATTTCCAGCCAAATACTCGCAGATAGCATTTTTTAAAATGAAGATAACACTGTATATGAATTTATTTCATCTCACGTTTTATCTGACGTTTTCCAAACAACTTAATTTTAAATCCCGATTTTAAAGTGGGCCCGTCTTACTTAACAATTACGTTAGGTCATAGGTTGAATTTCGTTTTACACCTCATTTTCCGTAACCAATTATTTCCCATTGTTCGTACCAGAAGTTCAGGATAAACCTGTACATTTATCTGTGATTTACCACTGTCTGGACCGACATATGGCTAAGACACGTATTCAAGACAGTTCTAAGGCAGGTACTTTAGCCCATGATGTTTCACCCGTACAAGTTATCACACATTAAACTGGTAATTCCCTAAATACCGGATGGTAAAGTGAAAATAATTTCCTGCGTAGCACCTCTTCTTCGGCTTTACGCCGTCCACAGAGTGTTTTTGATAACGTAGTAGCGTTTCCGATTCACATTTCGGTGGTTGTTGTATGTTTGATCCTGAGGCAATCGTACATTGATGATTCGTCGTATTCACCAGTCACATAGGGTAATTTTCATCCCGGAAAAACCAACATAGTCTCTTAGGGAATATATAAAATATGCCATCAACACCATTTGGGTAGGCGCTGGTTGGTGGTCTGTATATATATATATATATATATATATATATATATATATATATATATATATATATATATATATGAAACAACCGAATTCGTCGTAACCTGTGTGTTTTTTCAAAGGTTTAATTAAAAAAGTGTGAAGGAATCGCGAATAGACTATACTATTTATTTGACTAACCCGGCATTTAAAAGAACAAGCGCTGGGCAGAGAACTCATCTGACCAAAGAATCGTCTGCCAAAACAGGATACATTTTTTTTTTTTGCAGGTCGTAAGTAAACAGCATAGAGGAAGTGGCGAAACCGTGTGGCCCTTGCATGGACTGCGTCGCTGGAGTTGAGAAGCGCGATTCGTAAGCCATACGAGATAGCGCTGATGGACGTTTCGCTCGTTGATCGATCATCCATCGCAGCGGTAATTAACTTAGCAGGCGCGCGCGCGCTCTCTCGTCCCTGGCCGACCGGCTTGTAAACACGGGTCATGTTGAAACAGCGCGGCGAACCTTGCTCTACGTCACACAGCCGCAGAACAACTAGTCTTATAGACGATATAGGCTGTTCACAGCAAAGTGAGCACTTTTGAGGTCCTAGTTTTTTTTTCAGCCATCGTTTTATCCCTTAAGTACGTTTATAAATAAATATTGCCTTCTAGGTAATAAACAGTGTGTGTATAATCCACTGCACTTGGAAGTTTACATCTAAGGCTTAAATAAAACACATTTTTTTACCATTATTCCAAATGAGACGGCTTTCAAAAGTGCTCAAGTTACTGTGAAGAGCCTATACTAGCTGTTACCGGTGGCTTCACGAGCGTGCAAAAATCAAACCTTTATTATAATGACCAGCGGCTACTCAAATGGTTGGTGGCATATTTTATATATCCCCTAAAAAACTATTCGTTTTTCCGGGATGAAAAGTGCCCTATGTGTTAAACCAGAATATAATCTACCCCTGTACCAAATTTCATCCAAATCCGTCGAGCCTTACGGCGTGATTGAGTAACAAACAAACAACTTTCGCATTTATAGTATTATTAAGATGGTACATTAGCAGTTTCTGCACACTTGTAGTATTAAACCTGTGAAAAATCACCCCGTGCATGAGGCGTTTGGTTGTTTTCTAAATATGTCGGGTATAGCAAGTGTTTTATACTTCTGTTAAACATAAAAGCACCTTGAAAAGAAAAACGCGAGTTGGGGCATGGGAATAGGGCGATGGACTGGTGGAGCGGTTCATACTATGTCATTACTGTCCCAAGGTGGCAATTTTTACCTCGACATTGACCCTTTTCCCTCAAAAATTCCCTTTTTCCCTCAAAATTCCCTTTCTTTTTCTTAAAAAAGGATCGGTTCTTCCTCCCAGTTGCAAAAAACGAGCCGCAGAGAGGCATTTTTCAACACATCGGGAGGATTTGGGAAGCTCGCTTCTCGAGGGCAGAGCAGTGGCGGCCATGTTGGTTTTATAGGCATAGGGTATGCCAAATCGATATACGGGATCCGGGATCGGTGCCGGAGCCGGAGCCGACCATCACCCATCTTGGTTCTGTCAGAAATTTTAACCGCCATTTTGGATGACGTGACCTTGACCTAGACCCCGGTGAACTTTGACCTTGAACCCAAAAAATTCCAAAGATCCACAAATAAAAATTTCCACATACTTATAAAAATTATTTAAAAATTATTTAATCAAATTATAAAATTAATGTTTTAAATGTTCATGCTTAGAGGGAGAAGGGACTGGAATCGACCAGCCTCCATGTTGTGACAACACCCAACTGCCATGTTCGACCCAGGTGACATAGACCTTGACTCATGGCCTTGACCCTATGACCGTAACCTTGGTTGATCTTAAAACAAGAACTCGAGAAAAAATATTAAAAATTAATAAATTCATAAAATTAAACGAGCATACTGCATTAACTACTACCGCCATTTTGGATCCAGGTGACTTTGACCCGGTGTCCTTTGACTTTGAACTCAATAATTCGTCGAAAATCCCACAAATGTATTAAGATTTTATAAAAAATTAATAACAAAATTACTAGAAATTATATTTTTAATTATTTTTAAAAACTCACATTTCCGGACGTCCCCACAGAACCACGATCTGCAAACGAGTGACCCCCTCCAATTAACCACATTGTATTAACATTCCCCTCTACTACCCATTAACTTCTGATCATACTGTTGAATGCACTCCACCCCCCATATTGATTTTTTAGTTTGCCATTTGTTTACATTTTCAACACCTAGGTAGCACTGATGATTCTAACCAACATGTTATATCTGGATGATCTTCATCATGGTCTCAACCTCGTGCTCATGACCTTGGATAACCTTGCACACAAGAAGTAAATTCTAAAACTTCTATAAAATAAAAAAATCCGAAAAAATAAAAAATAAATAAAAAACTTGGTTTTGTCAATCTTTCGATCAATCACGCAATCTTTCCATCGATCAGCGTCACAATCAGCACCGAAATCTGCACCGCAATCAGCAATCCACACCAATCCACACACCAATCCACACCAATCCATACCAATCCACGCCAATCCTTAGAAATCTGCTCCACAACCCGATCCGCAATCTTCCACCGCAATCTACAGCAACCTATGCCAATCCTTGGATCAACCCCAATCCTTGGATCAATCCAAATCTTAGCAATACTCCTCCGCAGTCCACGGCAATCCATGTCAATCCTTCGTTTCTTATAACACGCGTTTGGCACAACATTTATTTGCAGAGCATGATTTTCGCACAGTAGCATTTTGGTTGAATATTCATTTGTAAGAACAGTAATTTGGCAGAACATTTATTAAACAAAACATACATTTGGCAGAGTACAGTAGGCATTTTACACAACCGAAGTTGCGAGCATTCATTTTTCCTGGCACAGGAGTTTGCAAAAGATTCATTTATTATAACAGGAAACTGGCAAAACCTTCATTAGGCAAAACATAAAATGCAAAGGTGACATTCTGACACAAAAGGAGTTACTACGCAACAGGCATTTGACGAAAAGGCGTTTGAAAATTTTTTTTTTGACAGAATAGAAATTGGGCAGAATATTTGTTAGACTGATCAGAAGTTTGACACTAAAGAAACTTTCTGTAACAATTTTGCACAAGAAGGCTTTAGCAGGAGTCATTGTGGGAAGAATTCAGTTCACAAAACAGAAGTTCGCCAAAACATTCATTTGGCTAAACATGAGTTTGACAGAACAGACGTTTGTAACAATAGACGTTTCAAAATTGCTGTTTGGTGAAACAGGCATTTTGGAATAGGTGTCTTGCAGGACAGATGCTTTTTAATAAGCATTTGGCACAATGGACATTCTTCATATCAGCAGTTTCGCAAATAAAGAGTTGGGAAAGGAGCGTTTGCTGAATTAATATTTATGAATCACAATTATGCAGAATAGGCCTTCTGCATAACAGGCATGCCCTCATCGGCATTTGAATGAAAAAAAGTTTGGCGCAGTCCAATGTCAAAACATGCATTTGGCAAGTAATGTTTTATATGCAGACCGTTCATTTTGCGAAGAAGGCATTTGGAGTAATATCCAACAGAAAGAAAATTTGGTCAAATAGCGAATGCTCTTCGAACACATTGTCTTCTCACGTCACGAAGTAACTCACTTTCTTCAGTATTCAGCCAATAGATGTAAAATGATATAAACAATGCTGGTGTAACATGATGGTGCCAAGACGTCAGTCATCTGTCAGTGGAAACTCTAAGGCATTTCTTTTGAATAAAAGTATTAATTTTCAAGTTTGCTTGAGGAACAATTCTCACGATCCTATGTCGATGTCTGTTGATCTTCACTTAATTATGCCCACATCCCGTGACGCAGTCGGTTGGTGAGCCACCGGTCTGGGGTGCGGGAGGTTCTGGGTTCGAATCCGAGTTAAATCATGGGTGTTAGTTTAAATCAGGTCATAATTTAGTTTGTAAGCCATCTCCTGATAAGCCTTTAGGCGTAACACCGGGGGACGATTGCAAGCCGTTTCCGATTACAAATTCGTATAATTATGCAAACACTCTGCGTCGACGATCAGCTAGAGAAGCCAGTAACATCTAAAGATGCCTTAGTTCGAGCTTCGCGTACTCGTGTCAAAGACCTCCGCGACCAGAGCTTGTGCCCGCCCAGACTCACCGCATTGTGGTGCAATCAGCAAATGTGCCACCGGACAGACTAATAGCGCGTGCGGACGTGCTGCGCTGGGGACTCGATGGCCGCACGCCAGCCGCCGTGACAGATTTGAAAGCAGTCGAGTTCAGCTCCAGGCATGGCGTGCAATTCCATACGCGCCGGCGCTTCCTTCATATCCATTAGCGACCCGGTGAGAACACGCGATGTATGGAGCGAGCGGCCTCGCAACAGCAGCACATGGGTCGCGATATCAAGGCGAACCGTGCATTCGAATGTATGTACATTATACTGAATAGAAGATTTTGATCGTTCATCTCATTTGTGTGATCTCAGTCAGGCTGTAACTCAAACGATTTTAAGGCCATGTTCCATTTGGCAGTTTTAGTTTACTAGTGATCACGTGACCCGATTAAGTATACTGAAATGATGACGTACATATTTTAGTATTTAGTTTTCAATATGTAACTAAATTTAATAAATACTAATATATAAAATCCTAAATATCCACCATATTTGGTCTGAACCTGATTTGGACCAGAAAACTGCGAAAATGACTACATACTCTACAGTAAGTGTAAAATGAATTCACGTCATCCAATAATAAATACGTTAAGTAAATAACCGTATGAATGCATCTATAGGCTATTGGCGGTAAAATGGACACTTTTGAAAGTCCTGTCATTTGGAGTAATAGTCAATATATACATATATATGTATATATACATACATATACAATTTTAACCTTAGACGTTAATTTCCAAGTGCAGTGGCATATACACACTGTGTTTATTACTTACATGGCAATATTTATTTAGAAAGTTGGTTGAAGGATACAAAGTGACTGAAATAAAAAAAATAACTAGTGCTTCAGAAGTGCTCACTTTCCGTGAACAGCCTATAATCCCTGTCACACGTTGTAGGATGTGGTACATTTAAATGTAAACGTAACCAAAAATATACTTTGCACGTGCGTTTTCATAAATATTTATTTGATTAATTATGATGATAGTCTCGTGAAAATGCCATGCCAGTGTGTCTTATGCAATGCAGACTATAATTTCGCTTGACAGATAGCACTATCTACATAAACAAGGGGCTATCAACAGTTCCATTAGAACCATACTAAATTACTAATAACAAAATTGTCAATAGGAACACGGCTTAAAATTGCCTTGTGCAAGTTCGCCAGTAAGTAGGCTCTTTTCAAAGATACCATTTCTCTTTCTGCACAGTGGTTTTTCCTTCAATTTTGTGGCAATAGTGCAACTGAATTGTATTCAGAATTTAGACTTTTTCTGTCTATTGTCGTTAGTGACTAAAAATAAAGTAAGCGAGGAAAACTACTGGGCAACATGGACAACTACTGCAATTACCCAAAACAAACAGAAAAAAAAACAGTATTAACATGATCCAGTACTTAAAAAGAGATATTAAAAATCTGGATATGAGTAAACTAGTTTTCGGAATAAATCAAAAGCATGATGAGATTTAAATTAAAGGACAACAAAAATGAAATGCGAGAAATAATTATACCACAGTGTTCCAAAAATATTGGTGTTCGACACAGAACATACGTCATTTCTCCAAGAGAAAATGTGTTTCGAGTTTAGAAAATGAACTGTATTCATTTTTTGTTACGTCGTCTTGTGTGCCATAGAATAGGACAGTGTACCAGTCGCTGTTCAAAGGTTTTGTTAATAAATAAAACTATTGATCTGCGAATTATAAATATGGTAAAATTTAATATTAGCGTTTCAAAGTTATCCAAAGTAACTTGCTCAGAACTTCTTTCACGTATTTCAGAATTGTGCATTTACATTTGATTATACAAATCAAATTATTCGAATATCATACACATTTGTTCCATACCATACATTCTTTTCATGAAGCTCAATGTTTAATTAACAATTTTTATGTTCATTTTACTAAACTTTTCTTAATAAATACACCTCTATTAAGAAATCAAATTACAAACACAGAATATAAAATACTTTTCCAGAGCACACGAAATATTATCTAGTAAGTTTAACGTCAAACGATAATATTAAAAAATTCGAGCTTCAAATCTATTTTTTTTAAGTAAAAATACTTTCTCAGCGTTTACTTAGACAAATTAATTCTTTATCCACTCATATATTAATTTTTAAGTGGCAAGAGTTAATCCTTTCTCTTAGTTGTTGAAGGTCTCCTGTATTCTGTATCCAGTGTATGTGTTTGTTTTGCTGTGTTACCCTGTGCTACTCGAGAATACATTCTTAGCGCCTTCCTGAGACAAAATCTAGCAATGAATAACGGACCTAGTGAGCGACCAGACAGCTCCTGGACAGACAGCGGGTATTTTCCGAGCTCTGAGGGTCTCCGGACGATGTGGTAGGTGTTCTGAGAGTTCCGAGTAGTAGCCGTTTCCTTAGAAAACATGAGCTTGAATGCTGTTCACGGCTAACTGGGCACTTAGGCCCTATTTGTATGCGCATTGTGTATCCTTCCACCATACGTGATATTAACATTGCCATGGGCCTGATCATTTCATTAATGCGTCGGTCAAGCGAAACTATAAAAATATTACAATAGTAAATATTTTACAAATCTGCTTTTTCATTCCCTTGCATGCATTTAGAAAGAAAAAAAAAAAACAAATAATTCTAGTATTTACAAATCTTTACCTAACGCTTTAAAATCAATGTTAAATAATGGAACTACTTTACTTCCGTTGTAATCAACTTTACTGATCACATACTATAGGCTGTTCACGGTAAACTGAGCACTTTTGAAAGCCCTGCTTAGTATCTACTTGTATGCACTTTGTATATTCTTCCACCTTATGTAACATTAACATTTCCATGGGCCTCGCCACTTTATTCATGCGCCTGTCAAGTGAAACTGTGGAATTATTAGACAAGTAAATATTTTACAAATATGCTCAATTTACACTTTGATGTATTAAAAATAACAAGACGCGAAAGAAATAATTTAAGTTATCACAAATGGTTGCCTAAAATTTGTTTTTATTTGACGAACAGATATGTAACTACTTTTCCTCCATCGACACCAACTTTACTGGGCACTTGTCACTCAATATACGCAGAGAAGGGCAGTGACATTTTTCAAATGTTAATTTCGAAGTGTTAAATTAACCTTAAACAGCCTATACCTAAAGATTCACTCCACTGATTGGGCTTGTCTGGTGTGGACCATCCTTGATTTTGGGTCTAGGAAGAGAACATTTTACGGCTACAGAAGAAAATGTGTGCATATGTAGGGCCGTATATTTCTCGCGAACAGATTCCACGACTAGTTATACTGCCAAACACGTTAGTTCAGAACCTATTTCGTGGTTGGGTAATTTCACATCCCACGCGTCTTAGGTTTCTGCCAGCCAATCACCGACGTTCAGTGTCGGGACAAAGTAATGCTGATTGACGCAGTCGAATAGGAAATGTCTTATCGCGCAGACACCCGACCAAATAGTCGAAGGAGTTTTGCAAGTCTGCACACACGAAGTTGAAGTATAGCTTGCACATGAATCTTTTCGCGGAAAACAGGTGGCCTTGTGCATCTTTACATGGCCCATTAAGGCCGATATTCCAGAACATTCAGTTTGGCATTACGTATCTACTATCTCGGGCGATGGAAAAGCGACGATCAGTATTCAGCCTACGAATGTATTTCTGAACGTCTTTTCTCTAGATCCAGAGATGTTATTTGCCACCCCGTGCGAGGATGTAAACGAATGGAAACTACAGTGTTGCAGAGTATTTTTTACAGTACAATAATAAAAGATATTGTTGTAAGAACCATCTATACAGTTAACTCTTTTGTGCATAATGTTTCATATAAGATATATCCTGGAGTATTCGATTTTTTTTTCGTATGAGTACGCAAAAAAAACCTCAGTTCTACAACGGTAGAATAGCGCAGTGGTTAGCGCTCTTGACTCACAATCCAAGGGTCGTGAGTTCGAATCCCGGAATATACCCTTTGAATTAAAAAAGAAAAACATGTGCATGCCGTGGATTGCTCGATCACCCTCTGCCGTCGGGGATAAATTACCACGACGATCTATCGGAATGGTGAATCGATGGATTAACAAGCCATTCGATGTCCGTACCACGAAATCGTACGACAAAATGAACATGAAATGAGTTTGTTCGTTTGATGGGTTTTCCTGCCGTGTACATGGTCGAAAATTGTAACTCCTGGATCTCTGTTAAGGCCGATAATGTGTTTAAAATATGGGAATACAAGTGATGGGTTGCAGGCACCATGTGAATAGTGTTATAATAGACAGTAATACTAACAGCACTGCGTTATTACTACAGAATATACTCAACAATATTTAGATTATTCACACAAGAATTATGTATGGTTCTGCAATCGAGTTTGCGGACAGCAGCCACAAAACTTCTGTTAGTTGTTTAAAACTTTTGACGTTTTTTCTACTGCTATTTTTATATTCTCCATATTAGGCTGCACTTTAATGTGCGTACTGTGCTGTAGTCGTGTTAAGTGTTGAAACACTTTAGGCACTTTAGTACGTTAAACATTGAGTAGCTGCACGCAATATGGCCCGGACTTGACAACACGCATGTAAAAAAAAAATACCCTTAACAAGAAGACACTAACAATCCTTGTCATAAGTTTCAAACTAAAGACCAAAACTACAAAAAAAAACACTACACATTCGGTGGAGCAACATTTACTGATAACTGAAATTAGCAGCTTTTAAAATATTTCATCAGGTTCAAAATTATGACATAACGTGCAGCTTTAAAATAAATTAATGGTTTGAATTTAAAAAAATTATAAATACAAATGTATGAAAGACTGGCTCCGTAGTAATTAATTTTAATTTATAGTGTGTTAAGAAATATTTCTCTCACACTTGAATTAAAATGAAATCTTAAAAAAAAAAAAATTGGTAGGCTCAGTTTCTCATCGGTATAACACGATTACTCTTGACACTGAGAGATGTGTGGGCAAATGGCGGAGAAAAGTTTTAATAGCTTGTTAGAAGTCACCAGTAAAATGTTTGATGGTTAACAAAATCAGGCCGAAACTAGCAGAAATTCTCTCTCGGCAAATAAAATAAGCATCATTCCTCTGTAGAAACACATAAGGTCTGTAGTCGGAAAACGACAACCAGCTCAGTCTTGAGGTAGGAACCATTCCTGGGTACCGAGTTTTCTGTAGGCCGAAATACATAATTGCAGTTTGCCGAGTTTTAATTAAATATCCGTTGGGGCCCTCTTCTTTTGTTCCACGAACACTGCTGCGGCCATAAAAACCACTTCGGTACCTGAGTCATCCAAGAAAAATCTTCCAGCTACATGTTAAAGCATTAAAACAATGGAAATTAAAAAATATAGGGCTTAACTCGGAGCTGCGTTCGAAAATGAATTATTAAAAAAACTACGTACGGTCAGTGTTGCCAATTTCTTAAAAAGATAAACACATACCTATTTAAATAAAAATACAACGATGAAAACTGCACAAAATTACACGTCAAAATAAATAAAACCTTTCAGAAATATTTAAAACTTGAAACAACAGATTTTCATTAACTTATATAATAAACATGAACAATTAGCGCGTTATTAAATTAATACATAATACGTAATGTTGAAATTAAAATACGTATGCCAACAGTTATCTCACCTAGAGTGTTAATAACTTGATGCGAAAACTGTAACAAAATAAATATTTTGTAAATGCCATAATAGTGAATACCACCATGAAATATTATACGTTACAGGTTATTGCAGTTTTAGTGATGACAAGAAAAAAGCAATTATCTGATTCCTTACAGTACAAATCAGAAAGAAATCTTAAGGGACAGGTTACAGAACGTGTCTGTACTCGAATTGGGTACAGTTGAGCAGATACGGCTTTGTACACGATATAGATGCACAATTTCTTACCTTCATTTTTTATAAGCCGCTTAGGTCACGTAAATAAAATTCTAAAATAAGCCATATTTTACTGAGACGATTACAAATTTGTTTTACCTATTTAATAATCAAAGGAATTTTTGAATACTGAAAAAAGACGAGCTTCCCTTCTGAAAACCCATGTAAATGAACAATAAACTGTTTTCCACTCACATTCTGTTCTTTCAGAAACGTCATAAA
Organism: Dryococelus australis; assembly: GCA_029891345.1. Lineage (NCBI taxonomy): Eukaryota > Metazoa > Arthropoda > Insecta > Phasmatodea > Phasmatidae > Dryococelus > Dryococelus australis. The sequence continues at coordinate 310,253,311 of CM056995.1, forward strand.
TCAGTGACTTTGGGGATTTCTTAAATAGATGTATTAATGAATAAAATGAAAGAATAATAATAATACATAAAATGAAACTTGTGTCGGCTAAAAATATGCATGTATTATTTTGGACTGAAAGGTGATGTTTATGCGAGGAATATCTATATCCGCAAAGGAAACTTTAAGCTTCGACTGACACTCGGAATGGAAAGGTGATGGAAACCCACTCAGGTAAAAAAATCTCCTCGAGATGCTGGGATCGGCCCAGTGGCCGAAATGCGAATCAAACACGTCACCTCATGAACATGCAAGTCAGGTCGTATGCAGTCTGCTTTTCCAAAGTTGCTTTCGGGTCGGCTAGGGTACGATCTAACTTTACCGAGTAAAATACCTGCACAGTTCGGTCACGTTTTCAACTTCAGCTTAGTTTCCGAACAGGTAAAGTTTTCTTCTCTCGTCAACACAACAAACTTAACTACATAAAGTTCCGTAAAAACTTGGCATGTGGGAAACATCCAAAGATAGGATATAAATAGTAATGGATCAAGTTCATTATTCGGTTTTTCGATAACGCCAACTTTTTTATCTATGACAACAGGAATAAACGTATTAAAATTCGGAGCTACCAAATTTTAAACATTTTATTACGCACCATTTTTCGAGTATATTCTTCGACTGGACATAAATACGGCATTTCTGATCGAGAGAAATGCAAGTGTAAATGCTTCGAACGTTTTTGCAAAAACAAAACGAAGGTTATGCTGAATTTCAAGTACGTAATTCCATGCATTTTTCGAATGCGAGTAGTTGTGTGTTTTCACTGTCAGATGAATAACATTGTAATTATTTCAGTAACAGGAGACTCATTGCAAGTTCCTCAAACCAAGGTTGCCGATCGTTACATTCCTTATTCTAGGAATGTTTAAGATATTTTGTGTTCATACTTGGAGGTAATATCTCGAATTCTTCCTATTCTCGTTGGAACAGGATCGCGAGCACTAGTGTACAAATGTGTTGTCGACGGATATCTTCAAGATCAATAAGATAATAAGTTAGTTCAAACTTTACAAATGAAAAGCGTGGCCACTGTATCTATTGTAAATACGCACGGAACTCATGCTTCCATCTTACTTGAATGTCCTGCGCAACAAATTGAATACCTGCTGTTGAAATGATGTTAAAAGCTCATAAACGTATAACTAGCGATAGCAAAAATTCGCGAGTTCAATGACCTGTAGGCTAGAATTCACAGTCATTTGTATACTCGAGCCTCAGTTGTTTATTCATTAGCTGCTGCCCCAAAGAGTTGTCAGTGTTACTAAACACTTAGCAGTATGGCACTCGCTACTTCTTTCCTTGCATGTCTGCTATTGGCTTAAAGATGTTGAGGGCGTGTCCAATAAACTGCGATCCAATTACAAAGTCAACTTCAGTGTATACGTGTTCTAACGTCTAGCTTGTCCTGAAATGAACTCGCGAAATTTTCCTATCCCTACGTATAACTAAACATTCGCAATTTTTTTTTTCAGTGTGTCAGTGTATTATTACACTTAACAAATTAATTATTCGGTCAAATTTCGTTCGTACCTATACCAAAGGCCAAATAGTTACGTTTTGGGACAAATAAGAGCAGAAATGTATATGTCACGCCAAAACTCGGTCAGCCATTAATTATTTTGTGTTTTCTGTAACGATAATGAGTATGTTGATACGTTTTTATAACTACGAGTAGTGCCTAAATCAGTTAAAGGGGAACCTTCCCTCTTATTAGGATTTTTTTATGTCCCCGAAAGTTATTCTGTGCTTACAGCATATTACTTTGCTTCTAATAGTGTATATTTGCACATAAAATTGAAACTTTTAAGGAATTTAAGATGTGTATTGCAACCTTAGCTTAATTTTCTGGACATTAGATAGTGTGCTTTAAAAATTATATTTATTTTAACGAAACGTCAGAAGGGAGTGTGCAACAGAGTCCATACACATAAAAAAAATAATTTTACTATCCTCTATTACGCATTAATAAATAGAGTAGTGCTTTTTAATACAAGACGGTTTTGCAAAAATAATTCTGCATTTCTGTTATAACTAACTTTTAAGTACAGTTCGTAGGAATAGTTATAATTATGGCTTACACTACCGAAGGCATGGTGCGTAATCACTTTTTTTTCGTATCCAACTTGCCTGAATGCACCTGGCAGGACTGAGCAAGGTGGAGCAATGGTAAACCACTGGAATCTCGTTCGGAAGGCCCCGGGCTCGATTCCTGGTTCAGCCATCCTGATACGTGTGTTTTATGGTTGCCCGAAATCACTCCAAGTAAATTCCAAGGTGGTTAGTTTCTTCAGGCCTCGAGGTTTACATCCTGCCGTAAGGAAGCATTGCTTAGGAGATACAAAATATCATTATAAGCTGTTCATGGTAAAATTATTTAGAAACACTTAATTAACTATCAGCGTAGTGCAGGGCCTTGGAGGAACGACACTAAAAGAATATTAATTTATAGTTTCCCGAAAACACATATTTCAGTGAATTCTATATCAGGAGAAATCCTTGACTAAAAAATGTACGACATATTGATTAGTTTAATAATTAATATTCTACTCAGACCTTTTAGTTTCCATAAATATAAGAACATTAACTTTACGTGTACTAGTTAACACGTAGTTACCCTTAGAATCTTACCTTTGCAATTTAACGATTAACAACAATTTTCCAACATGCATTGTAATAAACATTTCAAGATTCAAGTACAGATCCCTACTCAAAATGAGTAAACTCTCGTTAAAATTACATCTTTTAATAGAATTTAAATGAGGAAAAACAGAATAAAACAGACCATTTAACAATTAATAATCAATACAATTCCTCTGTCTGCTGTCGATAATAACTAACTTCAGCAACCAGATGTGATTTACTAGTGCACTTTATGATTGAACCTCCGAAACGTTTATACAACTCGTCACCAAAACGTCAGTCTACAACCCTTATTTTGAATTTTCCAAGTTGCAATTTCAGACCAAAATCTTTAAAGGTTTAATGTACTGGGCTAACAAGATTCGTTTAAAGCAGTCGCTCTTTTCTCTGGACCACAGGTTTTTGAAATCGTTCGTAGTACGCCCTGGTGTTTTTTCTTTCTATAAAATCTTAGCACTGAATTCTCTTGGATTAGAACTGGAAGTTTATAATTTCATAAATTTTAAAATTAGCCACAATTCCTAAGTTCAACATAACTCACGTAAGGGTGATAGTTCTGCATAACAAAACGTTGCATCTCATTTCATTACATCAAATGATTCGATTTTACTTGAATTGCTAATGGCGTAGACGTCAATTCCAAATCATTTCAACAGTCAAACTTCCTGCACATCACTGTGGGACCTCTTTTTAAAAATAGAACACTCCAAATTCTGCCTTAACATAATGATTCTTTATCAGCCATTTTTTAATAATAATGCTTTCATGGGGAACCAAATTTATGTACCTTGAAAAGATAAATCAAATATCACAGACCTAATCTTGTTAAACTAGTAGAAGTGCTTAATAATTTACTCAGGGTTTGGTTTGTGAATGGCTAAAAATATAAGAAGTATTATATATATATAAGTTATTTAATAAATAACTATAAACAGTGCCAAATCATTTATACCCACTTCTGGAGGGGTTACAAAACAACTTAAACGAAAATAATAATTTTTACAGGAAGCAATAGATACCTATAACAGACACAACATTGTGCAAACAAACATGGGACAATGTTTTAATATAATGGCAATATTTATTTTAAAAAGTGGTGGAAGGATGAACAGCCTATAGTAAACTTCGCGTGTGTTCAGTTTCCATAGAATTTTAAGCGCTGACTATTAGTAGGTTTTAATATTGCAATCTACTCAGAAAATGTATAGGGCACAGTGGCTATACTTGAAATCATTGGTTTACAGAGTATATATCATAAATACATGGTCACTTACAATGATATTTGCTGAATTTTGCAACTTTTCAACGATCACGTTTATGAACTTGCAACAAAATGTCAACTTTCATTTGTCATTAACACAAAAACACATTGAAATGTTATATATATAACTATAATCCATTCGTGGTTTCTGCTAACATTTCTGCTAAAGATCCACTTTCAGGATATTCCTCCCCCTCGTGCTAACAAAGTTTAACCAATTATAGAAAATTACACCAGAGGTATAACGCAACACATTCGTGCGCACTGATTTTAATAATGTTTTACATAAGAACCATTTCTTACTAGGCATTGTCAACACACATATTTTCTCTCTGTTTATGTTCATATCAATTATATATAAAATTGTATAGTTTATAGATAAAATATGAGTAAAAGTGCAATTTAACCAAAAATAAAGGTACTTTATTGTTAATACAAGTATAAAACGTTTGTGATACATGACAGATTTAGGAAACAAACAAGTACGTCATAATTTGGGATATTTTTTCAAAGGTTCTATTCAAAAAGTGTAAAGAAACCGCGAGTAGACTATATAGACTGCGGTGAAACTCAGAATGAATGTTTAGGGTCGGGTTCGGAAAAGGAAAATGTCTGGGGAAAACAGAGAAATCTTTCCTACAGTAAAGCAACTTAAGAGTTTCCACAGATAGTGCAAGGGAGTCGACATGGTCCAGCTTCAAAGGAGGACAGTTTTTTCTATTAGAGCTTCCTTAAAATGTAAGCGGTTAATATAAACTCATAGTTTATTGCTAAAATAATCTTAGCAAGGTATTTTCAGCCAGTTGTCGATTTCAGCCCATGGTTTGCATTGTTTAGTTGTGTTCTTAAAACAACTGAAAATAATTATGTATAAATGTAGGCGTTTGAAATCTTTAGTATTTATTTTTCTGAAAGTAGAATCTGATGTTGTGATGTTTCACTGCAACACGTCTAAAAAGCATTGTTCGGTTTGTTGCAAACGAATTGTTACACACACCAGAAACAACAGACTGGAACTTCGCTCTTTCCTGGTTTCTAGAATACTTATCCACAACACCCTGCACTCGCTACACAAAGCAATTAGTTTATCAGTTAACTTACTGGAGAGAGTTAGAGGACGAGACAGGCAGGTGCATGTGCCTTACATGGTCCAAGGCAAAGAGGAACATCTTTGTTGCCTATGGAACATAAATTGTAGCTATAGAGATTAATCGTTTTATTTTATTTCTAATTTCATGGAAGACAATATAGAAGAACGAAGAAAGGGAAACCAATCGAAATTGTTTTACTATCAATGAGAGCAAATATTTTACCGAAGTGATGTTTACCTGCCGAGTTTTCTGACGCTACAAATGTTCATGTCTTATTTCGGCGCAAGATATTATGAGAAATAAATGCCACAATATTGAAAAAATATTAGTTTGCAGAGTTAGAGAAGACTGTTATCTATGATTAGACTTTTCCAGTTTTTCTATATCGTTTTCCAAAATATTATAGAATTAAATTGGCTTGTTTGTGGTAACTCATTTCCAATGCCCACAGACATGTCACTCGAATGTGCCTTCCCGGTTGTCACAAGAATACCCTTTGGACAAGTGAGGGAGGAATATCTGTAAACAAATCAAAATATTTAATTTGGGAGGCATGCTTAGTATATGCTGTTCGCGGTAAAATGAGCGTTTTTGAAAGCCTTATTAACATCTACTTGTAAGTACGTTGTGTATTTTTTCACCTTTTGTATAATTAACATTCTTTGGGTCTCATCACTTTATTCATGCGTCGTTCAAGTGAAACCGTGAAATTATTGGAAAAGAAAATATTTCCCAAATCTGCTAATTTTTATACTTCGATGCATTAAAAAGCTGAAAGCGAAAGGAATAATTTAAGTTATCACAAATGTTTACCTAACACATTTTACTCCACGTTAAGATATGGCATACTTTCGATCCATCGTTACCAACTTTACTGGGCACACGTCACCAACTTTACTGGACACATGTCACTCAGTGCGCGCGTTAAAATATATGAAGTTAGGAGCAGTGACTTTTTTTAAGGTTGATTTCAAAAGTGCTCACTTTATCGTGAACAGCTTTTGTCAGTTACGTGCTGTGTGAAAGTTCATTCTGCGGTTCATTTGAAACTGAGGAAAAATTTGCTCTTCGTTTAATATCGAGGGATATTATTTTGCTCCCTACTTGCCTCCTCTAGCTGAGACCTGGCCCTCCCGCACAACTCACCCCCCCCCCCCCCTGGCACCATCAAAACCTACCACCCTGGCACTACCAAGTGTTGACGCTTATAAGTAGACAGCGGACTTTTAGGTCTTAATTAGTTAAGTTTTAGGTGCCTAAATTAGGCTCTCTGAGAAAAAGCTCCACAACTTTAAAATAATTCAGTTAAGATTGCAAGATAGCAAGTTTTAGGTGACTCGTAACACATTAAATCTACTTCTTACGTTCTTAAAACTGCACTGACTGTTAAGAAAATATCACATTTAATTAATATAACTAATTTTAACGAAAGAAAAAATTATGAGCTTGCCACTACTCAGTTTTTCGTTAGTATAGGCTGCTCACGTTAAAGTGAGCACTTTTGAAGCCCTAGTTACTTTTCCTGTTAGCCATTATTTATCCTTTAACCACCTTTTCAAATAAATATTGCCATGTAAGTAAAAAACACAGTGTGGATATTCCATCGCGCTTGAAAATTAACGTTTAAGATTAAAGTTAAATTAATTTCTTGACTACTACTCCAAATGATAAGGCTTTCAAAAGTGCTCACTTTACCGTGAATCGCTTATACTCCCAAATACAGTATGCAGAGGCACGTTTCGCTTTTTAACCATATTTCCCATAGTTGGCATCACAATACATCATTAATACTTTTTGTTAGTTTTCAAGTGTGAAGTTATGGCTCTTGTCCCTCAATTTTGACTCACATGCGGAAGAAACACGCACACAAACTGCGTGAACTTACAGTCGCCTTCCAATAGGCCTACTTGAAACCACGAGCACATTATTAAACACATGTCAAGTGGCAATAGCTAGCGACACCACATCTGAGTAGAAATGGAACGAAACCCGCAGCCAAGGCCACACCAAGGGCAAGGTATCGATTCCTGTGGAATGCTTGAAATACCGACGCTGAAAAATGAATCAGACTTGCTACCTGTCTTCCGCCTTGTGTGTAATAAAACTTAAACCTTCGAAAACTGAGTTACTGGTAGTTTATTTTTAAATGTGGTTAACTTACGTTAAAGTTTGATGAGAAAATTAGGATAACATAGTTATTTTATTAGATATTTTTACGAATGTAATGTTAAAGTAATGTTAAAGGGAAAATAATCAAAACCGCCATAATAATTATTTTTCAGGCACTATAAAAGTAATAAATTTAGGCATAGATGTATATTAAATTACGCATAAACGAGTCCTGGGCGGATATATAGCGAGGAAAGAAAAGGTTTTTAGTTAGAATCCGCTCTCTACGGTCCATACTGGGCGGAACCAGAACCGAGGCGTGATTGTGGTGGGGTGGCGTTGTTGGGCGGGGGGGGGGGTGGGGCAAAGGGGACATTAAAAAAAAATTCACCCTCCCCAGCAAGTCCTCAAATTGACATCAAATTTGCCTGTGAATGTTTTTAAATTAAACTGAATAAAATAATTTCAGAACTGTTAAAAATACAGAACTGGTTTGATTTATTTCATATAGTTACCAAAAATTATAAGGCAGTGGTATGGGATCCCAATCCACGGGGGCCACGGTGGTGTGGTGGTTAGACTACTCGCCTCCCACCTAGGCGCACCGGGTTCGATTCCCGGCTGCTTCGCTCCCGTACTTTCGCACGTGGGAATCGTACCGGGCTATAAAGCTGTTCGGGGGTTTTTATCTGCGATGTCCTGTTTCCCCCGCCTTTTTCATTCCGGCTCTGCTCCATACTCACCTCGCTTCACCCTCATCGGCTCTCAAGACCTCGATGTTAGGAGCCGCCCGAATATCTTAACTCACTCACAGAAGCCACGAACCCACGAACACGAACTCGGGGGTCTAGATCTGTACCTGCACAGTGGTGAAGTGGCCCCTCCCCTTTACCCGTCCAAAACCAAAATAAATTCTGTTCACGATAAAGTGAGTACTTATGAACTTAACCTTAGAAAAAAGTCACTGTCCCTACATGCGTATATTTGAACGGCGCCCCAGAGAGACATGCGCCCAGAGAGACATGCGCCCATGTAAGTTGTTAACGATGGATGGCAAGTAGTTCCGTATCTTAACGTCTAATAAAAAGTGTTGGTGATTTCAATTATTTCTTTCGCTTTCTGTTTTTTTTAATGTAAAAAAGATATGATTTGTAAAATATTTACTTTTCTAATAATTTCACAATTTCACTTGACCGACGCATGCACAAAGTGATGAGGTCCATGACAATGTTATTATTACATAGGACGGAAGAACACACAACGTGTATACAAGTAGATCATAAGCAGGGCCTTCAAAAGTGCTCATCTTACCGTGAACAGTCTATAGTGTAGATCCGCTGATGAGGACGTTCGTTACGCGCTGAGTACTGGCCGGCGGAGTGCAGGCGCCACTCGGCTGAGCGTCGCTAACGACGAGTGGCCTTCGACAAAGCGAGCCACGGCGGGTCGTCGCAGCTAACGAGGGCAGTGTTCGTCGCTTTCCCCGCGCGAACATGGGGGGGGGGGGGTGGTCGGGCGGGAGGAGAGAACACGCTGGTGCCAGCGTAATGAAACCGTAACTTCACCGGCGAAGCCGACACCTTCTGGTCACTGGACAACACTGCCGCACTTCGCAGCTCTTGAATACTAGGTCCTCTGCCTTCTGTTCATTGCGTTGCTATAGGCTGTTCACGGTAAAAGGAGCACGTTTGAAAGCCTTGCGAAAGATCTACTTGTATACACGTTGTGTGTTCTTCCTCCTTATGTAAAAGTAACATTGATATGGGCCTCATCACTTCAGCCATGCGTCAGGCAAGTGAAACTATGAAATTATTAGAAAAGTAAATATTGTACAAATCTGCTCACTGTTACACTTCAATGCATTAAAAAATACAGAAAGTGACATTAACAACTTCAGTTATAAGAAATGGTTACCTAACACTTTTTGTTCGACGATAATACATGGAACTACTTTCCCCTTCATTGCTACCAACTTTACTGGACACATGTTGCTCAGGACGCCCATTATAATATATATGCACGTAGGATCAGTGACTTTTTTCTAATGTTGATTTCAAAGGGGCTCACATTATAATGAACAGCCTTTACCCCTGGTAAGGGGCCATTAACATTCGGAAGTAAGTTGTGCACTTGAAAACAACAGTGTATTATACAAGCAACGAAGCGTTTTTATAGCATGTTTCCTTTCTAATGTTGATTTCAAAGGGGCTCACATTATAATGAACAGCCTTTACCCCTGGTAAGGGGCCATTAACATTCGGAAGTAAGTTGTGCACTTGAAAACAACAGTGTATTATACAAGCAACGAAGCGTTTTTATAGCATGTTTCCTTTCTAATGTTGATTTCAAAGGGGCTCACATTATAATGAACAGCCTTTACCCCTGGTAAGGGGCCATTAACATTCGGAAGTAAGTTGTGCACTTGAAAACAACAGTGTATTATACAAGCAACGAAGCGTTTTTATAGCATGTTTCCTTTCTAATGTTGATTTCAAAGGGGCTCACATTATAATGAACAGCCTTTACCCCTGGTAAGGGGCCATTAACATTCGGAAGTAAGTTGTGCACTTGAAAACAACAGTGTATTATACAAGCAACGAAGCGTTTTTATAGCATGTTTCCTTATCCGACACATGATAGCTGTACAGCATTTTCACGTGTTACAAAGGTTAAGAGGCGATTCCACAAAAAAAAAAAAAAAACATGGGTTGAAAAGGTATTGTAAAATTTAGTGCAGTAGACAGAGAACGTAAGACACACCAAACACACCAGATTGAATCTTAGCAGCGTATGTATCTTACCAAAGATACTTGTAGTTCAAGAACAATTGCCACATCCAGATCTCTGTAGGCTACGAACAACACACAGGAGGCACTAGGAAGTAATAAAAAAACCACCACTAGCTACTGACCGAATGACTACTCACAGAGACTTGAGTGGAAGTAAATTTGTCTTAAGGGAAAATTAAATATTTTGGTTGAAACGCCATGAATTAAATTAATGTCTGTGCAAATACTAAGTATTATGTAGCAGCTACCTATTAGTTTCAAAATTCACTATGCTTTGTGTGGCCGTTGCTATGGGTGTATCTCTCTCGTACGTATTTCTTAATTGCAATACTAATGTAGTTAAGTCTCTTAAATTATTAAAAAATATATCAATTAAATTAATAAATAATTCTCTCACACCAACTCAGTTGGGAGAACATGAGACCTCAGTTCAGAGCTCCGTAGGTATACTGGTAGATCAACTTTAACACAAATGACGATCCAGGATGGTGTAACGAAAGCAAGATTAGTTTCTCAAGAATCATTAATTAATTATTTTACGGGCGTATTCTCTGTGTCGAACACGCAGGATACTTAGCTTAAAATAAATCATGATCGCTATAACATCTCTTGGTATCATTTGCAGCTGGTTCCGCTGGTCGTGGTCCTTAGTCTTCCCTCACCAGTCTATCGAGCCTTAGGTACGTCACCAGAAGTCTTTATCGTACCACAGGTATTCGCAGCAGCTTGAATTTTACTTTAAATGTAATCCGCATAGGCAGCGCGTGCGTACTTAAATTATTCCTCTTCATATGCTGTGCATGGCAGTATGCACTTTTATACGGTACTCGGCCAATTAACCAGCAAAATAAATATCTCTCGGGCCGATAGCCAATTAGTTCATCGCCTGCCTGATGGGAAAGCCATGATGCCTAAAAGTCTTAAAAACTGCACACTTAAACGACGCCTTTAAACATTGCGCCAATCACGAGACGACTGCATCATATCTTACACATACTGCTGCTGTTACGGCTGTGCAGGGAGACATACATGTGCTTCTGCTACTTCAGATCATGTTGCTGAGAATATGCAGCTAATGGTGACGAGGTAGACTAAATTCAGTTGCATTTTTAGTTTTCTTCCGATGTTTCGCTGCTGTGGTCGACTTCCACGACCGAAAGTTCGATACGTCTTCACGTAATCTTCCCTATCGACTGTCTGTTGAATGCCGGTTTCGACTTTCGATAAACGTCACAGTTTGCTGAATACGCGTCGTTTGTGTGTTGGTTTAAGATTCGCCGTGCGTTCAATGATCGTGAGGATAAAGACAGGAAGGAGATTTTTTTCTGTGAAGCACTTAGAACTCCAAAGCACTGTCGCATAATTCATTTCCCTATAGACCCCATTAGTTGCTCGGTGTCAAACATGACGGAAATATCAGCAGAAATAATGACAGTATTTACACCAACTTAGAAGTAGAATTTAAATGGTATTTCACGCCACTGAGAAAATTTTATTCTAAATAACATTTGATTTAAACGCTTGAGCTTAGAACTCACTACGTCTGAAATGAAAGTCAGGCGTGACGACACTTAACTAAAGCATGTAAATTCAAAACGAGTGTTGTTATTTAAAAATAATTCTCTTAGCTGCGCTGCAAACGTGGATAAATGGGCTAATACGCCTTCATTAAGGACGAACTGTTAAACTGTTTATTTAATTTCATATTACTTGAACCGAAATGAATCGAAGGTCTCTCAATTCTCGAAAACAAATATTGAGGTTATTTCAATATTCATTATAAACAACGTTATGTGAATTATTACCTACCGCTATCACTAAAACGCAGCGGTAATATCGCGAACTACCAACACGATGACGATTAAAAAAACACGTCGTGGTTTCGCATAATATGAGACAGCAATTCAGTAGCCCCAAACAACTTATAATCAGGAGGTGGCTAGCCTGTTGCCCTGTTTTGGCCAGCATTGCGACGTCAAATATAAACGGTAATATGAACGATTCTGACCTTGCCGCGTCCTAAACCAAGGGCGTGGCAAGGCAGGTTTTGCATAAGTAATTGCAAAACCATCAGAACACAGCAGATGCAGTGTAAGGGCAACGATTTATAACAGAAGCAAAGAAGTGTGGTAATATTCTTTATTTCGAGTATGCTCTTTCAATTCCTTTTTCATATTGCATAAATATTACAAGTGGAAAACTTCCATTCGTTATCATTCTTACATTTCATGTTGAAAAGTGAACATTATTATTTTCGTTTCCCATATACGACAAATTTATTTAAAACATTTACATAAAAGCCAGGTTGTCAAAAAAATTAGAGTAAAATGCAACCAGATTCTTTAGGTGCCAATACATTCGCTGGTATTCAGAAAATACTCGCAAAATTTTCACACAGGCTATATTTATGCCTTTACTGGCCTTTTTAATAAGTAAATACAAAATGCAAAAGGCCATCACAAAATATATTGAGCAAGTGACCCCAAATTACCATCGTTACGAAATGGCGGCTTTATTTCTGCCGCACCTACATTTATTCTTGACATTACAACTTAATTTTTAGTTCCTACACCAGGAAAAACCCATTTTGGTAACACCTTACTGGTCATTAACCACAAAAACATTATAACCGCAATGGTTATTCCCTAATTTACTCTCGCGATCCCAAGTGGATGAGAGAAACTGCTAAGCAATGCCAGCCTTAACTCCCGCGAGTAAATGTGATTTTTGCAAAAGACCTAACTTCGTAAAGTTTTCTCTTAGAAATGTCATAAAAATAAGGAGTTTCGCATATGTCCTACTTGATACAAAAATCTAATACCATAATTAATGCCGGGGTTATAACTGTTTGCAAGTGTTCAGAAATCTCTGCTAGAGTTTACAAGTGTTTACCATTGTTTGCAAGTAGTTACAGATGTTTGCAAATGTTTACCTTTGTTTACAAGTGATTACGAATGTTTGCAAGTGGTTACAAGTGCCTTCATTTCTCGGTGACGACATGGTCACTGGTTACAGAAAGTAACATTATCGTATTTTGTATAAAAGGCCAACAGTTCGCAAAGCTTTAAAACCTTTAAAAATTTCCAGTCAGCCTGGCCCTCCCCTAACGACAACGTGACGTAAGTGACATGTTTGCTATATGAGCCTACATTTGTAAATCAATAAGAGTGCTATTTATCTCTTGTAGAAGCCTGCCCCTTCGGGGTCGCTGACTGACCCCGATGGCAGCATGTACCGGCATTAAATACACAGGTCCGACCTCCTGCACTACCAATCAAATTAATTTTCCCCCTCAAAACCCGAATTTCCAAGAAATCGTTGGGTTTTCAATTACTCCTGGGAGTGATCAAGCTAATCATAACCAATAGCATTTGACATTACCAAATAGGGTAACCGATGCAGCGGACACCAATATCCCTTAGGAGGTCTAACAAAATGAAAATTTAAACACCCAATAATATTGCAGTATGCCCTCAACTTCCGTCCTCTTGACCATGTTGCCGGAAACAACGTAACGAAACGTCGCGTTTTTGGGCGGGGTACGCATCATCACAAGCTGGTCACCAAGCTTGCCAGCGACTGTGCTGCACTCCGGTGATGAATCAGTGAAACATCAGTCCGCTGTACACTTCTCTGACAGGTCTAGTTGCTGCTGCGCGTGAAAATAAACACAGACATTAACAGTTATTTTCCCTGTACTTCAGATGTTTCAAAATCTTTTTACAGTGACGTGAAGCTGGCAAGAACCTTACAGGTAGGTTTTATTAGTGTTTCAATTCACATCGGAGGTTTTTAAACCTCAGGATCAACGTGTGAAGGTGTTTGTGCATATCGGACAGTACGCCGCTCAATTTTACAGGTCCCCAAGCAAGCTCAGTAAGTAGTCGAGGGTGTATGCGACATGGTCCACCCCATTAATTTTAGGAGTATTTTTAGTATTTGCAAGATGATGATTATTCACAGATGTGCAGTGACGTGGCGCTGCCCATCGCATCCCCCCTCCTTAAAGGGGAGGACTCTCCAGGAAGAAGCAATCTATAATGTTGAGAAGTCCATCCAGATTTGAAAAGAGGATGCCAGGAACCAAGACGAAGTGGCCAGCTTCGAAGTAGGACCTGTATTTATTTTCCCGCATCAGATCAGTCAAGAAGGTCCACAGCATCACCATCAGGATTGCTCCAGGAACATCCAGTGGAACACCATCACCAGGAACATACAATGGAACGCCATCACCAGGAACATCCAGTATAATGCTACCAAAAACGAAACAGCTTGCGCAAGTATTGTCATCATCATAAGAAAAGAGCCCCATCTCTGCTCTATCGAAGAATGGGAGTCCCCATTGGGAGCATCCCAAATCAGTCCTACTGACGTCAAGGGGACAAGGGGGATCCCTATTTTTTTCCCCTTTAATATTGCCATGTTGGACTTTTAACAGAATCTCTCTTTTTAAAACCAAAGGGCATATAAAATATAATATTTAATCACCACACCAATAATACACAAAATAAACAACATACAACAATTAACCATCCTAAAATTACATGAGCATGGACAAAACTAAATGATCATGAAGTGTGGTTAGCAATGCCACCAAGGGAGCCCCCGTCTATTACACAAAAAATTAAAAACAAGATGATCAATTACACTATAAATATTTAAAACCATTCATGGCATTACCATAACCAGTGGTAGTTCATTCACAATGCCATCTTAAACTCCCTGTCACCCAAACACCTCAAACACATCTCACTATTACACCAAATCCCACAGGCAAGAAAAATTGTAAAAGCGAAACCAAGGTACATCACTAGCTCACTCCTCCAGCATTATGACTCCCTTCAACGATCAAGCATGCCAGTTTCCGATATAACCTGTCGACAACAACACTAGTGCCCTGCCCTTTTTCACTAGGGTTCAGCGACAACAAAACCTCTCACAACTACGATCAGACTATCGAAGAACACGACCATCTCCCCTGAGACCATCAACCTGCCGACCTGCGGTATCACACAAACCCAATACTCATTCCCCGCTCATTTCCACTCCAGAACACTCTCTACCTGGACCCTCATTCTCAATATGAATCACCATATCATTATGCCCCTCTTCCTTCCCGAGCCTAACCAAATACTGGTTGTAAATTATCGGGAACTCTAAAGAGTGCAATTGCTTTAATAATTTGTAAATTGGAGTTGCCTCACTAGAAACTGCCGAATTTCCCACACCGACCTGACTCGCATCCTTCCTCGCCAGGGCCCGAGATTTTACCCTCAGTTCCTCTATCCCGTCACTATCCTCAACCACAACCCCAGCCTCTCCTACCATTTTCACGAGGGCCATTTTTGAGAGTTTCTGAATCCATGCAGTTGCCATGGTTGAAATATATACAAATCCTATTAAAAGTTCTACCGTTCTTACCATAACCTATCACTACTATGGTCATGCAATATATGAAATACCACACTTCAATATTTCTTGTTCTCAGAATTTACAACCCGAGACACACTACACATAAGCAGAGTGTGCAGCCTTTCCCCATTAATTCTAAGAGTATTTTTAATAGTTGCAAGTTGATAGTTATTCACAGACGTGCAGTGGCGTGGCGCTGCCCATCACACGATATTATGCTAAAACCAATGCCAGATAACTGCAGTTACGAAAATTATTTAGAAAAACGGCAAAGAAGTTACTGAACGAACAATCTCCCTTTATATTATTGAGATTATCAGTTGTCCACAGAATATCATTTTGAATTTTGGGCTCAGTCAAAGCATAATATGTTCATACCATACTGTTGCATAATTAGATGACTGCTGTCTGTGCAAGTTGTCCTTTTGGTTAAAATATTTGCTGTAGAAATATCACAACAATCATGTCATTAAAGATTTAACTTTCAAAAAGATAAGGCCTAAAGAACCCACGACACCTCAAATATTCAATTTCAAAATACTTAAAAAAAACAAATATGTTTAAAAGCAAGGTGATATATGGAAAGAGACAGAGAATGCATAAATATGGTCAATGAAGCAGAAAAATATACTACCACAAAACTGTATTAAATTGTACAAAGATAATTTACACTACCAAATTGAAACATAAGTGATTTCATATGGTTTTTAATATAGCAAGATTATTTTCTTTTATTTTGGAAAGACAGTACAAAGACCCCAAATGGTCTTAACAACATTAAATTTACAATTTTTAAGAAAGCTGGTAATTCACAATATTCCATATATATATATATATATATATATATATATATATATATATATATATATATGTGTGTGTGTGTGTGTGTGTGTGTGTGTGTGTGTGTGTGTGTGTGTGTGTGTGTGTGTGTGTGTGTGTGTGTGTGTGTGTGTCTATAAAAATATTGTCCCAGAAGGACTCTTTCAATTATGTGTACTCTTTGGTTTTCACACCCAAAATTGATTAAAACATTAATCATTTTACCCCTATATTAAAACCCAAGTGCTGACCCAAAAGGGTATTCAAACTAGAATAACATATGCAGGCTCCTGTGCATTCCATTGATTACTCCAAGATTCTGGTAAAACTTTCTTAAAATGGCTGACTTATCCTGTATTTTCATCCTTAACTTTTCACCTGGCCATAACTTTGACAGCCACTTCAAAATTTAGCTCTGACTTTTTACAACAAACACAAAAAATTTTGTCTCGCAACCTGGCAACCTAAGATTTTCCATGGCCATTAACAGGTATTTCAAGGTAAATTGTTCGTACTTCAGTTATACAATCAATTATTAAAAAATTTAATTCCTTAAATATTTTAAAATTAAATTGAGAAAAATCTCTGGCTTCTCAGCCCTGAAAGATGCCACATAATCTTCCCGAACAGCCAGTTTCCAAAACGGCGGGCAAAACAAGACCATGAATGAAGTTATTCCATCAGCCCAAAAAAGGCAGAAAACTGACAACATACAGAGTATCATCTTAAGGAAAATTTGAATTACGCTTTAACAAGAAAAATTTAAGGTTCTCCCCTCTCATAGTCACTAATAAATGTCTTATTAGATATTAGAAAACGATTCCTTATTATGTTGTGCAGAAATACTTAAACTGCTCATGTTATACAAAATATTCTTACTGTAAATAAAAATTTAGAGCATCAAAATGACGTTCCTGCATCTCCTGATGGGTTTTAAATTTCTTTATAACCTGTGATCAAACCGAAGTACCTAACCTGTCATCTAGGGGAGACTTCCCTCGCAGCCAAGCGTCTAACCCCGATGCCAGGTTTTACCATCCATTATATACAATATACGAGCATTGCCTTGCTATGGGTGTAGCTACAATAATCCACCAATAGCGAGCCACTGTCGCAAAATTGAACCTCCCAATTAAGCCCTATTGGGATTACAAAAAGTCACAAACAATTAAGAACAATCCGGTGCATTATATGTAACGTCACCTCTGATACATTTAAACTAGCCATTCATAAGTGCGTGGGCTGGGCACGTCCTTCCGGCGCGCTTCGAAGAAGGAACACTGCTGCGCTCTAGTGGCGGCGGCGTCAACTCCAGCCAGGTGAGCTGCACCCGCCAGTGTGCTAGCCAATGCTCAGGGACTGTGATACGATGCGGTGCCAGTCCAGCCAAGAAAACATAATTTTGTGCGGTGTTATGCTACTACAAGCCGTAAATCCACAAACGTGGGCTTCCATCAATGTAAACGTAAATGTTTATGGGTGTTAATAGTAAGTTTTTTGCATATTTGTCCATATTCTGTAGTTTGTTTCACCATGCGTCTTCCGATCAATACTTTTCCTGGGGCAGACAGGTGAAATCGGTGTTCCATATCAAATGGGCCAGGGCGGAGAGACAACTGTACGCGAATTTATAAGTGTACTTGTCTCATCGATTTGGTCAGTACACACACATGCATACACCCACACAGACACACACACAAACACTAAGGTACCCACACACACAGGTACCCAGACACACAGACACAAATGAGATCTTGAAAGACTATTTTCCTTATTAAAGTAAGCTAAATATTTCCAATAAGTATTATAAAGTGCATTGTTTATTCATTGCAAATTATAAATAACAAGCAATTTGCATACAACTACATCGGTAGCAAATTAACAAGCCAACATCATATTTTCAGGTCTTTGATGTGTTCAGAAGTATATTCTTGTTTCAAGAGCTGAGGTAATTTCACATGTGTACCTCCAGTGTGGAGCAAATATCGTGCTTTTCTACCTGATCATGCCAGAGTATGTGTAGAATACATAAATTCACGTTTGCAGATTGCTGGGACATGTGTAGAACACAGAAATTCGCTGCTATTTTTTACTAAATAATTCCCAGCCAGTCTCTCGTCTTGTTTGCTGGTCACCTATATGTTATTATGCTTTAAATGTGGCTATCGCTGTTCTTGATAGTGTAGAAGAGTCTATGGAATGTCTTCTTTAACTTATGGCTATAACGATTTACCTATTGCTTATTTTCAGATAGCGGTATATATATGTTGGCATCGGCAAATAAAACTGTTATATATGTTTTCTGCGCAATTCAGCAGGATACTTTGGGTTAATTAAGTTACAACTATCGTTCCAGGGCGGAAATCCAGTTCTAAAAATATCTTAGGAATTTGGTTAACATTCCGTTAAATCCACGTGAAAATGACTCAAACGTGTTGATGTGCTGCAGAATGAGTAACAGCGTACCTTTTTCGACCAACTTTATCCTTCCAAGTAGTCTGATGTGCCATCTGTTTCCTAGTCAGTACTTAGCCACAATAACTTGGGGCCGTAATTATAAACGCTTTTCGAATGTCAACCAACCTCCCTCCACCAAAGCTATGTTTTTGTTAATTATAGTCCTCTTTCGGAGGACGGTTAACCGCCGGCAAACAACTGTCCTCCACCTTTCTGGTGGATGAGGTCTTGCGGCTAACCAGCAGTCAACTGGTATCCAGTTGCATCAAAATGGCGCGGGATCTAGACGATTTTAGGCAGCATATAGATGAAGTAATTAATTTTTATTACTAAGTGAAAGATTTCAATTTGAATGGGTCTGCATATCCACACACTCCTGTTAAGAGAATGAATTTATGGACCTGGAACATTACATATAGGCCTACGATTATTTTTAATTTTTCAGTCAGTTTCGTTTCTCAAAGATAACTTGTAACTCGTATGCAACAGTAATAGTTACGTTTTATGCACTAGATAGCGCTACAGTTAATAAATTCTATTCATTACAAAAATAGTTTTTGTTTTAGTATGTAAGTAGAAATTATTGAAATATTTACACAATAATTCATAAGATATAGAAAGGTTAATCCAATGTCTATATTTTAAAAACAAAGTATTTTCCCTTGATACTATTGCATATTACGCGAGTGTTAATGATGTTTTATTCCAAATTATATTTCCAAAATCGTCCGTTTAACTGAGGCAGGCTGCCTACCTAATGAGTTCCCCCCACCCCCCCCCCCCCCCCCCTGATTCAGCTGCCGTCCGGCGGCACGGGAGGGGCAATGCCCAACAACTCATCCTCCCCTCCACCATGGGGGCCAACACCCCTCACCGCCCTGGTTTCAAACTAAATCCAGTGTCACCAGCAAAACAAAAGATAGCCCCCTTACCAATCTTTCTCCTCTAGTGGCTCAAATACCTCTTCAATAAAGAATATAATTTCCCATCCTCTGTTCTAGTAGAAACCTTTTTCTACTTCATAAATTGCATGCAATCTTGCAATTATTTTCTCTCGAGTGGCTTTTTACGGTGTCTATGCCGGTTTCTCCCCCTCCCTCGTAGCTATATTAAGTTAACATGGGATTGGGTAAACTTGGCCCTAATAACGGTCAAGTTTGCCCAATCCCAGTAAAGCCACAAACATGTGCCCTTGTAGTTAGAATCTTCCCTGCATGTCTAGGCGTAAGGGGCTCAGCCCTGAGACGCAGTTAGTTCCTATCCCTATCCTGGACCTCCGACTCTCCTCTTAGTTTTAAGGTAGGTTAGAAATTAAGTAAATAACGAATTTCTGAATTTTGTTGATTAGTTATAATAGTAGCAAAAAAAAATAACTATTATGTTAGGCACTGGAGCTGCGTGTGAAGCATTGCTAATAATTATTGCCTTCCCTAATAAATCCCTTTAAGAAATAACGTAATTATATTTTTTTCATAAACTTTCTTTAAAATCATCTTAGAAATGGCAATTCCATTTTTATTTATTAGTAAGCTGGCAGTATTTAAAATTCTACGGCTTCTCTTTTGGACTACAGGTTATCACTAATTTTTTTACTCTCCATCTCAAAACAAATTACAGCAAAACTGTTCCCAATCTGCTTTTTGATAACAAATCAAATGTTCAAACACAACACACTTATAAAATTTGTATGCAAACATGCGACAAAACAGACACAATTTTCATGGGTTTCCTCCTAACAATGCAATGAGCACAGTTCAATCTTGGATCGACCATAAAAATTTTTGCTCGGCTGCCAGATTTCGAAGTGGAGAGGAATCCACGTCCCATTCGTCTAGCAGTCCGCTGGCTGACAATTATAATGTATGAATGGTGGAGGACCGCCAGCAAACCGCCGAACTAATTCGAAGTGGAGAGGAATCCACGTCCCATTCGTCTAGCAGTCTGCTGGCTGACAAGTATAATGTATGAATGGTGGAGAACCGCCAGCAAACCGCCGAACTAATTCGAAGTGGAGAGGAATCCACGTCCCATTTGTATAGAAGTCTGCTGGTTGACAAGTATAATGTATGAATGATGGAGGACCGCCAGCAAACCGCCTAACTAATGTCTGCCAACTGCTTGCCAGCTGACCGCTGAGTGTTGTTTATAATTTCGACCCTTGATCACGCTCAATAACTGATGTGAAAGAGAATCAGATTTTATTGATTTAATCTATTATGTTGTAAAGTACATCAGTTATATGATAATCATAGTTTTAAATAATGTATGTGTAATAAACTAATAAGGGAAGAAAATCGAACCGTAACCTATTGAAACATGCATGATTATTCTGAAGTGTAAATTCAGTGAAATTATTCCTTATTAAAAATATAAAATAACGCATAATACGACCTACAACTTTCAATTTATAGTAAGAAAGAAAAGCGACCTTGAACATTAAATGACTACGTCAAAATAATAGTAACTATATCCGATTTAAACAACGAATTCCTCTATAGAGTGGTTTGAACTTAGTCGGGTTTCGTACGATAATATCATGGCATTCCTTATTTTCGTGTCGAAGTGGAAATAGGAAATGTTTTTATAAAACTTTCACAGATTCCAGTTTTCCATTCAAGAAAAACACTATTCCGGAATTTATCCTTTCTTCTTAGGTAATTCCTTAAATGTTGAATTCAAATCATTTGAAATGTTTGGTTTTCAAGTATAAAAATATAGTTTTGTTGGAATTGTTAACAATTAATGGATGAATCTCGCAAGTACTAAGCTGAAAGAAAAAATGTGATTTTGCTCACTTGCGAAAAAGAAGTCGATCTATCTGGATAACGAAATTCATAATATTCCAACTTAATTGTGTTATGAGGGTGCATGAGTAAATATAGGCCTACGATTATTGAGTGAGTGAAGAGATTTGACTGGCTCTTAACATCGAGGTCTTGAGAGCCGATGAGGGTGATTGAGGCGGATACGTAGTGGCACAGGAATGAAAGGACAGGGGAAACGGGATATCCCCGAGAAAACTCGCCGACCAACGGCATCATCCGGCACGATTTCCACATGCGAAAATACGGAGTGACCCGGCCGGGATCGAACCCGAATCGCTTTGGTGGGAGGCGAGCAGGCTAACCGCTCAGCCACAGTGGCTCCACGATGTTTGTGATTTCTTAGCTAGGAGCCACGAACAATTTTTTTCTTTTTACTTCACTCCGGGCTTCAAGCGCCAGCTACTGCGAGATTAGGCATTGCAGTCGATTCCTGAAGCTCTGTTCCATAGAGCGAATTCGTAATAAACGTGTCTTAATTGTGATTCAACGATGCCCTGCGGATATTGATTCAGGTTTACAGTACACGCGTATTTTCTGCTAACCTGCCATTATTTGCATGTAAATATATTGATCTTTTCACAACTCTCTTAAGAATAAATTTTGTGAATGCCTACAATCGCATTTAAGTGTTTCCAGATAGCGTCTAGTTCAATGATAAAAAGAAGCGCGTCTCTGTTATTTTATATATATATATATATATATATATATATATATATATATATATATATATATATATATATATATATATATATATATATATATATATATATATATATATATATATATAACAGAATGTATTTTATGTTTTTTTTTTTTTTTTTTTTAAAGATTTATACATGTTAGGTACTTTTTTTTAAATGAAATACTTGCGTACATCTACACTGAGAAAAAAAGATTTTGATGAATAAAACAAAATTTGCTTAGCGCAAACATTTTTTTTTGTCGAGATATGATCAAAATATTTTTTTTTATTGAAACAAAAGTACTTAGTTATAAGGGGCAGCGGTAGCGCAGTGGCTAGGACGCTCGCCTCCCACCGCGGAGATGCGGGTCCGATCCCCGCCGGGCTCACTCCCGGGCCCTCGCTTGTAGGAATCGTGCTGGACGATGTCACTTGTCGGCCGGGCACTCCCGCCTTCCCCCCGCCCCCCATTTCACTTCCGCCCCATCCTAGGGCTCCCCCCTCCCCCCTCCCAACACGAGTTTTTAAAAATGTTTTATTTGGTTATTGTTCTTATTTGCTTGCCCCAAACCTGCAATGTTTGGTTAGTGCAAATAAATATTAGTTTTACTCTTCGTAAATTAAATAATTTCAGATATTATTATATATAAATAGATCGTAAGCACGATCAAGTTTCGAACCCGGACTATTTGCACCCTAACGCCATACACTAACAACGTCAGATAAACTGACTACTGGTAAAGTGTGAACGTTTTCAGATACATTTCAAGTAGAGGGAAACGCACGTAAATAAATATTTCAAGTTGCACAGCTTTACCGTTTAGTTTCCTGCAGAACTTGTGTTATTTGGGTTTTATTAACCATCATTAAGCATCAATAATTGCATCAATAAATACTCTCACTATCCTACTTGTCACAAAATTATAAACAAGCACTCGAGGTGTATTTTTGAAAGAAGGCATTCGAATAAGTGGCTAAGAAAATACGTACAGTTGATTCAACTAAATATTTTGTTGACAGAATATTTTGTTCGCCCAACACAGAAGTTTTGTTTACTCAAGTGTGTATTTTGTTAGATAAATAAAACTAATTTTGTGGTTTTTGAAGTTTTGTTTACTCGACAAAATAATTTGTTGTAGCTACTAAATATACATTTAGCCCTGTACAAACAAGTATTTTGTTTAATGGAACAAACGGTTCTCTCAGTGTTCCTTGGTGCTTAAATGATAGGGTCTCTGCTCCTGTTCGTTCTTACTTTCCGCGATATTTTTTTTTTTGCGTTCAGCGCTAGTGTTCGAAATACCGTGAACAAACTAGAGCAGAAACGTGCACGTGTAAACGAGCATCAGAGAAGATCGGGAGCAAGGAAACAGGATTGTTAAAAAGACCAGAGGGCAAGCCTGGGCGGCGTGGAGTGTGGAATCGAACGAAAAGAAAATCGCAAATTCATGGGAAATGAAGCAAACAATAATTGTTTGTGGGAGGTATTGCTACGTGACGAGCAAGGGTGTTCGCGGCTCTGTGATCTCCCCGCCGCACAACCACCAATTTTTATTCCTTCTATTTTTGTTTTATTTTCGGGCGAAGGGCAGAAAGAGAGGACGAAAGAAACAGGGGGGAAAAAAGATGAGGCCAGAGGGAGAAAGAGTGACGGGGGAAACAGAAAGGGTTAGCTACCGCTGAGAGGTGCACACATCAAACAAAATCCGAGAAAGGGCCGAGAATAAAGTAGACGGGATGGAAATGAGATTAGACATGCAAAGAGGTAATATTAAACCCGCCTTCGCAAACGATGAAAAAAGAAAAAGCTAATAACATTTTTTTTCCTTCTTTCCCCTCCTGTGCAACGGGAAACGAGGTAATCAAAGCTCTAGGATTAAAGTCGTATCGATGCCGGGTTTCCCCGTGTAGCAAGTTCAGCGCGGGAAGCAAGAATTGTAGTCTTTACCTCGTTAAGTGTGTGTGTGTTTTTTTTTTTTTTTTTTGTATTTTTACGAAGTGAATACCTGTAGCATTTACACAATCTTTCGTGTTGAGGTGAACCTATTCCAAGAGCAGTTCAAGTCTGAATGAGATTTTGTATAAGCCTTCTTACTAGCTTCCTACAACCCATTGCAGATCCTTCTACAGCCGCGCATGTACGCATCAAGGTCGTATTCGAAATGGCAGACTTAGCCAACAAAATGGTAAAGTGCCATTCTTTTTTTAACGACGTGTTTGGTAACCAACCAAATAATGAAACCTCAAAATCTCCGCGGTATTAATTTATGTTTAAAATATAATAATATAACATGTTTTAAATCGTGAAGACTAGTGCGGCTTTGTTTGCATTTACTGTAATGATTGCTTTCATGTAACACATTAGTACTATAATTATAATTTTGCAGGTATTTCGTGATTTAAAACTATGTAGAAAGTCATGTTTGTATATTAATACTAAATAAATATACGATCTGACTTTCTTTCTTATTAACACTTTAATGTGTCTGTGATAACGCTAAACAAATGACTGACGATAGCCTCAATCAATAGTTACCCTGATGAGAATACTTTGTTACTCCATTATTACATATTATTATTATTATACTTTTTTTTTTAGTTTTTACCCTATTTTAACAAAACAAATATCATTTGATCGACTGTGTAAAGCTCATATCTGTAGGGATGTTTAAAAATGATTACAAACAAAACGCAAATACCTCGTAAATCCACTGTTAGGTTTCAAACAGCTAAAAACTCCTACATCCTCCACTTATTTTTAATGTAAGTTTATCTTCAAATGTGGGTTAACTAGAGAGCTTGCGTAGATCATTTATAAAAGTTTTGTTTTAAAAAAACTACAATTGGATTATAAATTATATTTATTGTGTTTATATCTCTCCAGTGTAATTTGTTTTGTGGAGTTGCGAGTTTTAATCATGAGGGTAGCAAACTATAAAACAAACTTATTGATTAATACGCGACTTTTCAATCGACCTAGTTACTGGAATTCATACAGCGACTGAGGCATCTTAGAAACGTTAGAGGGATTAACATACCACTGTCAGGTCAGTTCTTTCGCTGAAGTGTACAAAACGAAAAGGAAACGATATTTGTTCCTGCTGATTGGAAAAATTGTGTTGCATCTCGTTGCCCGGTGTTTACTTCGCGTGGAAAGTTCGTAATGTTAGACGAAGCGAGCGGCCTATCACAAAGGACGCTGCCGCACACCCCGATAAACTTATCGCTGACCCTCAGACGCTCATGTTTCTCCATTTATCATTCAGGAAAGTCTTCGTCATCGCCATTACCTTTCCCAGAATAACTTGGATTGCCGAGAACGTTCTAGACGGCACCTACCCCAAGTATAAATACCACGTGCGGGCCTCTGAGGAGTAAGTGATTAAGAGCCGATCTGCGAGAGTGCGTCGGCGAGATTGTGTGCAGTGAAGAGTGGGACTGATCTGTGGGGCTGTGGAATGGATGCGTGATAGAATAGACATTCGGGACGATGGAAATAGACAATTTTAACTAAACGTGTGGAAATAATTGGAGCAGTTTAAAGGACATTAGCAAGAGTAAAGACTATGGTAAAGACTTTAATTGAAATGAAGATAGTAATTAAATATTGCGTTCATTAAAAACAATAAAAGTTAATAGGATACTCTGACTGGTAAATAACAGATGTTTGACTGCTTGTAGTACTGAGAATAAATATAATTATTGAACTTAGCTCATATTTTTATTAAGACCTCCATCCCTCACGAACCCTGATACGCCCCGCAGGCGTCCATGTAACAATACGATGAGGTAGGCGGATGTTTTTTATCCTATGCCCTTCGCCAGTACAATGTACCTGTCAATGCCACGTGACAAACAGTGATGAGCGTGATTGTTTACATTCGAATTTTCAACAGATACGCACATTTGCAGGAATGACTCGAATATTACCTAGTTGAATTATAACTAAGTTTAAGGAAGTGTATAAACACCTCGAATTATTTGCTTGCGCAAAAAGGGTTTTAACGTTAAATTCTACCCACGTTGTTTTTACTAGTGCTATTATCAGAAAATATACCCAATGTTGAACATGCAGCTCACATGCGCACTCTTCCTCATTTGCTCTCTACGATTAAAATATTACATTCAAGCCTGCAAGACGTGGAGCTGCTGTACACTATGTCGCTGCCAACATTATTGAAATTACTGCAGTTCATGTGTACGTTAAAATTTATGCAGTATCCGGCATGGCGATTTTTTCATCAAATATTCAAAGGATGTCTAGTTAACCGTGAGTATGAAAAAATAAATAATGAAGTATATACAGCAATAATTTATTTTCATTATTACTGTTAAATACACAGGATTCGCTGTTGGTTCATTGGCTAGTCAACGAGCCTTTACTACTGGGGTCTTCTGTTCGATTCCAGGCCTGGACAAGCATTCTCGTGTGGGAATGTAGGTAGGTAGGTAGAATAGAACATATTAAAATGGCACCAGTACCAGCTGAAGGCCATAACTGGTCTTAGTTACTTCAATTTAAAATAAATTTGGAAAATAGTCGAAATATAAAATTTGTCGCATTATAAAAATTAAAAACTAATTAAATTTTTTAATTACAGAGACTTTAAATTATATTTTGTTATAATCTAAAAGAAAAGATTAAGTTATAATTAAAAAATGTCAAAAGTTAAAAATCCTCTGCCTCCATCCTTGAACCCGCACCCCGCCATCCTCTCCGGAGACAGAAGGGCCGACGGTGGTTGTCGTTTTCGTGGGGTGTCCGTCGTGTATTTGATGTTTGTGTTTGTGATGTTTTTAACAATCCAGTAATCAGAAAAATTCTGTTCGGGCATATGAACTGACATGACTACTGGGCAAGTGATCATGGGGGCTATGAAGGCAAAAGGTGGTCTAACTCATGAGCGTGAAATGCCTCTATCCACTTTGGCCACGTGGATTCACTCGATGCCAGTGGTGTCTGAAATAATGAATGCAATCGAAGATTTATGTGCTGTCACTAACATGTAGATGTGCGAGTGTCTCGCCAAAATCGCGACACCAATAATCTGATAAAGATCATGACTGACTTTATATGCTTTGCCAGTTTCAATGAAACTCGCCTCTTCTAGTACCTCTTTTCAGCGTCATAGTTGCAAGTTATTTGGTGAACTGCGACAGTGCTGAAGATCTTGGTAAATCATCAATGTAAGAAACCGAAGGCAATCGATTTAATGAAGTTCACCTCAAGCGCAAAAACAATGCCAACAGAGCCGACTTTTGCTATCGACGAAGGACATATACTTCAGAGTTGTTTGGATACGACCAACAACATATCGTGAGCTATGTGGCCAACACATTGCATAACTGAAGAGCCTGTGGTGGATTCTCACCTCCTTCCCCATCCACCAGAACTTCCCATCTCTACCTCCTCCACTCCTATTCAACAGAAAAAATAGGATGAGGAAGTGAAAGGAAGTATTTATTCCAAACTTTTACAAATAAAAGAGGACGAGAAATTTTACTATAATTAATTTGGCTTTCGGAGTTTGGTAGAGAGCAATTTAAAATAATAAAACAATTAAGATTTCAGTAAAATTTTGGCTATGAAACTTATCTTTTCAGAAATGCCACCAAACTTCATTTACAGAGTGTAAAAGATAAAAGAACATGTAATATAAAAGACATTTCTTAATATCAACATAAGAACAATACAAAACTCGTCATATATTAGTTTACAATGTTCTCTTAACTTAGCTGAGAGGTTCCCCAAGAGGTGACTGAAAATGTTGGTACTTAATCTTCATGTGGCCGACTCACATCCATGCAAACTCACTCACAGCATCAGATCTGGAGCCTACAGTACTCCCCTCACATACACACGAGGGTGTTGGTAGATCTCACAGGTGTAACCTTCCATCATTCACTCCACAGACCTAAAGCCGAGGATATTCTCTCACCTTACCCCCGAGGGAGTAGGTAGTGCTTTTCCACAGTACCACCCGCAAAAGTATCAGGTATCAGGTATCAGGTAGTGCTCGCCTTACCACTTGCTCTCTCTCTCTCTCTCTCTCTCTCTCTCTCTCTCTCTCTCTCTCTCTCTCCTCTCTCTCTCTCTCTCTCTCTCTCTCTCTCTCTCTCTCTCTCTCTCTCTCTCTCTCTCTCTCTCTCTCTCTCTCTCTCTCTCTCTCTCTCTCTCTCAGTTCACAACACAACTCATAATCTGACTAAGTTATCATTTTCCTGGACTGCCTTTAAACAACTGCTCCGTACAAATCTCATTCCAACTCGTGCCCAGAAGTCACTTCCTTTACAAAAGTGTGTGGGTATCTTAAATACCTTGTTAGCCTAGTTAAGTTTAATGTAAGGGAAAAATTTATAGTGCTCCTAATTTCCCTTAAGGAAATCAAGTCCGGAATCTCCCCTTGAAGTTATGAGTACCTGCTCATACATTAGGTTTGTAGTGGCATCCCCAATACTGCGAAGTTAAGTCTCCTCATTAGCCGCCTCCCATCATCTAGCCATCTATCCTTAAGGCGATGTCTCCAGGATGCTCTCTCGGAACTATCTGACCGTCCAGTCTGCCGGCAAGGTCTAACCCCTCCCCGAGATTCTTTTTTCTAACCTACCTTAAAACAATGAGTCTGATGCCCTGGGTAGGGAAAGGACCTATGTGCGTCTCAAGGCTGAGCCCCATACGCCTAGGCATTCAGTGAAGGTTCCAACTAAAAGGGCACATGCTCGCGGCTTTACTGGTATTGGGCAAACATGGCCGCGATTGGGGCCATATTTACCTCCCATGCTAACTTAACATGAAATGCAAAAGGGGGGGGGGATAACAGGCATATGCACCAAAAAACCCCTGGGCAGAGAATAATTGGAAGATTGCATGCTATCTAAGAAGTAGAAAAAGATTTATACTAGAACAGACGATGGGGAAGCATAAACCTTATTGAAAGGGTTTTTGAAACACCAGAAGAGAAAGATTGGTCGGGAGGGCTGTCTCTTTTTTCGATGATCACGCTGGAAAATGATTCAACCAGGGGGGTGGGAAGTACCAGCCCCTCTAGTGGAGGGTAGATTGCGCAATTGGGTATTCCTCCTCCCGTGCCGCCATTAGATACGTCCCCTCCCCGAGCTCACGAACCCGCATAAATTCCGCCCGACACTCCCTCTCTGCTAACCCTACCCCCCTACCATCTTTCACAACCCCACCCCTTCGCCCATGCGCCGCTGGTCACTCTACAGTTCATTACATAATTTAACATCAACAGCAAAGCACAGACAATTACAGAGATGATGCAAGGACCCACAAATATCAGTGAAATGAACACACATGGCAAGTAGAAGCGCATTCAGGCGAAGAACCATCTCGTACATCCGCGTTCATCTAACGCGGGAGGTAAGCATTATTTCACTTCTCGTATGCCCAGTCACAGACTGTGGACGTAACGAACACATTTATAAGACTGGCACTTTACATATTATATTACGTGTAACAGCTGGAAAATCTGAACTACTGGAGACAGAAGGAAAACCAACAAATGTGTTGACAACTCTCCGTCACAAGCCACTACCCACTAATTTGTTTTTTTTTATGGATATAGCAATGCGCCATCTAGAAAGGATGAAGAGCACACGAGACGAGAAAGTAAAACACCGTTGGATGAATTCAAAGTGCAAGAACAAATACCGACATGTTATTTCCGAAATGAATTCCTTGAAAACCCATTGAAAAAAAAAGGTAAAGCAATTTTCTCTTCAGACGTATAAAATTTTCAGTCTATAAAGTGTTGCAAGCTATTGCAGACGCTGACAGATTTATTGTATCAATTGCAGTGAACGTGTCAAGGTCAGGAAGCGACAATGATGCTATCGGAGAAGATACACAGCTACTCGTTGTGATACTTGTTCTTGCACCTGATGGATGTTAGATAAAAATGCTTGTGCCAGAAACGAAAGAAAATGATACGATAATCTACAGCAGTAAAGCATTACAAAATGGTTTAGGAGAGATGACAAACAGTTTGCCGTTCCTGCATGCATTCACTCACTGCGATACATCTTCTGCGATGTACTGCAAAAAATGAAAAGAAAAAAAAACCTTTCCAGAAACTGCAACAAAGTTATGATCTGCAAAAGAGATCTTTAATGTTTGATATTTTTTAATGCATCAGCACAGGAAGTGGTTGAAGTTGGCACAACTTTTATGGTCGCCATATATGGAAGTAAGCCCTACGATTCAATAGGTGTTGTATGTCACTGTCTGTACGTGAAGATTGTAGCAAGACAGTTTCTTCATGCTAACTTCGATCGAGCCACCCTGCTTCCAAATTCTTCTGAAGTTCGACAACACTGCCTGCGAATTTTCCCTCAAGTTCAGCAATGGCAGGGAGACAGACTGGCACCAACTGATTGAGAATGCAGGTTGCATCAGGGATCTCTTCATCCAGTTACAATGGTACACGAACCAAATCCTCTAAAACTCATACGTTTAGTCTCACAGTTGTAAATGAGGCCGAGTACGGGACTGCCAATGCCTCAAAAGTATCCTCAATTGCTCAACAATGTGTGCACTCTACGTGGATTATGGATGTAGGAATCGTGTTGGCATAATCGATGACGAGGACGAAGATGTTAATTAAGTTTATGAAGAGACACCAGTTGCAGCTGATTAGTATTCTGATGAATCTGCTGGACCAAGCATAGCGCAAAGAGCGAGGCGAAAAAAAGAGAACTATATATATTTGACCAACACAAATCAACTACATATATTTCACCAATTTTACAGCATATAATAACTTATATTATCCAAAACTTTTCTGTAGTATTATGGTGTGAAATGTATATTCCAAAATTTAGGAGTCATATTTTAGAGTGAGAGAGAGAGAAAGATATATATATATATATGTGTGTGTGTGTGTGTGTGTGTGTGTGTGTGTGTTTAGACAAATTTCAGCAGATCCTGTAAGTTCTAGTATGGATCGACGTTCATCTAATAAGACCATTTAACATTGCTGCATTGTTGTCTCTGGTAAGTATTACTCGACACAGACCATCAGTACGTCATATTATAAATGTAAAATATCTAGTTTTCACATTTATCTTTATAACTGAATATATAGATTGTAGAATGTGTTACAAAAAATATCACCTAAGTTTACTAGTTTCAATAGCAGAAAATGAGATTTAAGATTTGTATTTTTCCATGTCTTTACTTGGTAGAATTATGTACGGAAAACCTGCTTATAGGCTATTCACGGAAAAGTGAGCACTTTTTAAGGCTCTTCTAAATTATTCCTTTCGGGCAATTTTTTATTATTCCACCACTTTTTTATGCCAACATTGCCATGTGACAAATCAATACAGTTTATACTTTCACCACGCTCGAAATGTAATGTATGAGGCTGCAATAAAACATATTTATTAGTGGTTAATGACTATTGGGTGGGCCTTAAAAAGTGCTCACTTTACCGAGAATAGCATATACAAAGGCTGCGTCCGTTTTCCTGAATATCTGGTTCACAATTCATTCACATTGTGCCATGTGTGATGACATTGCCCGCCAAATGATGCGTCGCTCATTATAATGAGCTGCACTGTGGAGCCAATTTTTGGAATATTGCTTGTCTGCAAGGGGCAGCCAGGGTGGGGGGAGGAGTATATGAGTGTTGTAACTCCTTCTTCCCCCTTATTTCACCATAGGGTGGCCATCATTAAGTATTAAAGTTATTTATATCAAAACGCTTTAATTGTAATACAAATATATAACTGCAATAAAGTATGGTGAATATTAATATGTTTTTGTGCTAGTACATCTAATTAACACGTGCATCAACACCGCTGACATCAGTTAAACCACCTTCCCTTCTCTTTATTTAGTGTTGTAAACCCTCCCTTGAGATATTCCCATCTACGCTATAGCTTGCTTGTTACATGGTTCTAGTGTTCTGCAACTTTCGTCTGAAACGTGTTTTTTAAAACGAAGCACCATTTACATGCAAACCAACGAATTAATGTTAATTTGTTCCCCCGCCCCCTTCATTCCAAAAAAAATCATTTTTAAGACGCATGAAACCTTAAAAAAGGTGTCTTATTACCGTGTGAGAGAGAATTTAATCACAAACGTTTGTAAAAGATATAGAATTTTAAGTCCAATAGTTTAGGGCCGGTATTTTGTATGAAATTCGGAAAAAATTGAAAATGGCACTTATATTTTTGTGGAAAACCCGACGTGTAATTATCTGAGACTTTTTGGGGGTCACTCAGAAGGGTGTCTAGGAAATATCCTTGAAGTTTTCCGGTTTAATTTTTAAATGTCTGTTTATAATTCGAATTTTCCTGCATTGAGTGTAGCATAAAATTACCGTCGTATTTGATGAGAAGTAGCGCAAGGGGGGCCGGGGGGGGAGCTTATTTTTCCCATTTACTCTCCCGTCCTCGTTTTTCGTTTTGTCACCACTATCCCTGCATATCATCCCGGACTCCGCGACTCCATCTATTCTTCAGGTGAGGCCTGACCCTCATGTAGGGCAGCGCACTCCAATTAGCGCTGGCTTAGTCCAGTACGTGTTGGTCCGACCTGCGTGAGGAAATAAGCTGCGGATTTGAATTTACGTGAGTCAAGGGCGTTCAAGACGTTATAGGATGTTCATGCTAAACTTAGTGCTTTTGTAAGCCTTGCTTAAGATATTCTTGTATGCACATTGCGTATTCTTCCAGCGTATGAAAAATTAACATCGCATGGGCCTCATCACTTTATTCATGCGTCGGTCAAGTGAAACGGCAAAATTATTAGAAAAGGAAATATTTTACAAATTTGCTCATTCTTACACTTAAACGCATTGGAAAAGAGACCGACAGCAAAATTAATCTTTTTTCAGTGTTCACAGATGTTTACCTAACCATTTGAGATTAACGTTATTGGCCCTGCCTACCAAGCCGGCAGCCCCGAACTTCAAAAGGTGAATCAATGTTAAACGAAATTACTTCTCATTGCATCAATTTTAAAGATAACTATTTCAAACAAAAAGTATTCTATGTGAAATTTATTAAGGAATGTTGATATGTTAAGACATTTTGCCAATTATTTTCTTTATATGTTTTTTTACAAAATGTAATATTGAAATTTACATACAACAAAAAAAATTATTAAAAAACATTTTTTCAGCAATAATTATATGTAACAATATTTCCCGAGAAAGTCTCGTCAAATGTTTATTTTTGTTTGAAATGAATATATTTAAAATTGACGGAATGAGAAGGGATTTCATTTAATATTGATTCCCCATTTGAAGTTCGCAGCTGCAAACCGCCGCCGTCATAGTCGTCGCCGAGCCCTCATACGCCACCGAATGGCCCGTGTGTCGTGAGACCGGGAGCCTAGACTCCCATAACTCACAGGGTCTTTGTAAAGACCCCGACACGTACTCAAGTCATTAGGTAAGGCGCCGGGGCGCCGTGTAGCTGTGGTTTCTTGGACACCGGACCCGTGTTAGGCTGTTTAAGTTGTTGCCTATTTTTAAATTAAGTTACGTGTGGTTGTATTCGGCGGGGGAGTGAGGCTCCCCTCCAGCCTCACGGCTGGAGTGAATGTTAGTGTCGTGGTGTCTGTCTAGCAGCTGCAAACTTGGTAGGGGAGGGCCTTTAAGTCATGGAACTATACTTTATCTCAGTCGTTATAGGCTGTTCACGGTAAAGTGAGCACTTTTGAAAGCCCTCTCATTTGGAATAATAGCCAGTAAATGTATTTTATATTAGTGCTAGACGTTAATATTCAAGTAATATTTATTTTAAACATATGGTTAAAATATAAAAAAATGGCTGAAAGGAAAAAGTAACTAGGGCGTCAAAGGTGCTCACTTTACCGTGCACAGCCTATACCAACTTTACTGAGAACATGCCATTCATTGTTAGGTAAAAATATGTGAATACTTAAACAATTTTATTGGTTTCCTGTTTCTTTAAGCACATGAGTGCAAGACTTAGCAAACCTGTAAAATGGTTACTTTTCTACAATTTCGCACCATCCCTTAACCGACGCATGCATAAATTGATGAGGCCCCTGTCAGTGTTCATTTTGCATATGGTGTAAGCACACGCAATGTGTATACAAGTATATATTGAGGCCGGTCAGTCCCCACCATCTTGGAGTATCAGTATTTTAGTCACAAATAGCATTTAAGAATTGTTAAAGAAAATGTTCGCACAACATGGCCTAAACAATAATTTCTAAAGATTTATCAAACTATTGCATCTATAGTCTGTGCGTGGTTTCTTCGCCCTTTTTGATCAAACCTTTTAAAACTCTCCCCATGTATGGCGTGTTTAGTTATTTCCTAAATACCGCCATGTATCACCAGTGTTTTACACTTGTATTCATAAAAGTTACTTTTTTTCTGTTAAATTGAGAAGAAATTACAATGCCTCATTTATACATTAATGTAAATAAAAACAGTGAGAAATCATGTGTACTGGTAACGCCTAATGAGAAATAGTTCTTATACAAAATACTGTTACACTGAGTGCGCACGAATTCGGCACGTTGTCATCTGGTGTAATTTTCCAGACTTAGTAAAGCTTAGATTGTACGAGGCGGAGGAATATCCTGGAAGTAGAACTTTTACAGGGCTTCAGAAAAGTCTGAAGTAACCGTGAATGGATTAAATATTGTCTTTATTTATTTTTGACTAGCGACTTCTGGCGAGAAATAAGTAATTTTTCTTGCGGGTGGTCACAGAAGTGATCCTGGCAACAGTCCGTAGTCTATCGATACATGTTTTAGAATATGTGCAACAGTCAGTAGTCTATCGATACATGTTTTAGAATATGTTTAACAGTCAGTAGTCTATCGATACATGGTTTAGAACATGTGCAAAGCAATGTCCTATGACGTGTAGACGCCCAAAATAAAACATAAAAGCCGTGATGCACGTTATGGCGGAAATTTTGTAAATCCAAGATGGAGGGTACTGACCCCCCTTTCAAGTAGGGCTTTCAAAAGTGCTCAGTTTACCTTGAACATCCTGCAGGCTTGCGAACTGTCCAGCCAACCCCTGCGTGACCAAGAGCGATGACTAGAAGCTGAGACGGTCTAGCGTCAGGCTGTTCCGAGTATCGGAAGGAGACAGGCAAGCCGGGTGAAACATGTGACGGGGGTAGCGAACTCACATGGGGGGAAGTTCGTATCTCATCCCGCTCGGTGCACATTTGTCAACACCAGCAGCCATCACTTCCCTCAAGTCCAGCCGAGCAGCCGCTACTCGCTGCGTGCCGCCATTCATCCCTCCGCGACCGAACGTTCGTCTCGATACGTCCAGGTAACGTTTTATTCTACTCTGGTTGGGAATATCAATGCTTTTAGTTTGGCAACTGAACTTTTTCACCATTAGGTAAGCGCTAGTGGCGCATGTGTACTGTATTTTTTTAATATTTTCTACCTTTAAAAAACAAAACAATTGCAACAATCATAAATAATACTTGAATAACTACTTAGATAAGTAACATTTTTCTCTTTTATTATTCACGTAGCTTAAATTTGAATTTAAACGAGATCACTTTGGAACACTGCGCACCTGGCGGCGGAAACTTTTTGTATGCCAAACTCCCCCATAAGAAACTCGTTTGGCTCCTAACCAGAGTAGAACCAACCTTAGTCCAGGTCACACGCACAAGGCTTCCGTGGGGAGCGACTTTTCGTACTTTTCACGTGCAGAAACTTGGAATCGATCTGCGAGAATTTTTCTCAAAACACTACAGGAAATTTCAAAATGTAAAAAGCGGCTCAACGTCTCGTCGACAACGACGTCATTAGAGCGGAGTGGAGAGATTCGGGCGGCTCTTAACACCGAGGTCTTGCGAGCCGATGAGGGTGAAGCGAGGAGAGTATGGAGCAGCGCCGGAATGCGAGGGCGGGGGGGGGGACGGGAGATCGCCGAGAAAACCCGCCGGCCAGCGGCATCATCCGGCACGATTCCCAATTACGAAAATCCGGGGACGACCTCACCGGGAACCAAACCCAGTTCGCCTGAGAGGCGAGTAGTCTGGCCACTACACCACCGCGGCCCCGAGGTCATTAGAGACGGAGCAAGTTACTTAGAGGAGCTAAAACAGGAGAGGAACCGGCCATTGCCTGTAGCAGTGAGCAGGTACCAACCCAACATTCGCCTGGAGTAATTTCGGGGAACTATGAAAAATCCCCTCCCGAATGCGAGTCCAAATATTTATAGGCTGTTCGCGGTAAAATAAGCACTTTTGGAAGCTCTGCTTAGGATATACTTGTATGCACGTTGTGTATTCTTCCGCGTAGTGTCAAATTAATTTTGGCATGTGCCTCATCACTTTATTCATGCGTCGGTCAAGTGAAAATGTGAGGAATAATCACAAAATAAAATGTTTTACAAATTTGTTCATTTTTAGACTTCATAAAAAAACCGGAAAGTGAAATATTTTATTCTATGTTGAGATATGGAACTACTTTCTCTCCATATCGTTAACATCTTTACTGGGCGTATGTCACTCAGTGCGCCCATTAAAATATTTGCAGGTAGGAGCAGTGACTTTTTCCGAAGGTTGATTTCAAAAGTGCTCACTTTATCGTGAACAGCCTTTACCACTACTGTAGGTACACCACCTCGCTCCGTGGGAAATGATTGCAGTAATTATTTCGGCGAAGTGGATTGTAACTTTTTTACATCGCAGAGAGCCCAGAACATGATAATGAACATATATAAAGATGAAATATATGTAAATAACACAAAGGGAATTATGGAGGGTCCTTTGAGTCAGTGTATATAATTTAGTAATTAAACGAAAGACTATATAGACTTAAAATAGCCCCGAACGAAACAATAAACACAACATACAGCAGAGTTTTTATAACGAAAGAAATGCAACGTCTAGGAAACTGCAACTTGTTGCCATCTTCTAGAACACATCCACTCTGAGGCGCACACATACAAGATAGCATGAAAGAGATGATACGAGTTATACTAGGTGTACCAGCTATCATGTTCGGAAAATACACTTCCGTTCGTGACCAGCTGGGTTTTTGTGCAGAAGCGATGAGATAAACTGTTTGGGGGTGAAAAAAATTGGCCACTGGTAAAGTCAGGTGATTCACAGCTACTGAGATAGTAGATATATAAGGGGACTTCTAGCTCACTCCTTATTTTCATCGAAATTTCGAGGCTTTTTGCTCCAAAATCAAGGTTTTTGAGGCTAAATTGAGGCTCAATAAATTTCAAAACAGGAGCTCTTCAAAACAAACAATATTCCTCGAAAATCATGCAAATTCAAGCAAAAATTTTCAATTTTACCAAAAATACCGTGTAAATTTGTGCTACTTACAAAAACATCAAAATTTAAGCAAAAACATGCAAATTTCTCGCCTTTCAAGCAATTTTTCGCGTTTTTTAGAATGTCAATTCTGCAAGCGAGCAATATAATTCAAGCAAATTTATGCTAAAAATGAAATAAAAAGATACAAATTAATATAATTAAATTTATTACATGAATACAACATCATGATTTGTAATTCCATTTTTCACTTCTTTTAAACTTTTCTATGACACAAAAACTTGTTTTTAATTTATCAATTTTAGATCATTTTCATCAATTATCTTTGCATAGCGATCTGGTGAAGTAATTGTATACCTATCGTCTAGAATTTTTTCTTACCGAATTTAGATTCATAAATTCGAAAATCTGTGACTTCATGCCATTTATCAATTTCTATATCCGTTAGTTTTAGTGAATTCGTATGAATTATTCAACTTATTGAGCAGAGACTCCATTTTTGTGATTATTTAAAAGGAAAAGAATTATTAAAGAAAAATATTTCTTCATTTTCTTATAAATTAATCTTCTTAAATAAAATGGAAAATATGCTCAAAATTGAAAATAATACCATATCTACGCAATGTAAAAAATGTGGCGAAGTATTAAACAAAGAAAGTTTTGCACCACATAAACACACTAAAGATAAACATATTAGCACCTGTAGAAAAATGTTCTACTGAATATGCCAAAAATCAATACGACTTTAAAAAAGAGAAGGTGGTATGCGAATGTGGAAAATATGTTTCTTAACTATACTCAAAAAGCATAAAAAATAGTAAATCACTCAATACAAATGAAATTCGACATGATTATTCAACTAAGACATGTGTAGTGTGTAATGAGAATAAATCTATCGATTCATTTTATTCTCATAAACCGAATATAGACAAACATACAACAAAATGTAAAGAATATTTTAATGAGAAAATACTATATGAATGTGAAAAATATGTTTGTTATATATATCGCAAAGCGCATACAAAAACTAAATTACACAATACATCAATATATATTCTTAATGAAATTCAAAATGATAATTATCCAACAAAAACATGCACATTTTGTAATGAGAATAATACTATAAAATAATTTTTATTAATAGAAACACCAAAGACAAACATTCAACAATATGCATAAAATGCTGTGGTGAGAAATATTATCACAAAAGAAGTTAAATATTTAAAAAACTATCATCAATCATTTAAGCACTTTATTCCAGTATTTTCATTATTTTTTTACATATCTTCATTTCTTTAATTTTTTAACGGTTATAATTTTTTTCTTATAAATAAACAAATATGGCTACGAAATAATCAGTAGTAGATCTGAGCGAAAGGAGAGTGACCGAGTTTAGAATTATAGCTATAGAATTAAACATAAAAAAATTATTCAAATTACGTAAAGATGATCTTATTACAAGCATCATTACAAAAATTCGTCAAGTAGGAGAAAATCTAAATGATTTAACAGTTGCGGGATTAAGAACGAAAGCTAAAACTTTTAACATAACAAATATAAATAATTTAAGGGAAGCAGATTTAATTACATATATTATTAATGAGCAAAGACAAAGGAACTTTGCAAATTTGCCATTATCTTATCCCAATATCAATTAATTATATAAGAAAGATAAAAAGACATTGAAAAAAATACTTCCATTCTCAAATAATCTATTTGTAAAACAAGAGAAACAGGAATTAAAAGAAATATTCCCACTTTCTGATAACCTATCTGTAAAACGAGAGAAAAAGGAATTAATATAAATATTCCCAATTTCTAATAATGTATTTGTAAAACTTAGAAATAAATGCCAGCCAGTAAAAGAAGGGATAACAAATAATATTTTTACAAATTTACCTTTGGCTGATGCAAATATCACTGAATTATATCTCGAAGATAGAAAGGAATTGGAAGAAATATTTCCATTCTATAATAATTTATTTGATATCAAAAGAAATAAAAGAAGAACCAATAAAGCCTTCAAAAGTAGGATACCAAGATATAACATTGAAAATTCTTTTAATTTAGTAGATCCTAATCAATTGTTACATTCTATAAAAGTATAGTTTTTGAGATAACACACAAGAATCTTAGAACATTTAGAGGGTTGAAAACCAGCATTAAATTAAATGCCAATTGTAGCAAACAATAAAATAATCAATTATAATTATTCACATTTCAATCACTCCATTATACAGTGTTGAATGAAGGAGATATTAAAAGGACTTATAAATTCATATACCAAGAAATAATTACACAATTATCTGAATTTCAAAGAAGAGGATCATGATGGACTTTAGATAGAAAAAAATTGGAATACGATTAGCAATAAATAAGTATAATCCATTAAATGGAGCAACATTTATAGAACTAAGAGAATTTATTATGAATAAAAAAGCCTTCATAAATGTAAAGAATAACGATCAGAAATGCTTTCTTTGGGCAATAAAATCTGTATTAATTCCTGCAAACAAAAATTCAGATAGAGTAACCAAATATAAAAATGTGGGGCTTGATATTGATATAGTAATAGATAATTATGAATATCCTATTCAAATTGATGATATACCAAAAATATAAAATCAAATCGATACTTCTATAAAAGTATACTCTATTGAAGATGAAGGTGAGAAATCTATGGTATATCCACTAAAACTTACAAAAATTAAAAAGGATAAGCATACAAATTTAGTTTATTTTAAAGAAGGTGATAACTCACATTACTGTTGGAATAAAGACTTATCGAGACTGCTTTCAATGTACAAAACAAGCATGGTAAATCTTATATATGTTATATGTGTCTTCAATTCTTTTATTCACAAGAAAAATTAAGTAAACATGCAGAAGACTGCTCTAAAAATGAAGCAATAACAATCATTTTACCCTCGAAAGGAGAGCAAATATTTTTCAAAAATTATAAACATACAATGAAGGTTCCTTCTACAATATATGCCGATTTTGAATCAATTTTAAAGAAAATATCAACATTAAGCCAAATCCAAAGGAAATAACTATGTTTAAATTAATCAAAAAATATCCAGTTTTAACAAAAGATGTTATCGATAATCGATTATTAATAATACTATGAAATATCAATTATATGAAGCATCTGGGTTTTGTTATTATATTGTACCTGCTTATGGTGATTATCCAAATGACAATATTTGTAACATACCTCAAATAAACAAGAAAGTTTTAGGCAAGATGAATGTAATGATAAATAATGAAAGAATTTGTTGGTTTACAAGCAAAAATGTATGCTTACAAGGTAGATGAAGAATAAAATAAAAGATCGAAGGGTCTAAATAAAGGTATAGTTACTAAGAGAGTTGCGTTTGAGAACTATAAGAACTGTTTGTTTAAACAAAGAATACAATATAGAACAATTAATTTAATTAGAAATGAGAAACATGAAATATATACAGTAGAAGTTAATAAAATAGCATTAAGTCCATTCGATAGCAAAAGGTTTATACAAGAAAATAAAATACATACATTACTATATGGGTATCAAAATGAATTATTTTATTTTGTGTACCCCTTAAGGAGGAACCAGCAGTCCCCCCCTCCACCGCCCATATATTTTCTAATAAAATGGAATAATATTTTAAGCTTTTTTAATCTACAAAACAATATCAATATCAGCACCATCAAAACAATCAGTTTAACATTTTCGTCTCAAATTTCCAAGACATTATGATTAAAACATTCATTATTTAAAAAATTGGATATGCAGGCTCATAAATAATAGAATCTCTGAAACCAAACATTGTTTTTGGTGGAAAACTGGCTATTACATCTGTTTATAAATTATTTAATTCATTATATTTGATAAACATACCCTATGCTAAGTTTTAGTGAACATTTATTGTTTTAACTGGATAAAAATTAGGTAACTTAGTACCTGCAACAATTTTGTCTTTTTCAATAAGAATAATTCTTTCAAAACCAAGAATATCAGATAATTGGTCATCAAATTTAGTCTCAAAGTTAGATTTGATGGATATTCTATTTTTTTTCAATTATCTGCTGTTAATTCAATGTTGTTAATTGAAAATGGATCAATCCAATATATAGTTTCTTTTAACGATTCAATATCTTATTGACCTCTAGGAATAGTTGTAACTTCATTTTTATCAATGACAGCACTCATTTTTTCAATGGTCATTATAGTATTAATGTCTATATTTATTGTTAAAAACATTGTATGAAAACTAACTAAAGCAATTGTTTTTCATTCTGGATGATATCGTAATGAAGTTTTTTCTTTAAAATTGAACTATGATTTATTAATTTTAAAACTTTATTATCCATATATTACAAAAATTATCTTAATAAGTGAAGAGAGTTAAATGGCGTGTCGGTGTTTTAATTCATGAAGATAATTCCAAAATTAAAAAGAATGGTGAATTATTGCCTGATAATATAAGGGCTATAATAGTAAGTCCAAGTAATTCTGAAAAACTAATTTGATGATAAATTATATTTATAATGTAGGACAGATAAATTTTAATGAATTGTATGTTTGTTCAAAAAGTTTAAATTAACCAAAATATATTGAGTTATAAAATTGTTTAAATATGTTATCCAAAAAGTTTACAGTTAAAGAAAAATTGCGTACTTTTTAAATAATACTTAGGAAATGGTCCTTTTAGATCAAAGTGAAGACAAATCTGTAATTGAATTTGATGATGTTATTTTAGACAATCAAGACATAGTTCGTGATTATTTTACGGGAGGAAGACACAAAAATTAGGATGTGTTCTATTTAGCTTAAACTTATTTAAAAGTACCAAAACAATTGATAAGAGGTAATACTAATTTTTATGTATATTTAGACAAGATGACACTAATATAAAAGATATGTATATTGATTTTGTTGGTGGAGACATGTCTAATGAAAAATTTAAAGAAATTTGTTCAAAATGTTGGGATGAAGATTATTTCTTTATTACAATAGATTTGAGTATAAAAATAAAAGAAGAAAATTGTAGAAATAAAATTAATTTTTTTTATTATATTTTAGAATTTTTATGAACGTAAAACGTGTTTTAATTTTTAGTTTGCTTGTAGTTTGCTTTTAGTTTGCTAGTAAAAAGACTTATTACAACTCACCAATTTAACTTGCGCATAGTTTCCCATATAAAAAATGGATTCAATTCTAGACATAAATAATAACAAACTTATTTACAAAGGTAAACAAGTTTCTATGATTATTGACACGAAAAATAATCCCTGGTTTTGTGGCAAAGATATTGCTAAAATTTTAGAATATCAAAATATAAAATACGTTCTTTATAAAAGAGTTTCTCCAAAATATAGAAATTTTCTTTCAAAAATATGAGGTATGTAAAATGCATATCACCTCTTATAACCAAGGCAAAGCAGTTTATATTAGTGAGCCTGGTTTATACGAACTTATTTTCAGTTTGCATTTTGAAGTTGCTAAAGTTTTTAAAACATGGATATTTGAAGATGTTATTCCATCAATTAGAAAACATGGTGAAGATAAGATTAAAAAAGATGTGATGCATTTATACAAAGGCCAAATAAATCATATAAAAATTAACGAACTTAAAGTTAATCGTATAAGAAAAATTAACAAATTCATGTTAATAATTTAAAAGATGTAAACAGAATTAAATATGAACATATAGAAAATTTAAGAGAATCTGTTCATATGCATTCTATGTAATAAATCGCAAATATGAAGAAATCAGAGTAATGTCTCATCATTTTGTACCACAAACACAAAATCAAAATTTAAATCCAACTTTCATTCTTTTAAAGTTATTTGATAATAATTCAGAAAATGATATTGAAGATGATTATTATTATGTTATTAGAACTCAAAGAAAGTATGTTCAAAGACAATTTAATGTAATTGAAGATAGACATCCAAATTGTGAAATATTATTGAGGTATGATTATGTTCCAAATTCTATCAACTTATACCAAAGAATGAAGGAAACATTGAATGATCGCACTGACTTTTATCACAACTATTTTGGTATTGTCGGAAAATATACTGAACAACAATTGCTTAATGATGTTGATAATCTTTATCGAATTGTG
Organism: Dryococelus australis; assembly: GCA_029891345.1. NCBI lineage: Eukaryota > Metazoa > Arthropoda > Insecta > Phasmatodea > Phasmatidae > Dryococelus > Dryococelus australis. The sequence goes on from CM056995.1 coordinate 310,296,828, forward strand.
TATAAAACTAAATTTTATTTTTACATTTACATAACATAATAACAGAGTATCATCAGGTAAATTATCAAAAAAATTTTATAAACAGTACAATCCATCGAAAAAGAAAAGAAAAATAGATTATCTAAGTGAACATTTTCAGTTTTTTTACTCCACTTAGAGTTTAAATTTTGTAATTTAACATCTAATTCTTTATCGGAGGCTTCTTTGCATTTTTCAGTTTTCAAGCTAACAAGTATTTCACAATAATTAAAAACTGATTTGTTTAAATTTTGCTATTTATCAGCTATTTATTTATCGAAATACCTCTTATTGACAGCATCTTTTCCATCTACAGGATGTATGAAAAATTTTTTTGCTTATTTGGTGTCGTAAAGCGGAAACAATGATATTATATTTTGATTCTATGTATGATTTTAAATCAGAAACACAATCTTTTGTATTTTGAGTCTACATCGGTTTTTAAAAAATAATCATAATTTATAGTTTTATATTTTGAGTCTACATTTTTTTAGTGCCTATTTTGCATTATTTAACCTGTTTATATAAATAAGCAATAGTGTTACTGAACTATAAATTTGTATCTTCTTTTAAAGAATAATCAGAAACAATAGTTTTATATTTCGATTCGACATCCTTTTTAATGCATAATCTGCTATATATATTTCGAAATATATTTTATTTTCCATATCTTTATTATTTACAGGTTCACCAATATTAACAAATCTGCGTCCTAGAAACGTATTTTGAATCTACATATGGTTTTCAATCTTCAGTAATAATGTCAATGTGTTCATTTAAAGATTTGATTAATGGTTTTCCAAATATATCTATCATTTAATAACAATGTAATTATATCGTTAAACTTAAAATCTTCCGAAAAAAGATGTAAAACAATTGAACATAGATGTCCACAAATAACTGAATCAAAATTCTGAATTCGATCATCATTGCAATAAACATTCCCGTTTTTGAAATAATTAATTAAATTAGTAGGAATATTGCCTCCAAGTGAATCAAAATAGTAATCATTGCTATTTTCTTTAAAATAATATACCCAATGAGTGCCAGGAAATGCTGAAATGTCAAAATTTACTACAGCACATTCATTTTTGTGAATACTTTTCTGTAATTTGCCAATCATATAAACATTTCTGAAATATGTAATATTTTACATATTTTTCAATAACGATAATAGATAGTAGGTATATATGCAAATTTTTGGCTGTCCTATTTTTGTAACTTATCCTTTTCCAGTCTTGTTTACCATTGCTAAATTATGTATTTTTTTGTTCTAATTCTTTTATATTTTTTCTAGCTTCTTCAACAGAATTGTAAATTGCAGTAGCGCCACCAGCTAAACCATTCAGTACACCTAAAGCAGCAAGTACTAAGGGAATAATTCCTCTGTGATGTAAACCTTAGCCAGTTTTTTCTTTGGCCCTCTTTTTGACTGCTGGAAATGCTTAAGTTAATTTGAAACTTTTACCTTCTTCAATTATTTTTATTTTTTCTCTCCATTTTAATCTTTTGTTAAATATTGATTTATACCTAAATATTTTAATTCCTCATAATGAATATCCATATTTGGCATCTTCATTTTTCATTTATAAGTTATATATATATATATATTCAATAAAACATTTTAATTAATTCCCAACCTAACTTTCTTCTTGTAAACATAGTTGAGGCAACAGCAGCAGAAGCAATTTTTTCTCCAATTTGAGTATTTTTTTCCAACATGATTCTTTTAACTTCTTTTTGTAAAATTTTATCAGCGTCATGTCTAGAATCTAAATCTTTATGATACATCTAAGCAATGTCATGAAATTTACACGCTTCATCTAACTTATTAATTTCTGAGTCTCCTCTTTCCAATCTTTCTTTCCTTTAATTTTGTAAATGGTCCACAATAATTATAACCAGGCAAATGCATTTCAGGGAGATTTAAATTATTTAATGCACAATTTATTATACCTTTGCCATGATGTTCAGAATTCCAAAATGAGTGTGAAATTACATTGAAAACTCGTATTAAATATGGAATACCTTTTGGGTTATTAACAACCAAATCATAAAATTTATTTTTTTACCATATTCATTATGTTAACTTTTTCATTGTAATAATTTTTATTTCCAGCAGTTTCTTCGCCGTGTATCTATCAACCAATTTTCTAACGTCATCCATCCAAATATATTCTTTTGGCAAACTATTGCATTTTTTTATGCCATCTCCAAATTTAAAATCTTCAAATATAAAAATCTCACTTTCGGTTGTGTTTGGATCTGGTTATTTTATATAGTTAATGTAAATTGGACTAATTATATTATTCCACTTCCAATCAATATTTGAACTTGGATTACTCCTATTCTTATTAGGAATATAATTTTTGAATACAGCATTGGTTAATAAAACAATTTCTGTGTAATTTTCATAGTCATTAGCAGTATATTTACCCTCAAGGACTCCTTTCGAACTTTCTGTTAACAAATTACAAAGTCCTGGTGTTAAAAAATATTATTCATCCTTAACAAATAATGTATCATTATTTATCGTTACTTTTGTATCACCAATGAAATATTTTCTCCAACTCCACGTAAACCATATTTTTCATTACTAACATTAATTTTTTTCTTTTTTTTTTTTGCAATTTATATTCCGAGATTTAAAGTAGAAACACGTGCTATTGGTGGTAAATTTCTCAATTGTACAATTCTCATTTGCTCTTCCAAATTAGTTGATTTTGGGAATAATTGTCTCTCAAGTGATGTTTCTTCAGGAGTAGGTGGATAATCTAAAATTTTTATTGCAACAGGAATTACCGTTGTAATTAAATTTTTATTTTCTTCGCTACTTTTTCTACTTTTTTTATACCAATATTTCGTAATTCATCGAATAAGGGTTACTCTTTCTTCTTATTTTTTCATATTCTTTTTCATGATGCTTTTTACATTTTTTATAGTTTTCGATGAGTAATTTAACTCGAGAAACTCCCTCAGATTATGCAATTTATGTTTTTTTTTTTTTACTTATAAATGAGTTATAAAAGTATTGAAAGCTTTGAGAAGCAAACTTTTCCTCCAACTGATCAAACTGGGAGGAATTTAAATATTTACAATAATAGAATCGAATTTGATATTCCAGTAGGAGATGGCTTTCCTTTCCCAAATGATGCTTATGTTTATGAACAATCTAGTTTACTGAAGAGAGATAAGGTTGGAGATCAGGCAATATATGTTGAAGAAGACAGTATTGATGTTTGTTCAAACTTTTTCCTTTAAATTTTCTAGAGTAGAAATCTCAAAACACGGAAATATTATTGAAGCTGTTGATAATCCAGGTATAACATCAACAATGATGAATGCTTTATTAAGATCACCAAGTGAACAAAATTATTTAGAATTTACTGGTGTTCATAATCTATATCAAGATTAATCTCTTTGTAGTGAAAAAATATCAAAAGAGAAAACTGTTTCTTGTCTTAAAACAAATGAAATAATCAGTCTTCTTAGATATCTGTCTTGTTTTATTCGTGATAACTATGAAGTTTATTGGAAAGGTGGCTATAAAATTACTTTTATTCGTAATTCATCTGATAAAACTGTTTATTTCTTTATGAAACTTTTGATAAAGATGATAAAGTTACGAAACATCGTCCTGATCCTGGTAAAATTGTTATTGAAAAATTAGAAATTATTAGCCTATTGTTGAATATGAGTCGAACACAGCCATTGCAATTTAAAAAATCTATAGACACACATATATAAAGAACCTAAAATGCCTATAAGTTATGATTATTGGCAATTTTTCGAAAAAGAAGTTTCTAAAGAAACAAACGTTGATATAACGTTTGATATAAAAGATCAGTTTAATAATGTACATTTGATATGCCTGATTTTGTAATTGTAGGTTTTCAATTTATTATAAAAAATCGTGCTGAACAGCATAAACAAGCTGCTATGTTTGATCATTGTAATGTGAGAATCACTTATGTTAAAAACGGTAGAAATGAAATTTTTCCTAAAGAAAACTGGAATATAGACATTGAAAACGGTGTTTTTCTTAAACAATATCTTGCTTATAGTGATTTTATAAATTCAAAAACCAAACTAGATGCCAACTAGAGAAATAATGAACTTCATTATAAACCAATTGTAAATTTCGATGATGATATCAATTACTATTCATTTTGGGGGCGAAGACCTCTGTATGTTATTGATTGCTCATACAGAAAAACAACAGTAGTTAAAGAGAAAACAAACATTAAAATTTGTGTTGATTTTAATTAAGCTCCTGAAGAAGCGGGGACAGTTTGTAATGCCATTCTAATAAGTAAAAGAAATCTAACTTATGATTATTTGAGAGAAAGAATTACTGAAGATTTATAAATATTTAATAGTATTAAATGGAGGAATCAACAAATTGTTCCGATACTTTAAAACAATGTTTTTAAGCTTATAGTTGAGTGGTTACGTTTAAAACTTTTACGATTTTTTGATCAAATAAAGGATAATTTTCATAATTCTAAATAAATTTATTTTTCTTATAAATAAAACTAAAGTGCCTGTGTTGCCTTGCAGTTTGACAAACATTTTACAAGGTGGCAGTGGGTCAAAAATTCTTTCCTATAGATTAGATAATGCATCGGATGATCTTAAAAATATGGTTCGCAAATTTCATTCGAATTTACAAAGCTTGTAATTATCAATCTTAGATAACATTGACGATAAATATGAGCTTCGAGAAATTGGTGAAAATCTAGAGCAAATAGAAGAAGTTTTTGAAAAATTAGTAGAGCTTCGAATATAACATGTAAAAAATAGTAAGATAATATTTCATTTGATTTTGCTTAATTTGCTTGATTTAGATTGCTCACTTGCAAAATTGACGTTTCTAGAAAATGTGAAAAGTTGCTTGAAAAGCGAGAAATTTGCATGTTTTTTAAGTGGCACAAATTGACACGGTATTTTTGGTAAAATTGAAAGTTTTGCTTAAATTTATATAATTTTCGAGGAAAATTGCTTGTTTTGAAGAGTTCCTGTTTAAAAATTTTTAGAGCCTAAATTTATCTTTAAAAACCTTGATTTTGGACCAAAAAGCTTCAAAATTTCAATGAAAATAAGGAGTGAGCTAGAAGTTCCCTTATATATCTACTTGAGATCCCTGCTACAGATGAAATTATATTACCGGGATGCTCCGAGAGATGAATTTCGAAATCGTCTGTATAAAAGTGATATTTACACTGTAGTATTTACTGAGTAAGGTCACTAATTAAAACACAGAACATACGGATCTTAGTACTGAGCCTCAGGGAACTAACGTTTCAACTACACGCCAAGAGGACTGTTGTTATTCCGCAGATTACCTTCTGGTAACAGCCAAACAAATAAATGTTCTCCCACGGTAATGAATTTCCGAGAAATGAATACATGATTTCAACTTGGCAAATAAGAGCTCATGGTCGGCTGGATTGTATTGTCAGAAACCTGAAGAAGATCCGCACTTGCGCTGAACCTCTTCCTAAAACGAGAATTACAGCTAGAAAGTTGTATTCGTTGATGATGATGGACGACATATTCCGAGAGATTTGGAAATTGTGCTATATTCCATTATAATGCCTATACCTTCAATTACATGAAATTGCCAAACAGTGGATTGTGACACCTCCTGAGGGCTCGCACCACTATCCACCTGAACCAGGTATAGAAAACGTCGTAGTGTAAACTGCCCTGATCGCAGCTGATACGAGGTAGAACTAGAGAACTTCCTAATGCTACTTCAGAGCACTAGATCTTAATTAAATGAAAGCAGATTTCGGTTTTTTTTTCTGAAAGACTGAGTTTCATCCATAATGCCGTTTTTGTCGAATATGGAAATACAGTTCAGTTTATTGATGTTTATCTTATACATCTTTATTATATCAGAGTTCTCATAATAACTATCGAATAGATAATTTGAATAGCATGTTAATATAATATTCACATAAATGCCTGTCTGGAGGTACAGAATTATTACAACAATGGTATACCAAGCATCCTATCGCCTTTACGGTAAGGCACTGAATTGTTGTACACGATTTACGTCGTGCTGCGTATAACAATGGAACTTTGAGTGGTTACTGTTACTGTTTTGCTTGAGATTTGTATGAGATACTTGCGTTGAATTTCGCTGCAAAATTTCCCTCATATTCCCGTGCTGCATGTTTGGCTTGAACAGTTTGAAAAACTGTTCAAGCCATGTTGATGGGATTCGACACAATATTTGCTATATGAATAATGTGTTGAAAGATGTATTCCAGGCTAGTATGAAGTGGGACTTATTTTCGTTTTTAATTCTTATTTATAACTTACTGCAACGCATTTGACACGTCAGATGTAATATGGGTGCCTGAGAGAGTTCATGATACATAAATGAGCACAATATGCGTATGGTATAGACAAGATAGGGGAAATGAGAAAAATAATTGGCACAAAATACATTTTTACAACCTTCATTAGCAATAATTTAATACGTTTGGAGAATGATTTTGCATTTATATCTGACGCCGTTAAACTGTAGTTAAGTACGAAGAAAAAATAATACTCGAACGAAATATGCGTCAGTAAAGAATTATTCCAGCAAGAATGTGTAAAATAGTGTTCGTTAGGTTTGCTTGTTGATAAAAGCCCAAGTCTTATAAACAGTCCAGATCGGTGCTGAGGCAGGTGGGAATGAAATAATACAACCACTGAGAAGATAACGTAACTACAGGAACCGAATTTATGATAATGTAGGGACAGCAATCATCATGGTTGCTGGCACTTTCTATAGGTGGCATAAGAACTATTTCTTACTAGGCATTACCAACACACCTATTTGGTCACTGTTCTAATTCATATCAGTTACAGCTAAAATAATACAATTTATGAATAAAATATTTTAAAAAATCTAATTTAACGAAATGTAAGGTAATTAAATTTTAACACAAGTATAAAACACTCGTGATGATAACACGATTATACAATGAGCGTGCACGTAATAATGTCCTATAGCATGGTTTTTCAAGGGTTTTATTCAAAAAATGTGAAGAAACCGAGAATCGTAGACGATCTTTGTCTGTCTGTCTGTCCGTCTTTAATACCTCCAAGTCCCTTGAAATTCAACCGAAGTTATTCAAATTCTGCGGAGCGAATCCTCAGAGTAAAATACAGGTCAAGTTCGAATTTCAGCAAGATCAGATTACGCAATCATTACCTTTTACCCTAAAAACTCATTTTCTAATTATTTTTTCCCTATGAAAAAATTGTATTAATGCATAGAGAATATTGCATGGAGATATGAAGGTAATGAAATATCATTTTTGTTTACTTTAAATGTCTCGCTTCAATGTTGAGTTAATTAAGTGGGGCCTTAGTGGCTCAGTGGATATAATTATGTTAAGTGGGGCCGCAGTGGCTTAGTGGATAGAATTATATCGAATGGGGCCTTAGTAGCTCAATGGACAGAGAGGTTCCAAGTGAAGTCGCAGTGGCTCAGTAGATAGAGCGATTCCAAGTGGGGCCTTAGTGGCCCAGTGGATAGAACTATGTTAAGTGGGGGCGCAGTGGCGAAGTGTATAGAGGACTATTAAATGGGACCGCAGTCGCTTCAATGTTGAGTTAATTTCACGACATTTCATTATTACCTACATATATCTATGCTATATTTTATTTCAGTCTTTGTATGGTAACAAAAATTTTTAACACGGTAACTGTTTTAGCCCCGTGACAATACATAAAATAAAGGTCACGGGCTGGGTCCCCTAGTAGATTATAAAAACATGCATTTTAATTTTTGTTGAAATGTCCGTTCCAAACCGAGCCGATCCGAGCCGAACAAGTGCGCGTCTTCTTTTACGACAAAGGACTTAATATATATATTTTTTTTTTTCGTATTCCGATATGATGGACGGTGAACTTACAGAGCAAACGCGGCGTGGAGGCATGGTGTGCGTATCGCATTCGAAAACAAGATCCGTGCGCGAGAGAGTGTGCTTTGCGGAAATCGATGGCCTCGGCGAGGACTGAATCCTCTGGAATGCCCGGCCGTCCTCCTCCGCCCGAGATGGAAAGATAACAGACGCAGTATCGAGCAGATGGGAACAGCTGCGGGAAAAAACATGCTGCGAGAAACAACTGCTCTGTTTGAGCCTGCTTGAGACGGCAGGAAGAACACTATCTGAAAAACCTCACACAATCTTGCAAAAAAAAAAAAAAAAAATGCGTTTGGAAACTATTGAAAACTCTCTTTCATGCTATTTATACGTGAAACTGAAAAAATAAAATAAATAAATTTCACGTGGCAATAAAATATTGGTTTGCATTAATATTCGAGTATATATTTAACTTGGTAAATAAATATTTTACGTAATCCTAATTGAGATATGTTATCTCTAAATTAAAACATTTTTAGTGCAAAACTTTATTACCGTGCATATTTCTAAGTATTTGCGTCATTTGCAGCTTGGGTAAAACAATTTCGGCTGAAACCGAAATTACTAAGCTATATGTGGTTAAATTTTTTAATGTAGAAATGTCACCAAAAATTATTTAATTGAGGGTATAGCTTTTAGAGCAGGGTAGCATTAACACGCGCGCACACGTACGTGCTCAGGCACAAACAAAAATGAAACATTGAAAAAAATATTTTCTTTCAACTAAGCTAAATATTTCTACTGAGGCTAACATAGTAAAAGCATAAAGCACTTTTCTAAGCAATGCAAGTTGTAAGCAACTCTTATATAGCAACATCGGTAAAGTCTGTTCACGATAAAGTGAGCACTTCATAAATCAATCTTAGAAAAAAGTTACTGCCCTCGCTTGCATATATTTTAACGGGCACACTGAGTGAAATGCGCCCAGTAAAGTTGTTAACGATGGAGGGAAGATAGTTCCATATTTTAACGTCGAATAAAAAGTGTTAGGTAATCTTTTTTGATGACATATATTATTTTTTTCATTATCAGTTTTTTTTAAATGCATGGGGGTGTAAAAATGTGTCGCTTTGTAAAATATTTACTTCTATAATAATTTCACAGTTTCGCTGGAATAAAGCGATGAGGCCCATTACAATATTAATTTTGCATAACGCGGAAGAATACACAACGTGCATTGTAAATATATCTCAAGCAGGGTTTTAGAAAGTGCTCATTTTACCGTGAATAGCCTACAGCAAAATACCAAACCAAAATCATATCCTCGCGTTCTTGGCATGCTCGGCACACTATATTGTTGTTTAAAGATGCAGGGAATTTTCCAAATGTGTATCGCTGGAAGTACAGCACATATGATGCTTTTCTTCCAGATCCTACTGGAGAAAATGTAAAACGCTTAAATTCACTCTTTTATGTTTGAAGGCAGTATACATTACGCTGCAGAGCAAACATAAATTTTGATCTTCTCTCAAGTAATTATGGCGCTATTAGTGCAGCATAAATTTTAAATTATCAATAGATTCTTGTTGTTACACAGTTACCAGATAAAGAGTGGGTATAATGTGGCGACTACATTTGGAGGCATAATGTACACGTGCTATAAAATAAATATTTAGTTATTTCATTAAAACGAAAGTTACGGGCACATAAATGGAAAACCCAACATGGCGGATGAGAACGGGCCTTAATTAGACATACCCAAGTTACAATGACATAATGCAAAACACTTTTAAAAATAAAGGAACGTGATCAAGACTGATAAATCACATAAACAAAGCAAACAACCCAAGGGATTCGCGACTTTTCATGTGTCAACACTCCGACAGAACATTTTACAGTGCACACGGCACGCTCACATACGAGGCTAATCGTCGAACCCCCGGACCGACCTCACGCAGTTCAACTACACGACTTGGTTCAGATGCGTCCAGCCAGCGAAGTGCTGTGTAGTACACTGTCCAATTTGCACGATACTATCGGCAACTGTGTACTTTAGTGCGTGTTTACGGTCCGCTTATCTACAATGGTGCCAAGGGCGGGTCTAGAATGTGGGGGGTCGCAAGGAACATGACACCCACTAAAAAAAACATTGACTTGTAAAGGCTGTTCACGGTAAAATAAGCATTTTTGAAAGCCCTGCTTAAGATCTACTTGTATACACGATGTGTATTCCTCCATCTTAAGTAAAATTAACATTATCATGGGTCTCATCACTTTATTCATGCGTCGGTCAAATGAAACTGTAAAATTATTAGAAAAGTAAATATTTTAAAATCTGTTAGTTCTGACACTTCGATGAATTAAAAAAAAGAGAAAGTGAAAGAAATAATTTTAAGTTTTCACAAATGGTGTCTAACACTTTTTATTCGACGTTAATATATGAAACTACTTTCCACCCATCGTTACCAACTCAACGGGGCGAATGTCACTCCGCACACCCATTAAAATAAATGCATGCAGGGGCAGTGACTCTTTCCTAAGGTTGATTTCTAAAGTGCTCACTATATCGTGAAGAGCCTTTAAATGTTCCGTAAATGTTTTACAACTGAAATGAAATTGCATATCAATTGTTTAAAACTCCTATTTTATTTTATTAGTTTAATATTGTTCCATAAAACTATGATCAAACAGAACGCTCCTCCCATGTTAAGAATAGTTAGTCTAGACCTGCGCCTATAGAATGGGACAATGCCCCCCCCCCCCTTTTTTTTTTCTTCTCTCAAATCAAACCAAAAATCTAGATCTGCTTCTGATTGGTGCGACAACTAACGACAGCCCCATAGAGATTAGAATAGGGCGAGTGAGTGATTGAAGAGATCTGGACGGCTCTTAACATCGAGGTCTTGAGAGCCGATGAGGGTGGAGTGAGGTAAGTATGAAGCAGCGTCGGAATGAAGGGGTGGGGGAAGTGGAAGATCACAGGGAAAACCCGCCGACCAGCGCCATGGTCCAGCACGATTCTCTGGGAGCGACCCCACCAGGAATCGAACCCGGTTCGCCTTGGTGGGAGGCGAGAAGTCTAACCACTATACCACCGCGGACCCATTATAATACGACAAATAAACCTTCAACGAAGTGTTGTTATAATGTCAAGAGATAGCAGTCATCAACATCGAAACAGAAATTGATTTCCAATCTACAATATGTCATTTTCTCGCCTTGCTGACACTTCAACATTCAAGAAATTCTGAGTAATAATTGTCGAAAAGTCATTTTTAAGCTGAATGAGTAGCCGTAACAACCCGCTCATTTCACAAATTACATGTAATATAAACGATACACTCGCAAGAATAATAACAAAACCATTACAATAACACACGTGTTTCGGTCACAAAATGCAGGCATCATAAATATTGTCACCCTCCTTAGATACCAAATATGGACGACAGATTACTCAACTTGACCATTGTTTTCTGGCAGTTTCGTGTTTTATATGAACACGCGCACGTACACGTGTATACATATATACACACCTACACTTGACTATCTGCACCCTGAGCAAAGTAATACACTAAAACCACTTTGGCATAACGCATTCAGTTATGCTCTGACTTCTGGACTGTTCTATCTGATACACGCTATAACACACTGCGGGTAGGGGCCGCGCTGGAGTAGTGGTCAAATTACTCGCCTTCTACCCAGGAGAACCGGGTTGGATTCCCGGACCTTCACACGTGGGAATTGTGCTGGACGATGCCGCTGGTCGGTGGGTTTTCTCGAGGATCTGCCGTTTCCCCGCCCTTGCATTCCGGCGCTGCTCCACACTTCACCCTTATGAACTATAAAGACCTCGATAGTAATAGCCTTCCATATCCCTCCACCCACACCACCCTACAATGCAGGTAGATTTTTTTTTACAATCGTATATGAATTTATTAGTTTCTAGGCCAGTGGCTGTATTAGTACACTTTATTTAATCGCCTCGAATACGAGCTAGAAGTGGGGACAACTGATATCTTAGTTCTCACTTACCGGCATCCTTATTTTCACTTCGCATAATGTACATTACAACGTTTATTACTGGCTGTCAACCAACGGAGCGTGTGAGCGAGCCTCAGTTGAAGTGCACTCGCATATGTAATACGATTTACAGCCTATTGTGTTTATTACATCACTTAGAAGAAAAATATGCTCATTTTGTTTTACAGGTTTGCGAGTTTTATTATTATTTTAATTCATTCACCCCTTGCACAAGTTAAGACATACAGTTATGATGAAGCGCGCTAGGTCTTCGAGCGCAAAAATATTTAAATCGACACAGTGTTATCTGCAACCACTCTCAGAGCTTGCTTACCCTCCAACTACCAGGTTTTTAGAAAGATTACGTTGATGTAACAAGTTTCAAGACATCAGAGGTAAATAAGATAACCTGATACCCGACACTATACCTTCAAAACAACAGCCCGAAATCAAATCCTGTAATGTGATGAACTCGCATTCTCTCCTTTCGTCCGTATTCGGTTTTAACGTACCCGAGATTTCAGTGGCGTAAAACAAGCACATTCGAACATTGGCAATCCCCACATCCGTTTATTCCCCTTGCTAATATTTCAACGGTAATCAGTTCCTGTCCGTTAATGGATCCGGCGTAATGCCACAAATGCTGTTAGTGTGGCTGGACTGCTAGTACACTGGTGAGATAGCTCTCCTAATGAAACGAAAAGCTGTTTAAGATTTAAAAAAAATGAATTATGCAATTTGAGTTTCAAGTCGTAATGCATAAAGGCCGATTTTTATGAACTCATCTCACCAGACTCGTACGCTTATAGTCCTTAACGACGCCAGAATGTAATCGGTTACTACCATACAGGATGCTTATTTCCAAAATGTCTGTCTTTCTAATTTTTTAGGTGCTGTTTTAAATTTCAGGAGCCTTTCAACCGATTTGAAGCATAACTTGTAGGTTAGTAGTTTAAAGTATGGAAATCTAATTCAGAAGCATATATCCTAGTTAGTCTGCCATTTTAGAAAATAGCGTTAATTGAAAAAATAAAAGCCTTAAGTCATATCTTCGAAACCTTAAAATTGTTTCCCTCTAGATTTAGCACACCGTACTGTTACGACAGACTATAAATAATTTACGATCGGCCACTTATTTCCAAAAAGCAGCCATATGAATATTTTTTGTTGTAATGCCACATACACCGAACCGTTCGTGGATGTGGTGGCGCAGCGGCTGGAGCACTCGCCTCCCATATAGGCGAATCGGGTTTGATTCGCCATTCGGTGTCGCTCCCGGATTTACACACGTGGGAATCGTGCCGGACGATGCTGCTGGTCGACGGTTTTTCTCGGGGATTTCCCTTTTCCCCCTCACCAGCATTCAACCGCTGCTCCATATCCACTTCAGTTCACCCTCATCGGGTGTCAACAATGCGATTTCAGGAGACGCCCGAAACCTCTTCACTCACCGCCCAACCATTTTACCAGTTTCGTCCAAACTTTGTTAATAGGACCTAGTGCGATCATGCGACTCTCTTAAAGCTTCCCCCCCCCCCCATTTTTTCCTTCAGTTTGTACTATAGCACACTCTCTATGATGTTTTCAGACAGTATCTCTAGAAATATTCCTCCGATTTTCACGAGTTAGTCCAGTGGTAGGCCATCGTAAACATATATGAATTTTGTACAGCAGGCACTTATTTTAAAAAGACGGTCATATCAAATTTTACGGTAGAATGCAATAATCTATTTAATCAGTAATGCATCTTGCAAACAAACTTCGAATACTTCCAGTACATTGGTAAGTACTGATTAAATTGTTTCCAGCAATTTCTTAAGATAGCGCCACCCGAAAAGTTCACTTAACTTAAATTCTTTAGCCTTTGCATTTTAAAACAGTGTTCTTTTATTATTATTATTTTCGTAAGGCCATCTGGGGACCACATTTAAATTTCAATTCCTTATCAATTGTTCTTTTATTTTAATTTTTTCAAAAATATTCTTTTATCTTTTCACTGTGTTTCTTTTTTCTTTCTTCGGATAATTTTGAGCATTTTTTTTTTCTCCGGCCCTGGTATACTTCCATTTTTACTTTTATTCCTTAAAATATTATCTTTCTCTAACATCTCCTGCTTTTATTTTGTTTCTTTCTAAATCCTACTTGGCTTGTTGAATTCAACTTGTTGTTGACTTTTTTCCAAAGATATTTGAAGATATGTTTGTTAGCCTATTTTTCATTCTTTCTGTACAAATGTCCAAAAAATATCAATATTTTTTCTATTGTTTCTGTTATGTTTTCTATATTTTGATATATTTCATCATTACTTCTTAATGTCCAGTCTTCTGTATTTTTTCGTGGGCCTAGTATTTTTCTAATGATTCGCCTTTCTAATATTTGTAGTTTGTCCAAATTATAATTCAATGCTAGACATTCACTTTCATGTAGGCATTCCGGCTTCATTACTGTATTGTAATGTCTTATTCTCGCATTTTTAGATACACAGAAACTTGAACAGCTGTCTCGAAGGGGGAGGATGATTTTAAACTCCTGACGGCAGAGAGAAATCGGAAGAGCCTAGTGGCGTAAATCACAAAGAAAAATCAAAATTTCGAACAAACAAATCTATCTTATCTTGGAATCTAATTCCTACCTTCTACAGTATACAATATCAGTTGCAAATCGATAGTGATCTCTTATTAGTTTTATTGTGCCGTACAGGCATGACACGGAATAGTAAATTATACCAGGCAACATGGATGAGAAAAGACAAAGCCTTTTATTTAACAAAAGAATTGAGCAGGTCTCACTATTTCATAAATACCACAGAAGAGCCAATATGAATGCTCGTTTGGTAACCATGCACACATTTTGCCATTAACATTGGTGCAGAATACCAGGGAAAGCAACCCTCCATTTACTCAATAAAGAAATATATACCAAAAGTATTTTAAAGGCTCTTAATGAAATGCTCATCTCATAAATTAATTGAGAATAGAAAAAAACGAGCCATAAAATAATTCTCGTTACATATAGAGCCAAAGTGTTCAAGTAAAATACTGTGATATTAAAAAATACACTTAAATGGTGAATTGACACCGAAATACACAAATTGTACCTTTCTTCTGCTTGAAAGGATTGTGCAAAATTCAACAGCGTATCATAAATTGTTTCAAAACGTATATCTAATAATAATAAAATACATAAAACCAATACACAGCAAGCATTAATAAAAGGTAATACCATTTGCAATCAGCGTGAATATTTCGGCTTTTGCCCTTCAAGAGAAAACTTTTCCACAGCAATATATTTTATTTTACGAGCTCTCACTTTATAGCTGCGATGTGTGAAAAATTACAATCCCTCCTAGACTCTGACCAGCTAAAGGCCGGAAAAATTACTTTGATTATTTTAGTCTCAATATTCTCCAGAATTTCAATTATGTGCACCCCACTTACATTTTACAATATCTCCATCCATATCATTAAACATAAGCGCCATCTCAAAATTTGACACAACTGCCAAGTTATTTGACACCAATAACATTGATTAAATATAATAACCACTAAAAATCACGTTGATTGGAAGGTCTGAGTTACGGCCTAAATTCACTCTCATTAGGTTAGCATACTCTCAGAACTGCAGCCTGTTACATTTGACTTCTACTATACCCCAATAAGTGTTGCGCGTTTTTTTAACGCGTCATTACAAAACAGATGATACTATTGTATACCTCTCGATCGGGGCTCCGACTGGGTGGGCAAGAAATATAAAAGACTTTCATAAACTTGAAACTACTGTGTATCCCGACATTTATCCATAAATTCGGGCAAGAGCTGCTATGGTTGACCCAGGCAAGAGCAGGCGACAAAAAATGCCCTATCATAGCCACTCATAACTTAGACAAAAAAAATTTCTTAGCTGGATAAATAAATTGTCGGAATCGAATCAAGAAAACACTCATACCAAAGAAACTTATTGCATAAAAACTATTGACTTCGCTCATAACCAAGTGGGCAGAGAACTAGCGTGAGTTGCGGCTGTCAAACGGAAATGGTGCTTAGACAGTCCATCAAACAGGTAATCATTTAACACAGCAAAATTTACTTGATCGCTATGCCCGACTATTAGCATTATTAATCAACCACTTTAGACAAGCAGAAGGTTTGACAATGGCCATCAGGTTTACCAGCACCAGCAAAGGTTACTCTCACAAAATACCGTTAGTAAATTATTAATTCTGCTTGGATGCCGTGACTCACAGCTTTCGTTGCTTGGTGCATGGTGCCTCGTGTCAAAAATGTTGATATTGTCTGTTCACGGTAAAGTGAGCACTTTCTAAGGCCCTTTCAACAGGCGTTAAGTACTAATAAATATATTTTATCGCAGCTCCAGACGTTATCTTTTGGGAGTGGTGAGATGTATACACTGTGTTTATTAGTCTGGTGGCGATGTTTATATTAAAAAGTGACAGGAAGATAAAAAATTGATAAAAAGAAAAATTCAGCAGCGCCTTAAGAAGTGCTCACTTTACTGTGAATCGCCTTTAATGAAAATACACTAACGAGACTCATTGTAGAAGCTTTCCAACTAGCTGCATTCGCCCAGCACAGTCGAAGTAACCCAATGGAGGTTTCCATGTTTGCCCTAGGCGCTCACCGCCGAACCGCAATGAACAAAGAGGAGAGATGGGAGTGTGCAAGGCCTTATATAACCTAACCTGGAGGGGTAAGGAGGAATCGAGGCAGGAAGGAATCGAGAGAACATGGTAAGGGAGCGAGTTGGCTGAGGAGCTTGCCGTTTAACCAGAGAATTTAATATGTTGGGTCGTCGACGATAGCGCCACTGTCGCATTATTATTTATTATTCTCGTAGCAATAAGAATAAATCTATAATCAAAATAATATATCACTGACTACAAAACGAATCCACACAAATTTACATACCGGCAGTACCATTGCAGACAGTTTAAATTTCAAAATTTGTAATTGAAAAGTTGATTATTTTCAAAATGGTTCCCGCGTTACTATTTGTGTTAGATATTTCTATATACAGAACCATTAAAGTGATTAAAATTAAACCTGCCAGATTTTATTGTTTGCAATAAATGCCTTCATTTATAATATATTGAGTGTGTCGTGCTGAAAGATGGCACCGTGTATTTTAAAATTAAATGTATATTTACTATAATTTCTGAACCAACTCCCGTCTTATTTTTTATGCAAAAAGTACATGGAAAGCCACCAAATTTTTTGTCATATATCATCTTATTTTTTAAGTGGCGTGGTTATTCTTTGTAATATTTTATCCCAAATCCCGGGTAACGTTAGATCTATTTAATTTATGCTCAGTATGTTAAAGTGTCTTACTGTGTGTGCTAAATTAAGTAGTACCCCATTTTGGAAGGCACTACAACTACCAAAAATTATTGTTAGAGGCTTTCATTACATGTACGTATCATTAAATCGATTTAATTAAAGCTGAGTACGTTAAAGTGTCTTATTGTGTGTGCTAAATTAATTAGTCCCCCATTTTGAAAGGTTCTATCAAAAAATCATGGTTAGAGGCTTTCATTATATGTACGGGACTACTTGATTGATTACAACCAAGTCTAGTGACAAATCCCTTCATATCTGAACACGCAGTACTTCATAAAAATTAAGGGGATGTACGTATAGAGACTAATGCGTTGTCTCAGCAACATTTTGTTTTCTTCACATTCAGAAGGACTTACGTTTAATCCCGTCCGGTTTAACACCAAGTGTTTTTTTTTTTTTTCGCCCCTCTACGAAGCGAACAATTGTGCAGTTTATTTTTATGGATCTTCTTAATCCTAAGTCGGTATGTTAAGATCATGTTAACTTTTGTGCATAAAAGGGAACTGAGTTTATCATAATTTTAGTTGTATTTTATTGTCCTTATTAACTCCCCTGCATTTGTGCCCGCATGCTACTTCAAAAATGTACAAGAAAGAAAATATACCTAAACTAACATCTAAAAAAGGTCTACGCATTCATGCTTTACCAGTCAGTTTAACGCGTATCTTCGTGGCATTAAGAAAGATAATGGCTTGCCGACATCACCCAGGGACGTCGCTTAGCATACGTAAGACTATTTATTGTTAAATATTATTTCGCAACAACTTATACGTGCACGTTTTGGTTTGCAATCCATGCGTTAATTATATGTTTCACGGCTTCGAACAAAATATCAATCTCTACAGGAAGTTACGTAGTACACGAGAACACGTTTTTATGAAGTTAGCTTTTATAGTACGTAGGGTTGAGTACTCAGCAAACATCGCTCCGTGTGAATAAAAGAAGAATTTTTGCCATCGAATAAAACTCCGAATAATTCCTCTGTCGCCTCTGGTTTTCAGTGAAAAAATATTTAATGCGCGGATGGGTAAAATACAAATTTGTACTATTTAAATAGACAGAATTTAGAAAAAACATGCACGGTGACATCTGAAAAATTTAACATAAATCTCTTATAATAGTAAATGTTATAGGTTCTAATGTTTTGTAAATTCCGTGATAAACCAAATACTAACTGCATTGTGGGGAAATAAGAGCAATCTGGCTTCTAATAGCAGCAATTTAATGGCTAAGTGTTTCCCTGCCCTTGACGTATTTCGTCACGCTACTCAAGCCCCACACAGCTCTTTGCAACACGCAAAGCCCTTTTAAAAAATGGCTGCATGTTTCTTTGTTCCTGCCTGAAGTACTTTCCGCATATCTGCTTCCACTCTAAGCCTACTAGTTTGCTGTCTGCCGTGGAATATATTCCCCTCCCTCCCTCGCTCGCTCTCTCTCTCTCTCTCTCTCTCTCTCTCTCTCTCTCTCTCTCTCTCTCTCTCTCTCTCTCTCTGCGCATTGTGTATCCACACACGCTGGGGGAGATGGGTAGGGAAGTAAACACTAATTGTTTTGTAATCGGTTTTCTGGGTATCAAGGACTAAACACCAGCAATAATATTCGAAAGGACATTACATTTGTAGTTTCTACAGGAAGAAACCAAACATTGCGGGCTTGTTTTATTTAGGAGTCATCATCTCCGTAGTTGAAATAGCGCCTTATGCTATAAGTACTATATTTATATGGACTATTCGCAGTAAACTGAGCACTTTTTAAGGTCCTGCTAATTTTTTTCTCTCAGTCAATTTTTATCTTTCCGCCAATTTTTTATATAAACAATGACACATGACTAATAAACAGAGTGCATAGGTTTCCTCACCATCAAAAATTACCATGCAAGGTTGCAACAAAACATATTTATTTGTGGTTAATGCCTGTTGGGAGGGCTTGAAAAGGTGCTCACTTTACCATGAATATCCTATAGTTGGGGAAACAGTCACACTCGGATCCTTATCAATAAGCTACTTTTAAAAATATTTTGCATACTGAGAGAAAGGTTTGTTTGAGACAACCAAATATGTGTTTGTATATGGCCAAACAAATTGATATAGTTGATTCAAACAAATATTTTGCTGTCGGGTAGATTTTGTCGGCCTAACAACATGGTTTGGTTAGCTCAAGTGTGTATTTTTTAGCTGAACCAAATCAGTTTTGCTGAATTTCAGATTTGGTTTATTCAACAAAATATTTTGTTAGAGCAACTATATATTTATTTCACCATATACAAACACATATTTGGTTGGCTCAAACAGACCTTTCTCTCAGTACAGGTACTATCAACCTCCATGATTGTTTTCCATTTATTAACACAACTGAAATTCTCACAACAAACTTTTTTATTGGAGTAAACACACATGCACACACACACACGTGCTGGGGGAAAATAAGGGAGTGGACAAGTGTTGTAGACACGTATTGTAATGCGAAGAGTCGCGTGGGTAGGGCAGGCAGTGCAGTGCTTGCTTGTTTTGAAGATGTTTCGCCTGACCATGTCCTACCCCTCTTATAAGATAGGAAATACGTGTAGAGGCTGTTCACGGTAAACTGAGTACTTTTGAAAGACCCACTGAAGATCTACTTGCGTGTCCATTTCGTAATATTCCGCCATATTCAAAACTTACATTTCCAAGGGTCTGGCCACTTCATTCAACTGTCGGTCAAATGAAACTGTGGAATTATTGGAAAAGTAAATATTTTAAAAATTTTCTAACTCTTACACTTAGATGCGTTAGAAAAAATAAAGTAATAATTTAGTTATTCATAAATGTTTTCGTAACCTTTATAATTCAACGTTAAAGCATGGAACTACTGTCCCTTCGTTGTTGCCAACTTTACTGAGCGAATGCCGATCATTGTGTCCATTGAAATATATGCAAGTATGGACAGTGACATGTTCCAAAGGTTGATTTCGAAAGTGCTCACTTTATCATGAACAGCCCTTACGTACTTCTCAACACATCTCCCACTCGGCAACGGAAGACTAGTGATTGTAAAAATCAACTCAAACGTATATCACCCATATTAATAAATTCCCTAACTTATACAAAGTCAGTATATTATAGTTTCTTCCACAGTTTGGTATGACGCAGGGGTCAAAGCACCTACTTGCCAGTCCGTTGAAGTACGCCGATGGAAAGTTTAGTTTGAGCGGAGGAAAATGCTTTTCTAAGGTTAAACAAATATGTAGTTACTCTTAGAAAAACACTTTATGGCCCGATAAAAATTTGAAATATTGTGAAATTAATTTGGTTCAACCAACTAACGACAAAAATATGTTTATTTGACGGAACCCTGAAAACAATATGTTTGGTTGTATCAGCTCTACGTGTTTATTTGGCCATACGCGAATAATTATTTCAGACTTAAATAATCCTTTCCTACCGCCCGTCTGGCATGCGTGTGGCGTTTTAAATAATATTTATTTATATTCATGCTTCGAGTATAATAAAGATCTCGTTACTCCAACCGACTAGGAAGGTGAAAGGATTTTCTGTCTGTCGTTCCCAGTGCACTATTTATGATAATATGGTATTTCTTTTACAGATCATACCCAAAGAAAATATCCTAATAACTGATATTGCTTATAAAAATTCTGTTACACTTCTCATGATGATATCACGTTGCTATATTTAGTTAGGCTGAGGTACCGAACACAGATCCGTAGTTCGTGTTTGTAGACCTCCAATTACGTCGGAAAATGAAGTAAACTAAAGTTCAACATACAAATAGTCGGAAATGTTAGGGGGGCACAAACATAATTTCGTACGAACATCCAGTAATTTAGTTAAATTAAGCATTTCTAAAATAACATTCCCTAGTTTGCAAAGAAGTAATGTCGTGACTAGTTGGTTTCATACAATATCTAAATATGATTAGTTTCTCTTTGCTAGCTATACAACAACAGTATTCGTAAGAGATTCTTTTTATTTGAATTTCATTATAAAATTAGGATGCATATTAAACCTTGCCCTCTTGTTCTCAATTAGAACATCGGGAATTTTATATCGATTTCTTCATGATTGTTTGTCATAATTAGAAAGATACTGCAAGTACACTGAAGTATAAAGTCAAACCACTGGTTTTCTGTGTTTCGTGGCTAGTTTAATAGACAAAAATTAAATTTGAAAGTGAGCCTTTGAGCATGAAATTCATTGATGCAACGAAGCGCGAAAATCTGCAACCAGAGTATTGGTTATTGTTGTAACGGCTGAAATGTAATATCGCAGAGTGATACGGCTGAAATGTAATATCGTAGAGTGATACGGCTGGGAATGGGTTCAGAGTGATCTGGTCGTACTTTAAACGCCCATTCCGTTCCTCGGCTCGCTTCCAATCAGTAATATACAGTGCCAAAGGCCCGCGTGTTTGCTCCGGCACCCCAAGGGGACAGATCAAACCAACATCAAACAAATTTTACTGCGCGAAATAAAAATCACATGGGACAGCCACAACGCATCAAAAGCGGAAGGTTCATAAATTATGTCAATATTGAAAAACTGTATATACCTATTTTTATTGCGGGTAAAATAATTCGATTTTTAATAGAAATGCTGATTTCAGGTAAACAATTTTGCACATTAAAAATTATTTTCACGTCGGAGTGGAAACGCAAATAAGGTTAAATGTTTCCCAAAACAACCATTTCTGAACACGGTAAGTTTGAAAGGATGTGTTTATTTCCACCCGAAACGCAGTGTACGCTCTAAAAGGACAAAATTAAACGAAGAGGCTAAACTGGTACATCACAGTTCGCTATACTCGATCAGTATTATCATTTCATATAATACTCGGGCGAATTTACTGTTGCGTTTCACCGACCCTGAAATGTAAAGATTTTGTCGATGTGGTGTGTACATGGGTGTTATTAAAGTTTACGCCCATGTTCCATGTCAAGTTATTAACTCGCTGTAGTTTCCACGGGATGACCCAGAGTATTATATGCCCCAGTAATATATTTGTATCGCATTTACGAAATCCCTTCTAGTACTTCTTGGCGATGTTTTCCCGAAGTAGTTAACCGTTACGAATACAAGCTGTTCACGCTAAAGTGAGCACTTTCGAAAGCCCTGCTTAAAATCTACTTGTACACACATTGTGTATTCCTCAGCCTTATGTAAAATTAACATTGCTATGGACCTCATCACTTTATTCATGCGTCGGTCAAATGAAACTGTGAAATTATTAAGAAAGTAAATACTTTACAAATCTGCTAATTTTTACACTTCGGTGCGTTAAAAAAAAACAGAAAGTGATAGAATTGATTTTAAGTTATCACAAATGGTTACCTAACACGTTGAGACGTGAAACTACTTTCCATCCATCGTTACCAACTTTACTGGGCGAATTTCACTCAGCGCGCTCATTAAGATATATGCATGCAGGGACAGTGACTTTTTTCTAAGGTTCATTTCTGAAGTGCTTACTTTATCGTGAACAGTCTTTACATAAAGACATAATTTTCTACTCAAAGTTCCTGGACGTTCTTGGTCGCCAGGGTGTCTCGATCATGTGTCGAATCAGCGAAGTCCCAACACAATTCCCGAGATAAAAGATCGCGACCATCGAGTCAGTAACACAGTTGTTCTGAGTACACTATAACGAGGAGGTCGAATTGCTTCTATTTTCTCTCCGCATAACCATACGACGCAACACTTAGAAGCGGTTGGCCAGTGGAGTAACCACATAGTTACATGTGACTTAAGGGACATTTTTCTGGCGCTAATGCTACATTGTAAAGTGTTCGAAATACATGTTTTCACACGAAACTATTAAGCGTGTGTCCAATGTGATGATCTGCGAAAGGAACACAGGCGGTAGATAACCTACTGCCTGTTGAGTGCTCTTAAGACGTCAAGCACATTATAAACGCCGTGAGCACTACAACGTAGCTAGTGGCCGCTTTTTCTGAGCGCTGTATCTCACAATGTACGTTTGAGATACATACAAAACTACCTAAAGACTCTGTATTGAATCTCACTAAAGGCTGCTTACGATAAAGTGAGCTCTTTCAAAATCAACCTTATAAAAATGTCACTGACCATGCTTGCATATATTTTACTGAGCGCAATGAGCGACATTTGCCCAGTAAAGTTGGTAACGATAGATGGAAAGTAGTTCCACATCTTAACGTTGAATAAAACGTGTTAGGTAACCATTTGTGATAACTTAAAATTAATTCTATCACTTAATGTTTATTTAATGCAGCGAAGTGTAAAAATTAGCATATTTGTAAAGTATTTACTTTCTTAATAATTTCACAGTTTCATTTGATCGATGCATGAATAAAGTGATGAGGCCAATAGCAATGTTAATTTTACATAAGGCGAGGAATACATAATGTGTATACAAGTATATCTTAAGCAGGGCTTTCAAAAGTGCTCATTTTACCGTGAAAAGACAATAGGTGGTTGGGCTTCACGTCGTCAACACCGAGGTCATTTGAGACGCAGCAAGTTGCTCAGGGAAGAGGAAATAGAGGAAGGGAATGGGAAGGAACCGGCCATGGTCTTTGTCAAACACCCATCCCGACATTCGACTGGAGAGACTTCGGGAAACCATAGAAAGCCGAAATCAGGATGGCTGGACCAAGAATCGAACCCGGGTCCTCCCGAATGCGAGTCGAGTGAGTTACGACTGCGCCACGTCGCTCGGTGTTGTGCGTATCAGTATATATCTTATCACTCCCGCGCTTCTCGTCATCAAACGCGGAGAATAGCTTTAGTAGTGGGCGGCTTATTACACAGAGCCAAAGTTGCCACTTCCACTGGGCTTCATGGAACAAGCCATTAAGAGCCCTCAAGCTTTTGACACGTGTGGTAAGAATATTAATGGTTTCATTACTCAATTCTGTAGGTAGGTAGTTGGGCTTAACGTCTCGTCGACGTCGAGGTCATTAGAGACGTAGCTCAATTATGTAAACGTCAGCAGCATGCTGCAGAATGTCTCTTCAAAGAGATGTCACGATATACACCACAATTACCAAGTTATATATATAGTAAATACGTGCGGGGAATTATTATCCATTTATCACGGAATGGTCCTTTACATGAATCTTTTTACGGCCGATAGCGTATATGACATATTGTAGAGGATAATAGTTTTCTCTTCGAGTATGTATCTCTTCGAAAATAAAGATTCTTTTTCTGATTAATTTATGATTTACCACCATGACTCACATCAGAGTAACGAAACATTTTAATATTTGACGCAATTTACTGTCCTCGTTTGCATACGTTTTAGCGGGGAGAAAAATGAACTCGATTATGTGCAGTAAAAATTGCAATAAGACACAAAATCAGTTCTTTTTTACCAGTTGGATAAATTTAAATTTTTGACTTTAGTAACATATACTTAATATATTATAAATTTTACTAATATTTTTTAATAGTTTCAGCTCTCTGTTCATTTGTGTAATTTGGTTCGCATAAGTTTCATACTAAGTCATTCTCACTTTTGCCTTAAAAAAGACAGCAGGTTTTATTCATCTGACCAATCCGTGACAAATCATTAGACCTTAAGCAAACAAACCATCGCCCATATTTTAGAGCGATCTGTCGTGTATGCCTTGGTATCACGCCGCCTTAGAGATATATGCATGAGCAACACACGCAGCAGCCGGGTAATGTGAAATAGCATAACTTACAGGGGCTACCATACCTGTCGCATTCTGACAGATTTTTTCCTTTGATTCTTGTAGTCGATTTCCGCAACGTAGAACGCTCCAAAGCCTGCATGTGGCGAGAAGGATTAAAATATAGATTCCCAGATAATACGTGGACGAGTGAGTGATTAGGTTAGCTTGAAAATTATGTTCAAAATCTAACATTACGTTTTCCATTGTATATAGATATCAGAAATATTTAAGTATAGAATAGTTACTACACAGTAAAAGTGGGAAATATTAAAAACAAATAATACCCTGTGAAACATACAACATAACTTATATAAATATACCCTCTGTTTTCAAGCACATTAAAAACAATATCTCGTTATGATTATCAACCAACATAATAATGAAAACCCCCATAGCAACCCAAATATACAGAAAATGTAACAAAGTAAAAAAACACGAAAACAAACATCAACAATCACGATTTTAGGTGCAAACAGATTATAAGAAAAAAACACGCCTACATGTAAAAACACTACACACAGAAAATGGAAATTGGCTATTGCAAGGATCAGAGAACTGCCATCCAGTTGGCTATTGCAAGGATCAGAGAACTGCCATCCAGTTGGACAATGAACAATTTGAGAGGAAGAACACGACACAAAGGATGGTGAGGAAACAAACAGCAACGGAATGTGGGAAGCGCAAAGAAAATGTGCAGTTATGGTAACAAGGTTTTATGAATAAGGGTTGAACCAGATACCGAGTAAGACTTCAGACGTAAAGAGAGGAGCATATAGGCTACAATTAAGAATATATTAATTATATGATTAATATTGTATTGAGTTTTGCCCCGGCTATGCAGTCATCAGCCAATAATGGAAGTCCTTTGTGTCGGTAAAAGATTCAAAGAGAACTGCTTTAATCCGAATAGACACTTGAAACCGTTAAAATTCTCAATCATTTACAGTAACTCTCGATATTCTCTACCTTGGTCGTCCACTTCCTATTACTTAGAACGAGATAGTCGAGAAGATTGGCATTATGTTTATGGGGTCGTATTTTTGACATAATGCCATTTATGTCGTTTAAAGTTTGAAATTAGGTGCAGATTAATTCCTGGAAATTTTTGCCCCGTCGCGTATATGTCCGTTTCAATCTGTTCCCAAATTAAAAATATTATATAGCAAATTACTGAACATGATTTATGACGAACTGCTCCTTCCTTACAGGCAAAGAAATGAAGAAAACAAACAATAAAAGAAAAACATTTTGTTTTCGTAAATCATACTCACGGCTATCAACAGCTTGAATATTTGGCCTGTTACACCAGATTGAACATTATTAATTAATTCCTTTAATGTGTTTAATTGGCATTAAGAACATGTGGACGGTAACTATAATGGGGGCGTGACTGCATACTTAATAATATTTCGTTGTAGGTGATGTATATTTGTGTATGCGCAAAACACCAAAATTTTTGCTAGTATTACTTAAAAAAAAAAAAATGTGGAAATTATTTCTCTTTGCCTGTATTTGCAAATAGCAAACGTGGCTTGAACACCGTAAGTACATAAAATTGCAATAATACGGAGTGGCGTATTATTTTCCCGATTATCCTGTCATTTTTTAAATGGCATAGCTTACGTCATTTCGCCTTATATTTTTCTGTAGTATAGCAACCGACATTGCAGATACGTTTTGTTTCTGCGGGGAATTTTGCATGTAAATAGCTATCGTGTGTGTACGAACGATTGTAGCTGTACCAAAGCGCCCTGCGATTAAAATTTCGCGGTAGGCTTGCCTGAAGAAATTGATTAAGTGTGAGTTAACCAATAAAATAATATCGAATATTGTGTACTGAGCTGTAGTTGATAATGTTTCGATGCTGTTCCTAGTGTCACAGTACAAACTCCGTAATTTTTTTAGTACGGAGTGTTACTTGGCTTATTTTTTCGTGTTTACGACAAACTGAAATTAAAAATAAAATGGCTATTTGGGCAAAATACCTTTAAGTTTTTTTGGGAACACCGAATCGTACTGAAAACTGTTACTAGCAGACTCAAAATTCGCGCTTCTTGTCGTCATTTCTTGTCCGAACGCAGAGAATTGAACAAGAAAGTGTTAGTTAAATTAATGTGGAATAAACTGAACTTTCTGAGGTTTCAGAATATATTTTATAAAACCCCTTTTTTTTTAATTTCGTTGTTTTATTTGCACTGAAAGAGGAATACGTTTGCGTGAGGGTATAAAATTGTTGTTTCTGCAGAGCCAAAGCAATGTGTAGAGCCTATTCAATAAAATATTTTACATTAGTTAAAGGCTGTTCACGATAAAGTGAGCACTTTTGAAATCAACCTAAGAAAAATGTCACTGCCCCTGCCTGCATATATTTTAACAGGCGCACTGAGTGGCATGCACCCTGTAAAGTTGGTAACGATGGGCAGAAAGTAGTTACATATATTAACGTCAAATAATAACTTTTAGGTAACAATTTGTGATCATTTAAATTACATATTTTTCTTTCTGTTCGTTTAACGCCTATGTGCAAAAATTAGCAGATTTATAAAATGTTTTATTTTCTAATAATTTCACAGTTCACTTGCCGGACGCATGATTAAAGATATGAGGCACATGGAAATGTTAGATTTACATAAGGTCGAAGAATACACAACGTGCATACAAGTAGATCTTAAGCAGGGATTTCAGAAGTGCTCATTTTACCGTGAACAGCCTATAAATATATGTTGTCGCAGTATTACCACAAATATAATTTTTGATAAGTGAGCACAATTATTCCTGGGTTCGACTTTATTTCTTAGCAAGCGAAATATTTCTTGGATCTACACACGCTAGTGTACTGCTTGAACAGTAAATATTTGTCTTATTGCACTCTTTTGCAAATATAAACCGTCTATGCTGATAAGCCGGGAAACTGTGAAAACAATTGTGACAAACTACAGCTACTCCCTCGCCAGACTAGCTCCTAAGACGAGAAAACAGTGAAGCGAAAGGGTTTTGAATTCCTCCAGGTGGGGGGGGGGGGGGGATGGACTCGCTATTTTTGTAACAGCAGCGCTGAAGCGAAAGACCCTTTATGGAGCACAAAATTAATTAGCCAGCCGTGTCTGCATTAGCAGCGTCGCGCGGAATGAGAACAAAGAGTTGTCATCACCTCTGATGAGATGGGAAAGGGAGAGTGGTAAGGGTGGAGGCTGGTGGTGGGGGTTGGGAGGACAAGCGAGCAGGCGTGATGGCGTGGCTGCAAGGAAACAAGACGCAGCTTAAGGAATAAAAGTAACTTCCTTCTGCAGGCGCGTGCGTCCTCAAAGACATTAAACTAAAGCTCCCGGGAGAGTATATCAAGCCGATGGAGTTAAATTTATCTCGCGTAGAACTTTTTTTTTTCCCCCCCACTACATTTATTTTATTTCAGATTCGCATCTCCCATTATTTATTCAGACTCCGTGGCGTCATACGATGCGCTATATTTAAATGTGGCATTTGGATTTTACGTAAATTCATATTAATTAATATACGCTAAAATTTCCCGTAGCAACGGAAAACTAAACTGATTTCAGTACTCAACAAAATGTGGAAGCACACTGTTATGAAGTGATCAGGCCTTAGCTGAACGGCCTGCCTGACCACACCTTCAAACATTAAACCAGACCACGAGCGTGATTGCAATAACACCTTGCGAAAGGCAGTTTCAGAAACCCCCTTCACCGGCCAGTAAACAGGGCCGAAAATATTTAAAAAACGTGTCCAATATAAGCCAGCATAACACTGGGAGCAGCGTCTTTTGTCATCGGGGCAGCGGACCAATAATACATGGAGATGGGTATGTCCTGCCGTCGTTAACTGCCTCCTAGAATATCAGCCTCCGGCAACATGAATAAGGTGGGGCCTTTCCAATTATATTGTAATATTAGTGGTGTGTGGTAGTAAAATTAACTAGCATCTTGGAATTACATTTAAGCTCCCCCGATCATTAGTCCCGTCAATAGTTATTGTGTGACCATTATGTTCAATAAACCCCATATTGTACTGTTGTGCACTACATCGTACATAGTAAATGTTTCCCTAAGACAATGATGCTTGTAACAACTGAAAGACCATTTATTTCTGCATTTATGGAATACGGAACCATTCCGAATATCTTAAACATTCGGGAGTGGGGAACGAACTCTTCTCTGTAATATGAAAAATAATCATTCCTGCTGAACTTAGGATATTAACGATACTCATTCCTGTAACTTTTAATATCAAAACTTAGCTCGATCTACCTGTGACAGCAACACACACCGAGAACATAAACAATACGGGAAACTGAACAACTGCGTGAGTCACACGTCTAAATTACCTGTTCACTCCATTACGTATGTCAATCCGATAAGTGATTGTACACGGTCTTGAGGCAGTATATTTTTCGTTCGTGCTTTAATTCCGTTCGAAGACATCATTTTTAATAGTTTATACACATTGTTATCCCCATATAACGTACATAAAGAATTTTCGTAAAAACACTTTATATACTTACAATATTAAAAATAATTCGCAAATTCACAAACCCTTACGAGGAATATGCAGGTATTTTTTTAGTAGAAAGTCTAACGAGCCATTTCCAAATAATTTTTTATCAGAGATCTGCACTATATATGTACATGTTGTTTTTTTTAACAAAGTAGTTGGATAGCATCAAATGATTGCGAAATTATTGAAATCAAATGCGTTTTCGTAAGATACCCATTGGTTTAGAATCAAATTTATACTACTTGATATATTTATCACTGTTTATGTGTGTATCCTGTATATATATATATGTAATTTCCTCGAGAACAAATAGTGCTGTCCACCTTTCACACGATCAGAAATTCGTTCTTGATAGCACACTTCTGTTTCGTGTGTTACTGCTAACGTTGTATTCAACAACATAGTGCTTCGCTCAGCTGAGACTTAGATCAATAAAAAAGCAACGTAAAAATAACAAAGCAATTCATTTATATTTCATTTTGCCACGTGATTTACGTTTCGTTATCAAAAGCACGGCCTGGTTATTATCAGTCTTTTAACACGCGGTCTCAAAAATTATCCGTTTTGTACCCTTCCTTTGATCAAAAGCCGTCGAGTTGCTTTGTTACTGGAGTGTCTTGTTCATCAAAGGTTTTACTTTAATCTCTTTTATTATATCTTCTTTACTTAGAAATATGCTGTTCTTTCTCATTCCATTTCATAAATTGGTTTTGATCCGTTTTCTTAAATGCCAGCTTTAAATTGAAAGCTAATGTTGTCAAGTAAACAGGAATATTCCAAGAACATTTATGTTTCAGAATAAATAGCCCACATCCTGAAATAAATTGCATTGTGTAAACGACCATTTTCGGAAACACAGAAGCTGCAAAAAAATATTGATTTCCAACATTACGATTGCATTGTAACATATTATGTGTACAAGTACAGCACACGGAATATGTGGTTTTTAACATAAATACTATACTAGACAATCTAGCGCCACGTCAGTGGCGAAATTTAAGCGAGTAGGTTTGTCGTACACTGATGCTCGAAAACTATGATGTAAGCAAAAATATACCTGTCGAAATTGCTTACGTGAATTATGTACAATATGTTCTCAAATGTTTGACAAACATATAAATTAACTAATACTATTTTCAGAATGGTTCTCGCATGGTTCCGAAGTAAATATATTGGTTAGTATTGTTTTCATTGTAATGTAAAATCTGTAAAAATATTAATTTACAAAATTAAAATTTGACAGCAATGAAAATACTACAGCTAGGAAGGGACTACTTTTAAACAATATCTGCTTAAAATGTTTCAATTTTATTTTAGTACGACCCAAATGAACAAAAATTATTACTTTTCGGGTAATGATTATGAACGCTGTGCGGTCGAAAGAAAAAAGTATTTCCCGGAAATTGTATGTTCATAAAACGTAGATTTTGAACACATTTTGACTTAAATATTTTTAGAAAATTATTAATATTGTTAATTCTATATCGCTCCCTTTTTCCGCATATTCTATTGAGATCCTCGACGATTCAGTGACCATTGTTCACCTGTACTTTTTTTTTCTTTTCAGAATACACATTTCTCAACGAAATAAAACTATACATTTGAAATTTGTATTCCCTAATTAAGAATTGAAGGGACTTAAAATTAAGTTTTGGCAACATTTTCTAACAGTTCGCACTATCGCAAAATGCATGACTATTTGGGTACAAATACAAAGATGTAAACTAGTGCACTGAACAGTAGTTAATTAACACGTTAACGTTTAACAACCAATGGCAACTAAAAGCATTTTTCTGTTACAAGTATCATGCGAATGTTAAAAAAAATTTCATCATTAAATAGGAGATATTGGTGTCTAGAAGTTCCAAATGTTTCTAAATATCAAAAAATATGTTTAAAATCGATGTACCTACAAGTACAGGAAAAATTATTATAGTATGATTATTATGTGCTATATATTTACCATGTTATCATGAACTATGTCATTAACGGCTAGAATAACTAGGGATAGTGAAATTTATCGAAAAGTTTTCAAGACAAGTTATATTTCAAAAGGCTGTAGGGTCGTTTGCCTATCTTAATTGGCTACATTACTTTTCGATACGTGTTAACTGTCTGCACACGAATCACGTAGGCGCCTTGCCAATGTTGACGAATCCTGAGTCGCTCGGTCACATATGAAAATGCCTTCTCAAACAGACAGCAACCAATGACAACTGACAAACTGCTGTTGGGTGTTCATGATTTTGAAGTCTACCGTGTACTCGTATTTTTCCGCGAAAAATCACTAGCTCTAAGAATAATATACTATTGTTTTTCAACTGTAGCTGGCCAATATAGTTTTTTTTTTAATCTTAGAGCAAATGGATAAAATAATAAAATCGACATACTTAAAATATTGATTCTAACGTCAATGCGTTTTATGTAATTCTCGCAAAGGATAATGGAGTAAAAATTTTTAGAATTAAGTACTTTTTGTTCGAATGAAAATTGTATGTGACCTAACGGGATGAATTATCAATACTCCACTAAAATTGCAAAGGGCGTGACTCCCAGTTTTAACAAACAGTCAAAAATATACTTAAAATAAGGTTAAGAACTTAATCTTATAATGACACTCAAATTCTTGAAGCGAGAACGGAGACATTAGGAGTATACGTAATCATATTTAAATACTCACGAGCACAAAAAAGAGGAATGTAATCAATTATGTCAGCGTCATAAGCGCCAACGTAGTAGAGATCACGTTAACGTGATTTCTAACACTTATGCCGGAATCACATAGACCCGCCAAGCACGACACGACACTTAAACTAAACAGCCAATGAAATACAAGATAGATCTGAAATAAGCCCGACAATTTTGTCGTCCGACCAGCACTTCTCTTTAGAAATATTTCTATTCTTCGTCGTGTCTTGCGGCACGACGCACAGAGTGTACAACCTTGCAAAATGAAATTGTATGACAAGCTTCCCCACAATGGGAAATGCGCAGCTTATATAAAAACAAAATTTTAAAATTATTGTATTTAACTCTTAAAAATAATTATTTTTAGCTTTGTATGCATTAGCTATAACAATTTGCAAATCATCATGTATTCCAAATTCCTCGTCTGCCCACCGTCTTTAAAACTAGCGTACTTAATCAGCGCCTTCTAAATCGTTCCGAAAAATCCTACTCGTGTCGCGTCAGTGAACTGTCAAGCTGTAAATTCGAGCAGTCATATTGAAAATTTAAAAAAGTCGTGTCGGGGTTGCGGTTTTGTCGTGTCGTGCTGTGTTTGTCGGGGCTATGTGACTCCCGCCAGACGCGCGGTGACCAACTTTCGTGGAGCAACACTGAATGGCTGGTGATTTACCCAAAGCAGCTCATGCAGGTCCGCGTTCGGTTCGCCATTCCGCCTTGGATCGGGTTGCAGTTTCCAGAACTCATCGAACGTGCGTGGGTTGTGACAAGCCGGAGCTGGAGTCCAGCGAGCCGAGACTTACATGGCTCGGCAGGACCTTCGGTGGAGGTCAACTCGGTTCGGCTCGCCACTGTCCAACTACTCTCTCGTACGTGCGTGGGTTGTGATGTGACAAGCCGGAGCTGGAGTCCAGCGAGCTGAGACTTACATGGCTCGGCAGGACCTTCGGTGGAGGTCAACTCGGTTCGGCTCGCCACTGTCCAACTACGCTCTCGTACGTGAGTGGGTTGTGACAAGCCGGAGCTGGGGTCCAGCGAGCCGAGACTTACATGGCTCGGCAGGACCTTCGGTGGAGGTCAACTCGGTTCGGCTCGCCACTGTCCAACTACGCTCTCGTACGTGAGTGGGTTGTGACAAGCCGGAGCTGGGGTCCAGCGAGCCGAGACTTACATGGCTCGGCAGGACCTTCGGTGGAGGTCAACTCGGTTCGGCTCGCCACTGTCCAACTACTCTCTCGTACGTGAGTGGGTTGTGACAAGCCGGAGCTGGGGTCCAGCGAGCCGAGACTTACATGGCTCGGCAGGACCTTCGGTGGAGGTCAACTCGGTTCGGCTCGCCACTGTCCAACTACTCTCTCGTACGTGAGTGGGTTGTGACAAGCCGGAGCTGGGGTCCAGCGAGCCGAGACTTACATGGCTCGGCAGGACCTTCGGTGGAGGTCAACTCGGTTCGGCTCGCCACTGTTCAACTACTCTCTCGTACGTGAGTGGGTTGTGACAAGCCGGAGCTGGGGTCCAGCGAGCCGAGATTTACATGGCTCGGCAGGACCTTCGGTGGAGCTCAACTCGGTTCGGCTCGCCACTGTCCAACTACTCTCTCGTACGTGCGTGGGTTGTGATGTGACAAGCCGGAGCTGGGGTCCAGCGAGCCGAGACTTACATGGCTCGGCAGGACCTTCGGTGGAGGTCAACTCGGTTCGGCTCGCCACTGTCCAACTACGCTCTCGTACGTGAGTGGGTTGTGACAAGCCGGAGCTGGGGTCCAGCGAGCCGAGACTTACATGGCTCGGCAGGACCTTCGGTGGAGGTCAACTCGGTTCGGCTCGCCACTGTCCAACTACTCTCTCGTACGTGAGTGGGTTGTGACAAGCCGGAGCTGGGGTCCAGCGAGCCGAGACTTACATGGCTCGGCGGGACCTTCGGTGGAGGTCAACTCGGTTCGGCTCGCCACTGTCCAACTACTCTCTCGTACGTGAGTGGGTTGTGACAAGCCGGAGCTGGGGTCCAGCGAGCCGAGACTTACATGGCTCGGCAGGACCTTCGGTGGAGGTCAACTCGGTTCGGCTCGCCACTGTCCAACTACTCTCTCGTACGTGAGTGGGTTGTGACAAGCCGGAGCTGGGGTCCAGCGAGCCGAGACTTACATGGCTCGGCAGGACCTTCGGTGGAGCTCAACTCGGTTCGGCTCGCCACTGTCCAACTACTCTCTCGTACGTGCGTGGGTTGTGATGTGACAAGCCGGAGCTGGGGTCCAGCGAGCCGAGACTTACATGGCTCGGCAGGACCTTCGGTGGAGGTCAACTCGGTTCGGCTCGCCACTGTCCAACTACTCTCTCGTACGTGCGTGGGTTGTGATGTGACAAGCCGGAGCTGGGGTCCAGCGAGCCGAGACTTACATGGCTCGGCAGGACCTTCGGTGGAGCTCAACTCGGTTCGGCTCGCCACTGTCCAACTACTCTCTCGTACGTGAGTGATATTGTGATTTGTTCTGTGGTGTAACTGTAGGTGATGTATACTTGCTTGGTAAACAACTTGCGTTTCCACAGACATTCCAAAGTAGTTCTTATAGTCTTCACGCTGAGAAATAAAAATATAAGAATCATCTAGACTGTGGAAATAGGGACAGCGACATGGTAGTTTGTAGGTAACAGCTGTTCACGGTATAATGAGAACTTTTGAAAGCCATGGTTAAGATCTACTTTTATACACGTTGTGTAGTCTTCCGCCTTATGTAAAATTAACAATGCCATGGGTCTCATCACTTTATTCGTGTGTCGGTTAAGTGAAACTGTGAAATTATTAGAAAAGCAAACATTTCTCACATCTGCCCTGTTTTACACTTCGACACGTTAAAAAAAAGTACAAACCGAAATAAATAATTTAAGTTGTTACATAAAACTTTTGATCCAACGTTAAGATATGGAACTATTTTCTATCATCCCGTGTTACCAACTTTTCTGGGCGTATATCACTCAGTGCGCCCGTTATTATATATGCAGGTAGGGGGAGTGACTTTTTTTTCTAAAGTTGATTTCAAAAATGCTCACTTTATCGTGAACAGCATTTACCATCTAAATAATGTTAACATACATAGTAATACCAACATAATTGTTTGATGTATTCCTGCCTGTGATTGTATTTGCTACTGTGCATATTGTTACTACAGCAGAGTACTGGTAGTATTTCGAACAGAACAACTTCAAACCTTTTTGGATTGTTAACACAACAGTCATAACTTAACAGAATGTCCTGTTGTACTGAACGGTTCTGTATTCAGGTTTGAAGGAGTAGTAACAGAATGTTTGTTAAGTTATTGTAGTAATGACTGTAGTGGGATCGATCCAAATATTGTTTAAGTTGTTCTTTTGAGGATACCAACTGTTTTGTAGTAGGAGCACAGTTATGTGCTTTAGCAACTAAATGTACAGTAGAAAATACAGTCACAGGCAGGACTGAAACAAACAGTTAGCATATTTAGATGGTACCTAGAACCCATCAGATGGCTGTCCCTATATAAACAGTTTAGATGGTTCCAACAGCCATATTATTTTCTTGGTACAGAGTTGTCATCTTTAAAACATTTAATGCAACGACGCTGGAGCAAAGTACAAATATATATTTTTTTAAATTATTATAGATTTGTTACAAAAATAAACGTAAACAAAGCACACGCGACTTGTTTTATCACACGATTATGACAGTACTGCAAGCAAATCTAGAGTCGGGGGGGATGCGCAGAAGACAAAAATCACTCTAAATAACATCAAGTCTACGGTTACATCAGAACATATAACATGCCTTGTCAACCCACCCCCTCCCTCAATTTTCTCGCCCAGCTGCTTCATCCACTGTTCCGCTTCGTTCCAAATTAGTTGGTCGCTCCGTACAGCTTCAATTAAGGCGCCCGACTACCTGCAGCTATTTGCCTCATCTGAGGCAGAGAAGCGCTGGAGCGATAAGGGTGGCTGTCTCGCGCTTCGAACGCTCCAACGCCACTGAACGTGCGTGTAAGGTTTTCCCATCTCCCTGCCTGCAACTATGAGAGGGCGGCACTGTAGTTCCATTTGTAGAAACTTTGTAACAGAAATTAATGCATCGCCCCATACCACTTCACAGGTATTGACGCAAAATATTTTAAGCTTTAGCATTTCGAAGTTGTCATTTTGGCTATGTTTAAGGTCTTCAAAATACATACACTGAGAAAATATTTAGTTGCAAATATCAAATATATTTGCTTGAAAGGTACTTATTTATAGTGAGCAATATTTTGTTCACTCAAGTAATCCACTGTTGCTCCAAATATCTGCATTCGTTACTTTGAGCCAAATAAATATTTTGAAAATAATTTTTTAAGCCAAACAATTTTTTAGCTGTTTCGACATAATCTATGAGTATTTACGTAGTACACACACTTATTCTACAGAACCAATGGGTTTTGTTACTGAAACATTATAAATGTCACAGCATAGTAAACCAATATTTCGTTTGAAGTTAATAAAGCATTTGATTACCTGGAACGATCTGATGTCTATTATCACACAATTTGTTGTGGCAACAAAACTATCTTGGTCCAGAACTGGCATATATTTGGGTAGCTGTAGGAAAATCAGCTAATTTGATTGCGTTCGTCCGAAAATAGGGCTCAAGAGTTTGTGTTCGTGACAGTTAGGATAGTGAAAATGTTGGTTTGTTAATTAATTGGTCCTTAATAATGGTTTAAACATTCCCAAAGAAACAATTCCAACAGGAAACAAAAATGTAAAGCATGAAAATATTTATTTTCGTGCACGTCCAGTATTAAGAACGTATATAGTTAGAAACATACAAACTCCGTTAGTAATCACGTTAAGCAGGGCGCCCACTTGTTCCGCTCGGAACGCACCGTTCGGGGGAAAAAAAAATAGAAAAGCAGTTATTATATGGCAGCCCGCGAATTACAACGGCTCGGTCCGGCCATTCCGAGCAGAGCCGTTCCTAGCCGAGCCGTTCCGAGCAGAGCCGTTCCGATCCGTGCCGTTCCGAGCCGAGTCGAGCAAGTGCGCGTCCTGCTTTAGCCCAGGTTGCTAAGGCGTAGCATTCGGTCGTAAAAATTTTGGAGGATTGGGGGGGGGGGGGGGGGGATTTGAAACACTGTTGGGCTTCAACACTTTTTAATAACCGAAACTGTTTGATGCACTACGTAGAACCATACAAATATTTAGTCGAACAAACCAAATCTTAAAAGTTTGTGGCAACGAAATGTGAACAACAAAAGAGTTCGGTTTTAGCAATAAAATATTTTACTGCCCCTATACAAAAATATCAATTTGTTTGCTCCAAACGTACTTTGTTTTATTCAACAAAACTTTTTTCCTCAGTGTAATGTTTTTAATAGGTGACGTGTATTAAACTCTTATATCGCGATTATCGTAAAGAATAATTTCTTTCTGTTTGAAAGCAGACGGGGAAAGATCCAGTAATTTGTGTCAAAAATGTGTTATTTCAGGCGCATTTTTTATCACGGGACATGTAAGCTGGCGCCTTAACTTTATTCTTGTTCCGCTCT
The DNA here is from genome assembly GCA_029891345.1 of Dryococelus australis. NCBI lineage: Eukaryota > Metazoa > Arthropoda > Insecta > Phasmatodea > Phasmatidae > Dryococelus > Dryococelus australis. The sequence goes on from CM056995.1 coordinate 310,334,508, forward strand.
CTCCTCTCTCCATTCGATAATACAGTCGCAGCCATGCGCGTCACGTTGCGTATATGTCCTGTGGAAAGCGGCAATGGTTTTCCCAAATAATATTTGCCGGCTCGACAGATATGAAACGTCTCACCTACATTCTAAACGTGTTATTGCGTGACGCTTCTTTCTCTCTCTCTCTCTCTCTCTCTCTCTCTTTCTCTCTTCCCTTTCTGAGCATTTACTGTTTTCACGCGATTCGCAGACATTTTATATTGCAAGAGCTGAATTATGAGACCGCCGGTCTGACAGAAACAATTTTTCATAACAAAAAAAAAAAAAAATAGACGCGAAGCCTGTAGAACAGAGAATTTTTTCGCTAGCCAGAGCGCAGGCTGTTCATATCGCTCTTCAATAAAGTTTCAATTTAAACTGATTATTATGTGCAAGCATATGTTAAAGCCGTTACGAACGTGTTGGGGGCGATCAGCATACCGCTGGCTACGTGTGCTGTGTGTAAGTGGATGTTTCCCACGGCGAAGCTTGGCCTAGATAGAGGGCCGGGTCTTCTGTCCTACTTATTCGCAAAGGGGAATAGGGAAAATGATGGCAACATATAGGATCAGAGATGAAGTCCTGCAGAGGATTGTGATGCTGCAATTACTCGTGGGCTTAGACCTCTTATATGACACATTGAAGCCTGTATCTGTTTTATGGTAAACTGGAAAGCCCTGCTTTAAGTTTTATTTCCCGATGGGTCCCATTCTACTGTATAAATAATTAAGATCCCCTTCCAAAGATCAATAGATAAAGTATATTTTTGGAAAAATAAAATATTACACTTTTACGACAGTAATTTTTCTAATGTGTACAAAAAAAAAAAAAACAAAGTAAGTGATTTCATTGCTGGCTAACCAAATAATGCACATTTACTGAAACATTAATATGCACAAATATTTTTTCCTTTAATTCGCTGCGAACATGATTGCCACATAGTGCTTCCAAAAGATTAAACAATGCCGTCAGTGTTTACAATTAAATACACTATGCATTTAAAGCATGATTTTTTTTTTAGAAATTACTTTAGAATTATTAAATGGACTGAATACCAGCCTACTCGTTTAATCATTGCTGCTTCTAAAAATACACTGACGGTAAATTTGACCGCCCGACTGAAGGTTGGTAGGAACCATAGACTAAAGATGACGTAGAACGTTATTAGTCTTTAGTACATTGTTACGGAGGAGCCAGGGGCAGCGGCGACAAGAAAACTTTCACATTTGACTTTACGTTTCCTTTCCTCTGACGAAACCACCAATACACAATACAAATGTAAAGTCAGGGTTCAAAAAATTGAACATCGGTTCTGCGAGCTTCGTAAAATTGTGTATCTTGTTATGTAAATAATTACGGTATTATGCAGGAATGCATTTTACGTACCTTTTTTTTAAATAGTCCTAAAATGTATATTAAAAGTTTATTTCAAAGCAAAAAAACTCATTTGTTTACTTTATTAAAATATTTCAATTCATTTATTTCCTCTTATATTTGTTTGCCATTCTTTTAATTTAAGATGAGCTTTGTTTAATATACCGAGATTAAAATCGCCCTACAATAAAATAACGCACTTTCCACATAACCTCTGTTAGATTTACGGCAAAATGGCTGCTTGACTTTGACTTTAAATTTCAACTTTTCGAGATCTTAAAGTCAAGAGTGCTTGACTTTACTTTTGGCAGTTCCATTGTGTCAAGCTCCATAAGAAACAACATGTCGGAAAACGAACGTAAAGTCAAATCTTAAAGTTTTCAATTGTGTACGAGCCTTTAAGCGGGCCAGTCGAGGTGCAGTGTGCGGTGTTTGGGATTACGGATCCTATAGGCTGTTCACGGCAAAATGATAACTTTTGAAAGCCCTGGTTAAGATCTACTTGTATGCACATAGTGTATTCTTCCACCTTATGTAAGATGAACTTTGTCATGGGCCTCATCACTTTATTCATGCGTCGGTCAAATGAAACAGTGAAATTATTAGAAAAGAAGATATTTTACAAATCTGCTCATTTTTTACACTTCGATGCATTAAAAAACAGAAAGCGAAAGAAATAGTTTAAATGATCACCTATGGTTACTTAACACTTTTTATTCGACGTTAAGATATAGAACTATTTTCCATCCATCGTTACCAACTTTACTGGGCAAATTTTACTCAGTGTGCCCATTAAAATATATGCGTTCAGGGGCAGTGACTTTTTTCTAAGGATCATTTCAAAAGTGCTCACTTTATCGTGAACAGCCTTTAAACAGGGGTCGGCAGGAAGAAATGAGGCCATCGGGTGCGTGAGTATATAAGAGGGGGTCGCGAGGACACCCCCCCCCCCTTCCCAGAGGTCACCATGACACCGCGACGTCGAGGCACGGCGATGTCAACGCAGTTCGGCGGGGCCCAGGTGTCCGTCGAACGCTGTCTTCTGAACTAATACAGTGATGAGTGAAATCCCATCGTAAGCGCCAGGCAGGGCTGTCATCTAAAAGCATAGGCCGCGGTAGAATCAAGTCTGGTTAGCATAAATGCGAGAGATTGCCTTCAGCAATGTTTACAGACTAAAGTAGATAATAGCTATTGACTTAATGTGTTTGAGCAACTGTCTATTGATATAAAAGTAATTCTGTACCGTTTGTGTGAGGATAAACTAGCGGGTCTGGTGTGAGTAATTGGTGGCTTGTTATTCATGTTGAGTGAGTGGAAACACCCCCCCCCCCCCCCCCACTTCATTTAGGAAGTATTATCTGAATGCCTTCCGACGACTCACGAACCTGCAGCAATGGACCCATTAAACGTGTCCTGTGGCATCAGATGCCGGGCCACGTTCTAGTGGCGGAAGTGTAAACTAGCAAGTAGCGTAGTACCTACAGCACAGAGCTAAAGCCGGCTTACCTTGCAACATTTCACCACACGCCACTGCTCTTACTGCTTACCGAGCATTACACTGAGATGTTTAAAGGCACCATTCGTGAAGCGGATGTTATGCACACATGAAAATTTATTGTACTTATTCGAAAGCAGTAAGAAATTATTTGTAAGTATAATATTACGCTTTATCTTTCTTATAACATTACGAAGTTGATCCACTTGAAAAATTACGATTTGTGTCTCTAATCGAAATTGGTTCCTCCAAGCGAGAGGTAGCAACGCTGACCAATTCGGCCACTACGAAGGCCGCCATCAATAGTTAATGGGGAAAAATCATATTGTACTGTTTTAATATTAATATATTTATCACGAACAGATGAATCTGTAGTGTGCCCCTGTTTTATATTTACCAGCTGGCCTTTCAAATATTGAATTCTAATTTTTACTCTAGCGGTGATACAATTGATTGAAATGGTATGGTATTCGAATATATAACACGAAGTCACAAAAAAGGGCTGCGGTGTTTGAACGGTTAGACTGCTCGCCACCCACCAAGGCGAACTGGGCTCAATCCAAGGCCAAGTCACACCCGGATATTCACAAGTGGGAATTGTGTAGGATGATGCCGCTGGTCGGCGGCTTTTCTCGGGGATTTCCGTTTTCCCCCGCCCTTGCATTTAGGCACAGCTCCCCACTTACCTCGGTTCTCCCTCGTCGACTCTCGGGACCCCGGTGATAATAGCAGCCCAAATATCTTCACTCTACACACCTCCCGGCGGGTAGACGTAAAATCTCCCAAGGAGCACGTCGCCATTATGTTTGCGGTTTTACTATTGGCAGATACCTAAACAATTTGCGTTATTAGTCCACAAAAGGGTTGCCTGTTTATACATAAATATGTATAAATAATTATTTGATTTATGCAGCATGTGAATACTGAGTTCCAATGCTAATCTCACTATTACAACTAAAAACGCTAGCTCAAAAAGAAAATCGCCAGCGAGTAGAGAAATAACGTTTAACCAAAATCAGTAGTGACGTGAGGTTAGGATTTATTTACACTACCCACTCCACGAAGTTAACAAGGCAATGTTGATTTTATATGTCGCGAAATAATGCACATCGTGTGTACAAGTATATCTTATGCAGAGCTTTCAAAATGTCCCAGTTTATAGCGAACAGCCTCTACACATACTGATAGGGGAGTCTAGCTTGTTGCCAAATGCATCCGCGAAATTTCCCTGTTACTGCTATTTACGCGTAGTAAAGGAACTGCAAAATTCGCATTATCATTTGGCTATATATTACACTCCAATATGTTATTCACTCGTACCTAAACAACACTACTGGCACTACTGGCAGCTATAAGCCGTCAATCAATTATCTGTGTGGCCGCGTTGCTAGAGATTGGTGGCTCTCCATATGAAGTTTTTCTATCGGCTTAAAGTGTCCCTGGGACGTTCCACAAAAAACTGTTCTCCAATTGCATGAAGTCGAACGAGTGTGTAGCATATTGGAATTTAGTCTGCAGACAAATGTTAACGCGATAATTTTGTAGTTCCTTTATACTTTGAGTGAATAGCAGAGACCGGGGAACCTCGCGGATTCGTTTGGCAACAAGCTAGACTCCCCTAAGGCTAAGGCCACACGTGCGTGGTTTCACGCTGCGTAGCGGAGTGAAATCACGCCAGATACGTGGACCGCAGCAATTGTAACGAGACCGGCCAGACGCAGCGTGAATTCCCGCAGACGAAAGGTGCGGGAGGCGCGTCTTCAAGTTCACCTTCCCCAGAACGCCCCACGTTCCATTTCTTGGGCGGGAATTCACGCATGCGTGTCTTCGTTGCCTGGCCACACGCGCGTGAAAACACGCCACGCGCGCAAGTATCCAGCCTATATTGTAGTGTAAACATAGAACCATTATTGTGTACCGAGTGATGTTACATACAAAATTAAATTAGATATTGAAGTGATCCTTTTGGAGGTGCAAAAGCACCCGTGGTACAAGAAACAAGGAATATAAAATCAGAGATAAGAAGAGATATTTTTGTATGTGGGTATCCGCGGCTGTAGTGGGAGAAACGTGGACCGAGTTGGACGCAGGTAACAAACCCATATGTGGTTAAGTACTAGTAGTACAAACTTTACTACTGTAGTATTTATTCATAAATAAGGCATATCATGCATTCCTATTCACCATCTACAACAAAAACACCTTCTCCTTCGCCTAGCTCTCTACTTATGTCAGCAATCTTGATCCTTCTACCCATCAAATCATGGAATCATCTCCCATTGAAAGTAACGGGGGATCCGACGACGACTCTTTCATTTCATTGTTTACTTAAGAGGTTTCTTTATCGTACGTTTTTATTGTACTTTCATGTCTGTTTTGTTTGATGTCGTTACATATCAGTAATGTTAATTAACACTTGGCGCAATAAACTTAATGTTATTGCGAGTTTTCATTCTGCACCAACACATTCCCTCATTGCCGTGTTTATATATATATATATATATATATATATATATATATATATATATATATATATATATATATATATATATATATATATATATATATTACGTCCTTCACAATAGACAATAGCGTTGAAATGAGCTGATGGAAATTCTGTAATATTCGAAAAACTTCTCTGGAAGTTCTTCCAGTTTCGTATTCAGGAGCACACAGTTCTCCTTTGCTGACCTCTCACTTAATATGGGATGGACCCAGTGTTTTCTCTTATGTCGACGGCGACGCCGCCCATGAATAACAAACGCTGCACATAATACAACAACTGCATCTCTAATGATTTTCTGTTTATAATTAACGAGCCGCACATCGACGATGTCGCCAGTACACACTACAAGGCGCGCATTGTCGCGGATCCCCGTAGCGTGAAAACACGCAGGTGTGGCCTTGGGTCACAGATATACGCTGCGTGAAAAGATGCATGAGCCCGAGCGTGAACTCACGCTCGTGTGGCCTTAGCCTTACATCCTATGTAGAGGCTGTTCACGATAAACTGAGCACTTTTGAAAGACTTACATAAGATTCTATTCTTCCGCGAAATTTAAAATTAACGTTGCCGTGGGCATGTTCCACCTTATTCATGCATCGGTCAAGTGAAGCTGTAAAAATATTAGAAAAGAACATATTTTACAAATTTACTATTTGGAACGATACATAACTAATGCGAAAACAGAAATTAAAATTAATAATTTAAATATTCGCTCATTTTTACCTAACACTTTTAATTCGACGTTCAGAAATTGTACTAATTTATCTCCGTTGTTGCCAACTTTACTGAGCGCATGCCAAACAATGTTCCCGTTTAAATATATGTAAGTAGGGGCATTAAATTTTTCAAATGTTTATTTCAAAAGGGCATAATCAACAGTGAACCGCCTATACTCAAGCTACAGTCAGCTGTTCATTGGGCCCACACTCCAAATTTACCTCAGACGAGGGAGCACGGGATTTGATCCTTTTATACTTGCATGTCAGCTGTTGTCTTAAATGTGTCCAGGGCGTTGCTTATGAACTGTGATTCAGTTGAAAAAAGAAAGTCAAATGTGTGTGTGTGTTACAAGTCTAGTTTGTCCCCAAATGAAGAAGCGAAATTTTCGTTTCTCTGGTAATCAGAGCACCCGTTACTATTCCCAGGACGTCAGGGAGGTATTTTTTCCCTGTATCGTGATGATGTCTCCACGGGTCCCAGATCACCAGCGGTCCAATCCGCTTCCATTTCTCTGCGCGCCCCTGAAGTTGCACTGTCCTTCTCTGAGGCAAACCCTCCTCCTCGTTGGTTACCACTGGCCAACGTTATAGAGGCTATTCACGGTAAAGTGAGCACTTTTTACTGCTCTGCTAAAATATTCCTTTCAGCCAATTTATGTTTCTGCCATTTTTTAATATAAATACTGCCATGTGACTATTAAACACAGTGTGTACATTTCGCCACTCTCGAAAGTTAACGCGTGAGTCTGAAATAACGTGTATTTATTAATGGTTAATGCCTTTTGTAAGGGCCTTAAAATTTGCTCACATTACCGTGAATAAAATATACTCAAACGAGATCGCTTTTTATTACGTTTTATTTTCATATAATAGCAAAAGTAATGTTTCTATCAAAAATTTTAAGAAACATAAATTATTATTATAGTATTTTAATATTATGCTGTTACTTGCAGTCTTAATGATTTATGGTTTTTAGGTTATAAGAGTGCTATGCTCCTTACATGCTAGTAGGGGAATAACTTCTAAACATCGAAATATCCAGTATAAATATTTCGGCATTATTTAGGTGTAACTGCAAACAAGGCACGGCGCCTCCGGCGTTCCCAATAATATGCGTCCCGTTAACTTGCTACTGCTGCATTTTGGACTGAAGACTATTTTCGTCTTTCAATTAGAATAATACTCATCACAAATAAAATCCTTACAACCGTAAATCACGCTCGTCACATAAGATACTGAGTTCACTTCATGTCACAATCTCCCGAGGAACTCCTTTTTTCCTTCCCGTAGCGACATTTACGACAGATTTTAGACGACAACAGCCATAATATTTTATAGCGGTTTTCCTAACTTGCTGTTTTTACTGTATTATGTGCGGGGCGTTTTTTATGAGCATCCTTCGCCATCAAAGAGTTTACGGCCGCGCTTTTCAACTTCCCGGGGAATGAAATATAGTGGAATGCGTGAAATTACAGGAAAACATATTGCTTTAGCGAGTAATGCCTGTTTACAGTTGCAGACGTCACGTAAGTCCTCAAAAGAGAAAACACACCGAGGAAAAAAATATCCATCTTCAGATGTACATTCTAAAATTTCGGACTGCAAAAATTTAAGAAGAAATCTGTTTTAATTATACTGGAAAACTGTGATATTAGTGCTTTTTAACTAATTACTGAAAACATTTTGTGTATTACATCAATTTTATTTATTAATGCCGATACAGCTTGCAGCAAGCGGACTTAAATACTTCCTTACGGAACTTTATCAAAATACAGCTTTAAGTAACCTATCTCAAGGCAGAAGTTTAATACATTTTATAGGAAATTATCGATATAACATCAGTTAATGTAATGATGAATGGTTAGGTTTTTTTAAGTTTTCGTTTTGGTGCGTTTCATGTCCAACTAGTAATTACAGTACTATTTGGACCTTAAAACTGCCTCATATCCACGTTACTGTAGTCTGAAATACATGGACATTTACCAAATACATAATGGTAAACGAGCAACTGGCAAATTTTCTCTATCAGAATCATTTGGGAGAAAGGACTGGAACAATTTCTAGTCTTTCTCATAAAGTTTCATTGTAACAAGAATCAAATTCTTAACGTAGAAAATGTTTGTCTGGAGGGTTAATCGAGTTTTTACATAAGTCACTGAAGTGAATGATTTTTCTAAGTGTGGCGTAAGTATAATCACTCATAAACTGCACTCCAATGTTAACTGTCTTCTACCTCTTAGCCAGTGCTTTGATATACGTAAAATTTCACCTTCACTCTAAACTTTAATCAGTGATAATTGAACCAAATCAGCGAAAACAGTGACAATTGAGCAACAGATAATCGGTGCCAGATAATTCATTAATGTAGCGGCTAAATTTCACTGATTTATTTGTGTTTCACACTGAATGTCAAGAATTTCACCACTATAAATTACTTGCTCCTAGTTAATTTGCTTGATTCGCCGGTCAGCAGTAGCTTGTCAACTGAAATCAGTGAATGCTATTTTGCTGATTGAAATCACTGATTTAGACTTAGTGTTGTTGGGACTAGCATATAGGAGAAATTTGCTCACACACCACACTGGCCGTATGTGAGCCCCCACCTATGGTGAGGGGAGCTGAGGGGACAGTGGGGTGGCAACCGACGCCAGAAAAGCTGGCCGGAGGGGGCAGGCTTAAATAGGGCAACTGGATGTGCGCACGCCCCTCTTAACACGCAGACCTTTCTCTTTCCCTCCTGTTGTGTGGGCACTGGCCACAAGCGGCCTAGGTGTTGCAGTGATGCTCCTCAGACGTCACTTTAACCATTTGCATTATGCAATTGTTACTGTATGTGGTCTTTATTTTATTGCAAAGTGATGACATCTTATGGGTGTAGCTAGTCCCATATCCAGCAGAGCGTAGAGATAGTTTTCTTTGAGAACAGTTTTTACTCTATGTAGACGTCCAGTCCGCCCCCTTTCATGTGTCAGCATTGTATCAGAATATCGTGTGTGAAAAAGTGCTCAGGATTATTTAATCCAGTGCAAATATATAATGTATAAAATCCCGGACTCGTAAAGTTTTCTTGCAGGGTGTGGGGTCTACAGGAAACTGCAAAGCATCATATCATCTTGATGGACTTCTGTCCCTCGCCGAGGGCTGCAAGTAAAATATGCCTTGCTTTCGCAGGGTGGTTCGTGGGTTTATAGAGGGAGGGGCGACACAAATTGCAGCCATTCGCTGAGTGATGGGGCTGGGAGGAGAAACGACAGTGTGGCACAATCTCATCAGCATTTGATTCGTCCATCTCGGGCACGCTCCATCGTGGTGTGCTCAAGATACGCAAAAAAAAAAAAAAAAAAAAAAACCCCCGTTGATCATGTTCGCGTCTTGTGTATCGCATGTTGTCATTTCGCGATTTCTTCACACTTTTTTAGGCAAACCTTTGAAAAATTATCCCATTTATAACGTGTTCAGTTAACATAAAAGCATCTTATTGTTCAGTAAAATGAAAGTTTTATCTATAGTTTGCTTATAGATTATAATACTGCGCTTATAATTAATATGAATAAAAACAGCGAGAACTTGCGTACACGTGTAGGTAGCGCCTAGTAAGAAATAGTTCTCATGCAAAATATTATAACTGAGTGCGTACGAATTCGGTGCGTTGTCCTTTGGCGTAATTTTCTACAGTTAGTTAAGCTTCGTTTCACGAGGAGGAGGAATATCCTGGAAGTAGAGCTTTAGCAGGGCTTCGGAAAAGTGTGAAGTAACCGTGAATGGATAACAGTTGGTACGCGGTAAAAACATAACTTTTAAAATGAATGTAAAAATGTTATCTGCTAGCATATTGGCTCTTTCAGGCACAGTGCCCGCACAAAAAGTGGATCTAATGGTATGCAGTGTATGTACACAGGAGAAAAATTTCCAATGAGGGAAGACCTTCAAGTGTGGGAGGTAGACTGTCGAGAGACTATTGTCACAAGACGCCAGAGGGACGTATCCGAGTTCGTGAGGGATGGAGGCCTTGATGAAAATAAAAGAACTAAATTTGATTTTTATTTATTTAAGAAGCTATTACTTATAACGGTTAACTAACTACCTATTACACTATAGTAATTCTCAGTGAGCGTAGTATTTAATGTCTATCTCAATTCTAATTAAAGTACTTTTCAAAGTCGCTATATCGATTGTAATCAGTCCTTCTATTGTCATCACGTCAATTGTCTGTCACACAAGCATCCAGTTCATTAGTCCCACACGCCAGTCTCACCCTTCACTATACCGATGCTCGCAGTTCGCAGAGTTCACTCCTGCTGGTTACTCTCGCCGCCAATTAACGCTCCGCTGGCTCGTCGCCTTGTTGTTTCCACACAGTCGTCGCTCAATATCGCGCAATATTCTCAAACTCTTAGACTGTCGGCTCAAAGGCCCTTAGCAGCTCGAACAGTCTCGCTGGTCCGATCTAGAAGGTTCCACGCCCTGGGCCACGCTCAAAGATGCTAGGAACATCGACCTGAACATCCTTTAAAAAAAAACTCAAAAATTCAATCCACCGTGGTCAGGAGCGCACAAGTGGCGATAAGCTTATCAAGGCGGCATCCCTTTGTAGATCTCCACGCGGTTCTTGGATTACTGTTCACTTGATCTCCCCGCATTCCTTTCGTTCTCGCGAGCGGTACGGAGGCAACGAAGAGTAGCCAGCACTATATCGTCTAGCCTCACATACAGCAGCTGCCAGTAACATGAAATACATACACGTTATAATTGATCTTGATACAAGATATATGACAGAGCATTACACCTGTGCCAGTAGAGTTCCGAACAAAAATTCCTTTCTTGCAACGTCTTAAATGAGATATTTATAATATATTAAAAGTGTTCACGGTCACACTGATTGGCGTACAGTTGGCAGTGCTGAAGTTGAGAGGTTTGGGTCGGCGCTTTGCATCCAGGTCTTGAGTCCCGGTAAGGATTAAATGAGGTGAGGATAAAACAGCGGTAGAATGCCAGAGGATACATGGGAGCTGCCCGAGAAAACCCACCGTCCGGTGGCAACGTCCGCCACGTTTTCCACGTGCGAAAATTCGGGCGACCCCTCCGAGAATCGAACCCGGTTTAGCCTTGGTTAGAGGCGAGTAGTCTGACCGCTATACCACCGCAGGAATGAAGCCAGGGTGCTAGACGTCGCTCTGCCTGCCAAGCCCACATCCATGTAGTTTAAGTGGGTACTCAATATTAAGGAGATTCCTTCTGAAATGCATCAATTTTAAAAATAACTGTTTCAAACAAAAGAATATTCAATGCGACTTTCTCAAAGAAAACTTGCCACGTTAAGACATTATAAAAATGTATATCTTCATTTATTATATTTTAACGTAAATTTTAATATTAAATTTAAGAAAATATTTAGCAGAAAACAAATTAAACATTAAAATTTGCAAGATTTCTTAACTTGCCGTATTCGTTAAGATATATACCCCGTTGAATCCTACGTTTTGTTTGAAACTGTTATCTTTAAAACTGACGCACTGAGAATTATTTTTTTTTTTTTTTACATTTATTTCCCATTTTAACTTCGTTTCTACAGGCGTCGTATGACTGTTTCAATTTGTGGCCACTGAGAACATATTATGTATATTTCATTCTCGGTTTGTTTTCCAGTGTAAATCAAAATCTGGCGTTCTAGTAGTTGGTCCGGTGGTGCAAATGTTTAGAATGCAGTCTGTCTTTGTGCTTTTGATGGGACTGCGGTTATACATGTAGTCTACTCGCCTCCCAGCAAGACGAACCATGTTCGATTCCTGGCGGAGACACCCAGATTTTAGCAAGTGGGAAATGTGGCGGACGGTGCCGTTGGCCGGAGAGTTTTCTCCGTCTACTCCCATTCACATCGTCCTTGCATTCCGCCACTGCTCCATGTTCCCATCATATTATCCTCACCGGCTCTCAAGATCTCACTGTTGACCTTTCAACAACAATGTGCTCTTTGAGGGAGTAAGTTCATGGAAATAAAGTATTCAGTATGCGATAGTTATCCAGATTAGGCGTTTGTTACAGCCAGATAGATGGAAACAGTTGAAAAGCAGAAATGTGTACCAGGCCACGTATCCACATAGGAGACATCCAGCTCATTCCATGCTTCCAGTTATTTTTCCGACGCCTATGGGGAAAGTGGGCAATTTCCGCCGCATTTCTACGATCGGGGGAGATAGAAGACCTGCACGGACTCCCAACTTGGAAGAAGCAGGGCTTCAGCGCGTGGCAGAGCAGTAAGTAGCACGTGAAATATGGGCGTCACACACAGCAGATACTGTTTGGAAAGTGCTGTGGGAACAGCAGCTGCGCCCCTAAAATCCACACCAAGTTCATGTCTCGAGTGTTGCAAACTTTGCACCTCTTGTCGTGTTCATTCTGTAGTTACTGCAGCGCTGTGAGGTCGGCCCTCACTTTCCGGAGTATATGTGTTTTTCGCCACCGAAGAATGTTTCAAGAGATATGGTGGTACTTAATATTCAAAATAGTTATGTATGAGCCGATGTGAAACCATACGTGACACTTATGAAGAGGCATAAAGTAAGATTTGCAATAACCACGTGGGCGGACCTAGTCCATGATTTAGTAACAGGTCCATTTTTTCTCCCAGCCTAGCTTGGATGCCGTTTTGCAACCGTGGATGACACCATTTGGAATGCGACAGCTTAATTTTTGGGGTATTCCAAAAACAAATCTTCTGACGATATTTCCAAAAACAGCAGGATCGATTCAGCAGAGGTGTATGTGTGAGTGAGTACTGTGTGTGTTGGCGTCTGTGTGTGTACGAATGCGCAAGGTGAGATACGTATTTCCAGATGGACCATTACATTACTGTACCATCAGACCTTATGTTTGACGTTGATTTTCGCCCTAATGTGCATAAAATGAACTTTTTCTCTTCGTCAATAATTTAGACTATCAAAAATGTTGACACGACCTTTACTGTAGATATGCCGATCAGTAGTTTTTTTTTTTTTTTTAAGGAGGCGGGGGTTGTATGGCAAGAACACATATCCCATGTACGAAAGAGTTATCCCCATAAGAGCAAAAACTGTTACTTCAAGAAACAGAAAAATAACCTTTGAGGCTCAAAGTCAGCGTCAGGGAACAGCGAAAAGGAACTCGCGAGCTACAACTAGTGACCGACGGGGGGGACAAGAATACTTCTCTCGCTGAGGAACTACTGTGTAGCGTGCCATGTGGGACTCGGTGTTTCATTGCGATGCAGAAACCACCTTCCCCGCCACTGTCGCGCCGTCCCTTTACGGATTGCAGACATTATGTTGGCGTGTTGGACATGGCAAGCACGGAGAAATTAATCCGTTCAGCAAACGACGTCTTCCAACATTGAATAGACACTGAGCTTTTTGACTGCCACTGGTATGAAATATTTAGTATATTAACAAGTGTTATTTGATTTTCAGGCAATATGTACATTGTAATGTTGACATACAATATGTTTGAAAAAAAAAACACTGATAACGTGGAGTATGTGATACAAGTCAACGAAGTGAACAATTTACGAATGGAAACCCATGTATGGGAATTAGTAGAATAACCGCTATGCGGTGACGAAATATTACAACGCTTCGGATATGGGACGTGCAGTCAAATCAACTACAAATTTAACTAGTAAGACATTTCTACCAACCCAGCAAGAGTATGTCATGGTGGATTACAAAATAGGTTCGAACTGTCGACCTCCAACTTCATTACAATGCGTGCGTCGGCGGTGTATCGGCTGCAACACGATGGAGCTCCAGCGTGCTTCGACAGAAATGCGCGGGTTTACCTGGATGTCATATATCCAGGTCAATGGACTGGACGAGAGGGGCCTGTTCCATTGTCGCCAGTCACCAGATCTTACGACCCTCGGTTATTTTGTTTGCGGGACTACGAGGAATATGATGTACGATATTCCAGTAACATCCGAGAATAAAGGCCCTTGCACACGAGCGACTTTATGTCGCTGTGTCAGAGCGTCTAAATGTAGCTTGTAATGGAACAGTAGTTTTAAATGGAACCTCGCACACGAGCGACTATGGTGTCACCGCGACGAAAAAAGATGCAACTGATTCCATTCCTGTCCCTAGTCGCGCGTCAGAGCGCTGCAGCGCGACTGTTGATAATGGATCACACATGTTTATACTTGACCCCTCACACGGGCGATTAGCCTGTATCGACGACTCCCACATCAGTATAGAAAACGTACAGTATTGCCTTTGGGGACAACGATGAATGTAGATTCAGAGATATTAATTTTGGAAGTTAAAAAACGACCTGAACTTTATAATTATGCTTTAAAAGAATACAGTGACCGAAATTTAAAAGTGAAATCTTGGGAAGAAGTATGTAAAAGTGTAATTCAGAAGTGGGACGACATGGATGTACAAGAGAAGATTGAGAAAGGTGAGCTTCGTACTATAGTAATTACAGAAAGTATTTTTAATCTGTATTATGGCATAATTAACTATTTCATAATACAATGTTATAGCATACATCATTAGCAATGTATGCTAAGCACTATTAATCACATAGTATTATACATAGATTACGAATGCATCACTGGTTCATAATGTTAATTCTAAACAAATATATTATTTTATTACAATACAACTGTTCCCACACAATGTGAGTAAGGTACGCTGTAAATGCAATAACAAGACAAACGTAGAACCTTAAAAAACACATTAACGGCACTGGATACAGCAATGTACAAATGTGAATTGGTTTACACGGAAACCTTTCATTCGCCATAATATTACTATTAATAGAATGTACGTCCTACGTATATTGTTACAGCGGCGACGATTGGGTTCCGCAACAGTGCATGCATGTGTGTTTGTATGAGTGTTTGTGTGGGGGAGGGAGGGCAAGGATTTGCAATTTACAAGTATAATAATTCATGTTAAGCAACAATGTAATTCCTAACCACCCACAGAATATAACATTAGGTATGCAACAAATGATATGGTAATTGTAAACATAAAGTACTTACGGTATTGATCTTTATAACAAATGAGGAGTAATATGATTTTTACCCTATACCCCCTCCCCCCCAACCACCGTCAACAACAATTTGTTACCACTGCTTATTTATAAACTACAATATGTATACACACGTGAAATGAACGTTTGGACGTTCCCAATCATTAGCAATTCATACTTTATCGTACTGCTATGGCACAGAACCTTTTGGTGTTACAAAAAAATTGAACAAAGTAATCTCGGTTAGCTGTTCCGTGCTAGTCACCTCTCACTCCGCGCTCAAGTATATTATGCATGAATGTTATCTTCAAATGTAATACCATCTCTTCTTCGTACATAGTTATGTAAAACACAGCACGTTTGTGTGATTAACTGTGCAAGATTTACGTGAACTTCTATAGCTGTATGAAAAACACGCCACTTATTAGACAGTATCCCGAATGCACATTCCACCATCCTTCTTGCTCTTGTTAACCTATAATTGAAAATCCTTTTTTCAACGCAAATATGTTTATGCGGATATGGGCGCAATACATGCTGTGATAAAGCAAACGCTTCGTCTCCAACAATTACATATGGCATACGAATTCCGTCTTTGTCGTTTGGCAATAGCTTCGAAGGTGGGAAATTCGTTTGGTTTCCTTCGGTTTTTTGCCCAAAACTGAATGTTTGAACACATTAGAATCACTGACCTTCCATCAATGGCTAAGAAACAGTAGTCTGCATCAACTAGACCGAGGAGTATTATGTAAACAGTAGTCTGCATCAACTAGACCGAGGAGTATTATGTAAACAGTAGTCTGCATCAACTAGACCGAGGAGTATTATGTAAACAGTAGTCTGCATCAACTAGACCGAGGAGTATTATGTAAACAGTAGTCTGCATCAACTAGACCGAGGAGTATTATGTAAACAGTAGTCTGCATCAACTAGACCGAGGAGTATTATGTAAACAGTAGTCTGCATCAACTAGACCGAGGAGTATTATGTAAAAGAAATGTTTATAATTAAAATATTGTGAACCTGCATTTGAGGGGTTTGCAATACGCACATGTTTCCCATCTACAGCCCCAACACAGTTTGAAAAATGTGTCTTTTCATATAACTGCAGAGCCACTTTCTCCCATTATTTTGTTGTTTTCTCATTCATGCAGATATGAAGTAATGTATCCTATATTGCTTGACAAGTGTCTTTCACAATACTCCTGATAGTGCTAATCTCCAACAGATACTCGTAGTGTAGCGAAGTGAAGGAGTTGCCAGTTGCCAGGTATCTGAAATCAAAATCATTAATGTTGTCAGACTAACATTTCAAATTTAACAATTGTTTCAGGTAAGGAGGTCCAAAAACGTTGGAAATCGTTAAGGGATTATTTCCGTAGGGAAATTGCTACACAAAAACAAACTCATTCCGGATTTGGCACAGATAGCAGAAAATATATATATATATATATATATCCTGCCGGGGAAAATGAACTACAAATCGAAGAAATAGATACAGACTTCTAACCTCCAATCCAAACCGGAACCAGGCCAAGAAAAGCTTTGAAAAAATCGCATGACAGTTCTTTTGAAAAGGACCTCTTGAAATTACTTGAGAAAAATGCTATCCAGGAAGGCGAAAACGATGACGACAAACAGTTTTTACTATCTCTTTTACCAACTCTAAAGAAATTCGACGAATTTGATAAGCTTATGGTTCGAGTGGAAATTATGAATATAATCAAAAGAGTTCAAGAAAGGTCAACATGAACGTCAGCCATTTCAGAGTCAAGTACACATACCCCAGCAACAGCCAAGAAACAGCTCAGTGAACTATACGCCACAACAGTTACAGCAAACCTGCTCCCATTGGCCTACTAACTCTCTGCCACATCACCTTTGTCATTTGAATCCTCCATTGGCAGTGACTGTTCAGAACTTTTGGACATTGGAGGAGAGTACTGTCAGCTTCGTTAGTGCTTATATTAAGTTATTTTTTGCCCATGTACTTAATTACGATAAACATAGTGATATTCAATTCATTACTTTCATTTGTGTTCTACTTTATCAGCAGAAACGGGTCCTCATATAATTAGTAATATATTTAAATAACTGTAATATAATATATTATTTATAATCCAAAAAGGTCACCTCTCTTACCTGATTGTAACTGCCAATCTTTCCTCTGGACACACGCGCTTTCTCATGTTATTTGTCTAGTATGTAATTCTTTGACCAACCAAAACTAGTAAGGCATCACATGAAGACACGGACATTCTGAAATAGTTACAAAATTTAGATTCGTCACACCTCAAATCTTGGTATATCCTGTGAAATTGTCCTTTTAGTAGCAGCTGACTTACAAGTGGATGTACCCATTGTTGTCTTCTGTTCTTTCTTCTCACTCGTACCTCCCGGACGAGTACAGAAACGCATGCAAGCTCTACGAAATTCATTTCGATACTGAGACCACGACAGCGACTTTTCTGTGGCTGCGACAGAAGTTTCGCTCGTGTGCAAGGATAAGTGTCTGTCGCTTGAAGCCGTGACTGTCTGTCGCCGCTCAGACGCAGCGACATAAAGTCGCTCGTGTGCAAGGGCTCTAAATCTTGTCGCACGAATCCACACAGCGGATGAAATACTTACCACACAACTAGGAGCATTTGAGCATGCACGGTGATCTCGGCACCGCCGATGCATGTTTTGTAACAAATTTGAGGGTCCGCAGTCGGCTCCGTTTGTAATCCATGATGTAATATTCTTGTTGGGCTTGTGGAGGGGTCCTACTGATTACATTTTTAGCTCACCGCACCTACTATGTACGTACCAAGAGCTGTAATACTTCGACGCCCCATAACGCCGAAACCACGCGTAAAATGTTCAGTTGGTTGTTCTATATCGCATACTACGTGTTTTCGGTATTTCTGTAAACATTATGTAGATGTGTAGGTAAGGGATGCTATACAAACTGAACAAAGAAGGAATATAAGCGGGACTTCCAAAAGTGTTCCATTAACAATCAACCAAGTATAGACAGAAGGGAACGACTGAAGACTGGATAGTGGCAGTATTCACCGATAACGTCTATGGCTGCAGGATCTTGACGTACCGATGTAGCTGCTGTTTCTTCCCTTTGTCTTTCAGCACACCGAGATAAAAATAGAATATTCCCAAGAAATTCTGCTGCATGCCCTTTATTTTTCGGAGGTCCAAACCTCTGATTTGTCGTCTGCTGGACGTTTTGAAGAACACAGTGCTGGATTACCTGGTTGAGTATCTCATTTACCAAGTTGATATATCTGCTTTCGGCTGATGTCGACTGCTAATTGCTTTCGTGCTGCGCCATTCTTCTTCTGTAAGTGAAATCTTTGGCATGAATTCCGGATGAATGACACCTGCTATACTAAGGGTGGCAAGTTTTAATTCGAGTCCTGTGGCTTCGATAGCAGAATTCCATTTACCAATGTTAGGAATCTCTGGCTTTTCAAAAGCAAGACAAATTATCTTACAAACTGAATTTTAATTATACTCTGCCACGTCAAGAATTAAGCATAATCTGCATCAACAGGTTCTTTACCGCCTATAAAATTACAAGCCAACCCGACAGCGAGGCAAGGACTGTCTTTCAGCGTCGTCAAGGGGGATATTATGTACCGCCATTCTTACTCAGTGTTTTGCATGTTTCGTGTATACTTGCAGGGTTCAAATGACTTTACAGAATATTGAGACACTACACGCGTGTGAAAACGAAACCATAAATTACAAGCCAACCCGACAGCGAGGCAAGGACTGTCTTTCAGTGTTGTCAAGGGGGATATTATGTACCGCCTTTCTTACTCAGTGTTTTGCATGTTTCGTGGATACTTGCAGGGTTCAAATTACTTTACAGAATATTGAGACACTACACGCGTGTAAAAACGAAACCATAAATTACAAGCCAACCCGACAGCGAGGCAAGGACTGTCTTTCAGCGTCGTCAAGGGGGATATTATGTATTGCCATTCTTACTCAGTGTTTTGCATGTTTCGTGGATACTTGCAGGGTTCAAATTACTTTACAGAATATTGAGACACTACACGCGTGTAAAAACGAAACCATAAATTACAAGCCAACCCGACAGCGAGGCAAGACCTGTCTTTCAGCGTCGTCAAGGGAGATATTATGTACCGCCTTTCTTACTCAGTGTTTTGCATGTTTCGTGGATACTTGCAGGGTTCAAATTACTTTACAGAATATTGAGACACTACACGCGTGTAAAAACGAAACCATAAATTACAAGCCAACCCGACAGCGAGGCAAGACCTGTCTTTCAGCGTCGTCAAGGGAGATATTATGTACCGCCTTTCTTACTCAGTGTTTTGCATGTTTCGTGGATACTTGCAGGGTTCAAATTACTTTACAGAATATTGAGACACTACACGCGTGTAAAAACGAAACCATAAATTACAAGCCAACCCGACAGCGAGGCAAGACCTGTCTTTCAGCGTCGTCAAGGGGGATATTATGTACCGCCATTCTTACTCAGTGTTTTGCATGTTTCGTGTATACTTGCAGGGTTCAAATGACTTTACAGAATACTGAGACACTACACGCGTGTAAAAACGAAACTATAAAATTACAAGCCAACCCGACAGCGAGGCAAGGACTGTCTTTCAGCGTCGTCAAGGGGGATATTATGTACCGCCATTCTTACTCAGTGTTTTGCATGTTTCGTGTATACTTGCAGGGTTCAAATGACTTTACAGAATACTGAGACACTACACGCGTGTAAAAACGAAACTATAAAATTACAAGCCAACCCAACAGCGAGGCAAGACCAGTCTTTCAGCGTCGTCAAGGGGGATATTATGTACCGCCTTTCTTACTCAGTGTTTTGCATGTTTCGTGGATACTTGCAGGGTTCAAATTACTTTACAGAATATTGAGACACTACACGCGTGTAAAAACGAAACCATAAATTACAAGCCAACCCGACAGCGAGGCAAGGACTGTCTTTCAGTGTTGTCAAGGGGGATATTATGTACCGCCTTTCTTAATCAGTGTTTTGCATGTTTCGTGGATACTTGCAGGGTTCAAATTACTTTACAGAATATTGAGACACTACACGCGTGTAAAAACGAAACTATAAAATTACAAGCCAACCCGACAGCGAGGAAAGGACTGTCTTTCAGCGTCGTCAAGGGGGATATTATGTACCGCCTTTCTTACTCAGTGTTTTGCATGTTTCGTGGATACTTGCAGGGTTCAAATTACTTTACAGAATATTGAGACACTACACGCATGTAAAAACGAAACCATAAATTACAAGCCAACCCAACAGCGAGGCAAGACCTGTCTTTCAGCGTCGTCAAGGGTGATATTATGTACCGCCTTTCTTACTCAGTGTTTTGCATGTTTCGTAGATACTTGCAGGGTTCAAATTACTTTACAGAATATTGAGACACTACACGCGTGTGAAAACGAAACCATAAATTATTGAACCCTCAATAAAATGATTTCAAGAATTGGCACCTAAAGAACCAAACTTCTTAAGGTCCGCTGAATTTCCTCTATGCAATAACATTAAAAAAATAATTTTAATTTAATATCAATTGGAACATGAAGAAATTTTAACTCCGAAACGAAGCGTAAAATTCTTCGAAAAATTATTTTTTAATATCGGCATTTGTATGGTGCGCATACTGACTTTACAACATTGTTTGTGGTAATGATCGAAAGAATTTTTTGTAGTTAAATTTTTGTCTCTAGTCTGCTCAATGTAAGCGAGTTCATGTATTTTATCATGTAATGATTCACTGCATTAAATAGACAGAATATTTCCTTTAGTATACAAACTCATTAATTCTTTACAGCGTCCTGTTCATTGTATCAAAATTATATCATTTTAAGTGACAACAATAAGCATTATGACAACCGATCAGTGGACATAAATGTGAAGTGAATCTTACAAGAGGAGAAGAGCCATCATCCGCGCTTCTTACTAAAAGTTATTTAAGAAATCGGTGTCCATTTTTGTGTGTCGAAGACGACGACTTACAGTTGATATAAAGAAAATACTGAAATAATAAGTTAAGATTCTCCATAATGAATTCATAAAGCACATATTTTATTAATTTCGTAACACTCCAACTAACTGGATATTCCGCTTTAATCATTCCGGTTAGAATTTTTGAGCTGTTACTATGTGTATATTGTGCATAATAAAAAATAATAATTGTTATATATCTTAAAACACATTAAGGCGTATCAATTTACAATGAACTATATCATTACTCCACGAGACAAGAAAATCTATATATCCAGCACGCCGAGCTGCAAAAGGCTGGGAAAACTTTAGTTAAATTCGAGGTGGTGTTCGAAATACATGCATTTCACAAAAATGAGAGAGAATAATATCAGCGTTTGAATATCGCATGGACAAATTCATTCAATTATATCCGTTTGGTTTTGTTTCATCTTATTGTTTTCTTTATCTCTACAATAAAGAAAGTTTGTCTCTAACAAACTGTTTCTCATTCTTCACAGCTGTTGATAAGGGACTTGCTTATGAAAAATTATTTATATTATTTCCTTTGGCTTTTCTTAGCTTCTAAATTTATTGTAATTGCATTTAGCATATCTATACATGGAAAAACAGTTTTCCTTTAATTTGATATTTTATCTATACTAGTTAAATTTAACTACATTTCAGTAATTATAAATGTAACGTTGCGAAAAATTGTAGAAATTTAAGAAAGGGTACTATTATAAAATGTAATAAAAACCCAGTTGTCATACAAATACGGGTACAAATGAAAACTAAATGAACTGTGAAACTGTGTGTTCTTTTGACAAGCCTAATACTGTCTGAGTACTTCTAAACCCTCGTAAGTCCAGTTATTTCCCAGTACACGATTCTGGGTGAAATGTCTTTATTATCTTCAATGAGCGTCTGCTGCTAACACTTTTTAAAGTATACTCTGCGTCGTGTTGCTATACTTGATTTAGGATTTAAGAAGTAGGCCAACGGTACAGCGCATTAAGGGTGGCGGTAAAATCAAGTTTGTAGAGATGAAAACGCCTCTAGAAGAGTAAGTGAGATACCCACGAGAAATAATTTAAGAAATACGAAGGCAATGCAATTGAAGGAGTGTATTTTTAAGTCGATTTCCGAAAGTAAGTGAAAACGAGACCTACGTGGCGATAAATTTCACTTTTTTTTTTATTACAAACCATTATTAGATTCTCGGGTCTGAGAATATTTCCCTAGACTCGCGAGAATTACCCTCAGGCAGTTCGATGTTTGAAATATGGTTTGGGGCGACTTACCACGGGAAGTTATGTAAATGTGTAACCCTCCAAAGTTTATCCAATAAGGCGCTACTTGGCACTTTGTGCGATCCACCTGAAACAGCTGAGGGCAATGAAACGTTGGAGTTTACTTCTGACAAGTATGCTGCTATATTGCAGCCCATAACTGTGCTTCGTTTGGCTGAACATTTTTTTCCATATTTTTTAATATACTGATGCTACATAAAGAAATGAAATCGTGGCGAGGAGTCTGTCACGAAGATTAATAAAAATAACAATTTGAAGCGAGAATAGTTAATGCAAGTACAAGTCAGCAAAATTTGTATTATTTATATATTACAATGCATTAAAAAATAAGCAAAAGAAAGAAACTTCAAATTATAGCCAAGCTTAACTAGTTCGTTTGAAATATAGGCATGTTGCAAATTTTGTAAACGTCTATAAATTTCTCTTTTGAACTGCAGCAGTGAACAAAGCGTTTTAATCTATCTTAATTGGAAAAGTAACTCTTCAAAACGTGCAGATAAACATGAAAACCGTCTCGTGGAAATACTTGCTCGCGAGATTTTGTGGAAAATAAATTGATCTGCGAATATTTCTAGCTCTGAAATGATAAACTATTTCAATTAAACTGGATGTTAATAATAGCCAGCAGTAAGTACGGGCCCTGATTGACATTTTACCCCAGCGAACATAATTCTGTTAACATAAATACAGACACTTTTATATGTATATTTATTGGGATTATGTTCCGAATACACTTTTAGAATCGATTTATTCTGATCTTGCTCAGATCCAAGTTCGGAACTCGAATTACAACCATGCTTGCAAGTTCAACGCCTCGGATTACAAAAGAAAATCTGTTGGCCTGTTTATATTACCACAAAAAATGTGTGTGAAAAAGAGTAGTTGTTAAGCATGAAATTAAAATGGTATTACACCAGAACAAATTCTCTTAGGAATTGATGTTGCTGGTAAAATTATCAAGGGTAAGCGAGTTGCTGTGGAGGGATGTGGTTTCCGTCGTTGTTCAAAGTTGTTAAGGTACAAATAAATACATATTACTGTGAAAAAATGTTATCCAGAAAGACGCCTGATTCATCATGGTAGGATGTGGACAAAGTGGGAACCGAGAATACAGAATGGTGGACAATAGCTGAAGGAGAACTTGTCACTGGAGAACATTTTAAGCTAACGATCTAACGTAATAAGGCTGTCAATAAACAGAACTTCTTGGTTACTTGACGCCCTCACCAATCCCACACAAATTTTTTTATCATCAAAGAAGCACCTGGAAACCAAAATTTTAATACTGAGAGATCTGTAGGTACTGAGAGATCATTAAGGGCCTTGTCCGGTTTTGAAGTAGTAAGTTATCGGCAGACTTTGGAGTGCCGAGACCGCATCACGCATTCATTCCTAAAATGTATTGTGTTTATGTTAATAAACGACCTTTGATCAGAGTTACCGTTTATTAAAGGCTGTTCACGATAAAGTGAGTACTTTTGAAATCAACCTAAGAAAAATGTCACTGTCCTTGCCTGCACATATTTTAACGGGCGCACTAAGTGGCATGCACCCGATTAAGTTGGTAACTATGTATAGAAAGTATTTTCATACGTTAACGTCAGATAAAAAGTGTTAGATAATAATTTGTGATAATTTAGATTATATCTTTCGCTTTCTGTTTTTTGAAACGCGTCTGTGTGTAAATATTAGCAGATTTATAAAGTGTTTACTTTTCTAATAATTCCACAGTTTCACTTGACCTATGCATGAATAAAGTGATGAGGCCCATGGCAAAGTCTATTTTATATAAGGGGGAAGAATACAAAACGTGCATACAAGTAGATCTTAATCAGGGCTTTCAAAAGTGCTAATTTTACCGTGAACAGCCTGTACTGGGGAAATATACAGGTTGTTAGCAGTACATCATTTGGTCTTCCATCTCAGTGTATTCGACACAGGCCTTTTTAATATCGTAGGAAAATAATATAGGTTATCACACTTTTATAATCTTACCTAGGATTTGCCTAAAGACAAGTTTGGTCTTCATTTTTTGTAGAAGTTAGGCTATTTTCTGGGTTAAATTTAAAACGCTAACTAATTCAGTACATTTTGGGCTCGAAATTTTTTGCACACAGCTTCCATCGCCCCATGGCTGCAAATCGATTTCAATCATAAACCCATGGGTTTAAGCTTTGGCAATCAGAAATTGCCACGTATTTTGATTTATGCACTTTATTATCTTAAACGCGAGAAATATTTTGACTATAGAAATTATATCATTATAATTAAAATCTTAGAATTGCATGTGACCCACTTGGGGCAGGTTATAGAAACGCTATGCAAGAATTTTTCGCTCTGAAACCTAAGAAAGTGTTGTAAGCGCAGCCATGAGAGGTTATAGATTGTATTGTATCGTAGGGGAAGTTGCTATTAGATCCTGAACAGGTTCCCTCTGGCGAATTTTACTCATCCTAAACAACTTACAAGTATTATTGTCACTGTTATGTTGTCGCAAATGTTTAATCGCAAATAATTTTTTAATCCCCACAGCTTATTTCTACCCAAAGTGAACGCCTTTCTGGCCTCTCGAGATCCCTTCGTCAACACAAAGGGAACAGTTTCAGGATTATTTCTGTCAAAAAATTAGACCAGGCTTCACAGCTAGTTCTGCGAGTTATATAAGCTCAAGTATGAGTCCCTATAGGATGGTCGTACCTGAATATTTTCAGCCTTTGATGCTGGAGTATTTCAATTAGACGATTTTCGATGATAACTTAGAATTAGGCAAAACACTAAAGAAAGGCAAGTATCCAATTTTTGGCTCAGCGCGCCTCGATCATTTTCTCGTCTTCCCTTCTCTCTCAGCTAACGCACATGCGTGTTTCCATATTTTGTGGTCAGCTGGATGTGTGACTCCATGCCTCGCCTTCATTCTGTTTCAGCCAGCGTTAGGGTTGTGAGCAGGCTTCTAGTGTATCCCAGGTAGCACGCCATGCTTTTACCTCGGTGAGCAGCACAGTACTTGCTCTTAGTCCCTGATGTTCTCTCATAACTACCAAACTACTTTGTACACGATTTCCGCCCCCCCCCCTTTTTTTTCCTCTTGCTACCCACTCGGCAAACTGTGCACCAAATTTTAGCTGGCGCGCCTTTGTGCACTCCGTTTGCCAGTACTTGCGGACTATAAACACACACTGCTCCTATAAACACACACTGCTCCTATAAACACACACTGCTCCACCGAATACCAAACACGAACAAATACGAGTCACTATCAAGTGCGACATAACAGCTGGGACAAGGACTCTGACTGTACGCACACGTCAATACGATTGGCATTGAACGGGTGAGTGTGAGTGAAGAGATTTGGACCGCTCTTAACATCGAGGTCTTGAGAGCCGATGAGAGTGATTGCGGTGAGTATGGATCGGCGCTGGAATTAAAAGACGGGGGAACAGGAGGCCCCGAGAAAACCCGCCGACCAACAGCATCGTCTGGCACAATTCCCACATGCGAAGATCCGGAGTGACCCGGCCGGGAAATGAAACCGGATTGCGTTGGTGGGAGGCGAGTAGGCTGACCGCTCTGCCACCGTGGCACCAAGGCATTGAATGGTCGAACCGAATCGTCCAGGCGCACGCACAAGCCAACCCAATGACTATAGGGACTGTGGCGCCACCTACAATGACGTCACCATACACAAAGGTTATGCCCATAGCACATTTCACTACACTATGACCAAAAGTTTGATAATTATCAACGGACAACAGATGTCGAAAGCGAGTAAAATACTGTTTGTAGTGTCACCTCCCCAGTTTTGTTCCCATTTAGCCTGCTTACTCGCAATTTCTCTTTTGCCTCCCTGTTACTAACATTTCGTTATGATTAAATATGTTCTTCTACACGTAGTTTTGCGGTGTCTGTTGCCACGGATCCCGGAGAGTCATTAGTATGCGTGGTTGTTTGAGACTTCTTCCCGTGTGCATAATCTGTGGATTCTATATTCTGTGGATTCTATAAATCGTCAGGATCGTACGAACATCCTGCACAATGTGATGTTAATGCATCGACCATGTTTTCCAAAAGGATTCTATAGACGTGGCGTACCCAGTCAAACTTCATGTCGTCTGCTTTCTCCTTATTTATTTGTACCCGTGTTTGTTCGAATTTTTGCGATTAACAGCCTTTGCAAACTATAAATGAGTGTGGAATGTGAGATACATTCTAAAGAATGATGTGGGAAAAAACTATTCTTGATGGTGTGGAATGTGAGATACATTGTAAAGAATGATGTGGGAAAAAACTATTCTTGATGGTTACACTTAAAGTGGTTTGTTTAAGTTAGTTATTCATTCTAAGCAATTTCCGCTATAGTCACTTCACATAATTTCTTAGACCTCTTTTATTAAATTAATGTTATGATAAGCCCCGTAACTTGATATAAATATAACCTCTTGCTCTTATTTAATGTTTTTCGTTTAAGTTAGCTACTGTGTCCCGAGCGTCCTCTTTTCGCTCTATTCGTTAGGGTCCCAGTATCGTGTATTTTAATTCTCACTTCTTTACTTAATGTCAGTGTTAGTATGCACTCTTCGTTGCTGTTTTGCTATGGCCCCTCTAGAATGAGTAAAGGCTGTTCACGATAAAATGAGCACTTTAGAAATGAACCTTAGAAAAAAGTCACTGCCCCTGTCTACGTATATTGTAACTGGCGCACTAGTGACATGCGTCCAGTAAAGTTGGTAACGATGGAGGGAAAGTAGTTCGGTAACTTAACGTCAAATAGAAAGAGTTAGGTAACCTTTTGTGATACAACTATTTCATTCGCTTTCTGACTTTTTTTTTAATGCGTCGAAACGAAAAAATGAGCATATTTGTAAAATATTTACTTTGCTAATAATTTCACAGTTACACTCGGCCGACGCATGAATAAAGTGATGAAGGTTATGACAATCTTAATTTTACATAAGGCGGAAGAACACACAACGTGTATACAAGTAGACCTTAAGCAGGGCTTTCAAAAGTGCTCAGTTAACCGTGAACAGCCTATAGTTGCCATTTCGCTGCGGCAGTCATGCAGTCTGATATTAATACACGTGTATCTATATGAGACTCACAATGAGCAGTGGAACAGTCGGCTGTTGGCAGTTGAGCAGTTGGCTATCCCCTAACTTTATCTTGGACTGCTGAAGGCTCGACTGCAAATTGTCAGCTAGATAGGTAATTATAGCTCATTCTTGTTCGACGTATTGCCCTGTGTTATTTCCGGAATAAAGAAATATGTAAATTTTGTAAACACGTCTATGCTCAAAAACATAACTTAAAAATGCCAAAAAAATCTTGACTTCATAAAAAGAAGTATTTTCTAATTTCAATTTTTTATTTTTATTATAGTTAAAATAGTATTTATTTAATAATACTAAAATTCGCTATACAATAACGATAATAATAATTCAATAGATTCTTCAGGTTTTACGTACGAGTCTTTTTTTTTTTTTTTTTTTTTTTTTTTTTTTGTAAATTTCTATTTGGATACGGATAATCAAGAACGAAACAATCCCCATGTCGCTACTAATTTTCTTATAGCCACAATATATTTTTACTTATATATTTTAATCTCGGTACAGAATATTTTTAAACAAGCTTTCAATCAACAGTAAACTGTGAATGCTACACATAGTGTTTTTACCTGCCGACAGTGGACTGTCGACTGCTCATTCTGGAGGGGCCATTAACGAGCAACTATTAACGCTTGTAGAGCTCTTTTCTGAAATGTCAGCAATAACAACTGTCGAATGCCACATCTGCATCAAATTAAAGTCCACCCTCCAATCGTTTAGTGACAAGGAATGCACTCACAAGACCCTTCTGAGAGTGTTTCCTTTTTGCTGACCATCTAGTCTATCGCTACTAGTTAACACATTTTTATGAGTAAATGTGCTACTTACTAATTTGATACTAACAGTGTTTAAGATAAAGCTAGTACTTTTGAAAGAAACCTTCGAAATAAATCACTGCCCATAACTATATAAAGCTACGTTTCAAACCGGCATGCAAGCTCTTAGGTTGAAAATGAATTAATACAAATAGTTCTAAATAATTGACACTGTATTGTGAATATAATGTTTAAATTTATAGCAAATGAAGTTTCAAAAATTAGCTTTTTTTTTTCGTGCACACTTTTAAGTATGAATTTGCATATTAGTATCACATTTTCATTCCTAACGGTTCTATGGTTTTCCTCGATGTGGTGCAGGAATAAAGTGATCAGAATTACAATGAAAATTTTACATATAGCGGAAGGACACAGAATGAGCATTTTAAAAGTACTGCGTAGAATCTTTTTTAGGTCCCACCAAAAGTTTAAGACCATAATTTGAGTTAAAATAAAGTTGTTATGGTTCTAAACATATGGTTAAACATACTTGATAGATTCTTTCTGTGACAGAAGTTGACGATATCTGAAAAATAAATTTTATACAGTTTCAGAATATCTTATTTACAACAAAAGTAATGAATGTTTGTGTGATTTTAGAAAGTATAAAATTTTATAAATGTAATGATAACCGAATTAATCTGTATCAAAAAGTATGCATTGCAAAATTACACTAATTTATATATGACATAAGTAGTCAAGGAATCTCCGTAAACAAATAACAGTTCAGTGTAAAATTTTATTACCACATTTATTTCGCTACTTATAACATTTGGTGATAAAAAAATTGTCAAGAAATTAGCATTATAAATAATAGTCATGTGCTGTTGTACCAGATGAGCCAGCAGCGTTGCCGTGTTATCAGACTGTAATGTATATGTTCCTGGGGAATCTCCCTCCACGCGGCTTGTATGCGAGAACACAAAACATCAACAGTGGTTGCCGGAGGTTCGTGACGAACAAGTCGCCGACCAATCATATACCAAACACGTTCGATGGGCGGCATGTTAGGCGAACGTGCAGACCAAGGAAGCAGTGGTACCCTCCGTTCATTGAAGAAGGCTTGCACATTCCTCGCCACATGTGGCCGGGAATTGTCCTGCTGAAATATAGCATGTGGAGTCGGCTGAAGGAGCGGCAGCACCTCGGGCTCTAAAACCTCCCTGATGCAGCAGTTGCTGTTCATATCGCCCTCAATACGCAGGAGTTGAGATCGCATGTTCTATCCAATGGCGCCCCAAACCATCACAATAGGCGTTTGTCCGTTGTGCCGCTCCACAATGCAGGCTGCCAGATTGCGGTCACCACGGCAGCGTCTAACAAGTATGTGGCCATCACTGCAGGACTGGTTTAAGCGGGACTCGTCCGAAACACTACATTTTGCCACTCAGCATGCCAGCGACGGCGTTCACGTGCCCATTGCAGTCTGAAGCGTTTGTGGTTTCGGAGGATGGAAGTCGACGCAATGGCATGCGTGCCACCAGTCCAGCCCGCAGCAGACGGTGTCGATCCGTCGACGCAGACAGATTCACACTCATTGCAGTGCTCCAGTGTCGAGCCAACACTGTGGACGAGGCTGTACGGTCCGTTACGGCCATGTGGACCAGATGGCGGTCATCCCGTACTGTGGTCACATTTCGTGTTCCAGTACCCGCTCGTCTCTGCGAACGACCATCTTCTATCCACTGTT
Organism: Dryococelus australis; assembly: GCA_029891345.1. Lineage (NCBI taxonomy): Eukaryota > Metazoa > Arthropoda > Insecta > Phasmatodea > Phasmatidae > Dryococelus > Dryococelus australis. The sequence goes on from CM056995.1 coordinate 310,364,541, forward strand.
GTCACATACACATCACTGCCGTAACACATGTCCTGTACGAGCCTAAAAAGGTATGACAAACACTTTTCCCCGTTCGAACTCACTCGCATGCTGGTATGGCGCCGTTTGACATCGACGAGCCATAACGGCACTTACTACTACTTCGTTTGACGGCTCTTCACTGACTGAGCTTGGCGTACACGGACCTTTCCAGTTACACAAGAGAGGGCGCTGCTGGGCCTACGTGTACGACATCTCTCTGCAATCGTAATCACTTATTGCTGGTACTGTTTTACACATCCTCCAAGTTTTAATTCATTCGGGTCATTATTTCTCGATGTTGCAACTTTGACAAACAATTAGGGGTGTGTTATGTGTGTGTGTGAGTATATTCATGTATACATACAGACTGTGGTAAGAAGTGTTAAAAACTTAAGATAAATAAATACCTCTGTGACCCAAATTGTTTTTAGAAAATAGTTAAGCGTAAATACATGCTTTCAGTACATAACGTATGCATATTACCTGTCGATAAAAAAACGTTAGTTGCACCTTGCGGTATTAAAGAGCGTTGTAGTAGAGAGCGATTGTATCAGTTTGGTGCGTGTGTACAGCGCCAGCAGTGTCACGTGGTTTCCCTCCCTCCAGCGGCAGGCGCTCGGCAAAACTTCCCCTACCTTCCCTCCCCCACTTCCCTCACACAAAGCTGCTCAAAGAAGATTTTCTTATTTGAACTTTACTCTACTTTTCGACGTACTCAGATTATTTTGGTAAATATTAGAAAAGTTTTTTTTTTATGTCAAGATGTTTCAGTCGGCAGTACTCTTTGTTATTATTGTGTGTATATGTAAAGGATGTATCTATTTATTACGTAAATTTCAGTTCTTTTCTGTTACTCATTATTGTTTATTCGCCACCCTGATCAGTGACCAGAAAAATAACTTAGATTTTACAAATTGTAAGCAAGAGCAAAATATCTTAAATCTTAACTGTTGTAAGAACTGGTTACGGGGCTACGATTCATTTATATATTTTGATATCCAAAATATTTTGTACGTAAAAGAGTAAGATTTTTTTAGTTCTCTTTAATATGAAGTAGGAGGTGTCATGATAAAGAAACCGACGTAAGTGTATGTGTAACTGAAATGACTATCTCATGCACTGGGCCCTGATGCAGCATAACGGAACCTGCCATTATTGTATCTTTCCAAAGAGCCGTACGTGGTTTTGGATTTGAATATTTTTTGCAGTTAAATTTTTTTAAAGTTAATTTTTGGATATATGATTTGTTAGGTGATAGAACATAATTTAATTATACTTCAGAGATTACTATTTTTAATTCTTGTACAACTATCGATTTTGTAGTCATTCATAGAAGGTAATCAATAATTTATTCCAATTTATTCCGAAAGGTAAACAAATAAATATGCTGTATTGATATTACAGTTGTGCAATCATCTGAGTGATATACTAGGTATACATTGTAGAAGAAGAAATTTCGATAATGAATGCTGACCACGTGTTATGGCTCAAGAACCGGAAATAGTGCAATTACTTCTGTTTCTACCCCGGTGTCCGTACGAGCGGCGGAATACGAAACACATCGTGCATGGCCAGTTCAGACAAGCGAAGAGAGAAGAAACAAAACACTGTCGCGTCGCCCACCGACTCCGTCGTAAATAACGATGTGGACCCCGCCTCCATTTTCGCTTACTCCCTTCCCCTGCCAAAACGGACACGGATCCAGGTTAACGTCACTGCGCTGACGGCAGCGTTTGATTGATTCGTTCCTTGAAAAAAAATATATATATATGTATCCCCGCCCACGTAACTAGCACCGACGCGCACCGTCAAACAAGCACTTTTGAAATGCGAGTCGTCTGCTTATAGGCTGTTCACTTATGCGCATGCTGTATATTCCTTCGCGTTACGTAAAATTAACATTGTCATGGGCCTTATCCATTTATTCATGCGTCGGTCAAGTGAAACCGTAAAATTATTGGAAAAGTAAATATGTTGCAAATCTGCTCATTCTTATACTTAGACGCATTAAAAAAAAAAAAAAAAGGAAAGTAAATAATTTCAGTTTGGTCAAATGGTTACATAACACTATTTATTAGACGTTAAGATATTGAATTATTTCCCATCCATCGTTACTGGGAGCATGCCACTCGGGCTTCCGTTAAAATATATGGAGGTAGGTGCAGTGACTTTTTTTCTTATCGTGAACCGCCTTTAGCAGAGAGAGAGAGAGAGAGAGAGAGAGAGAGAGAGAGAGAGAGAGAGAGAGCCGGGTTGATGTACTTGTATGCACGTTATGTAGTTTTACGCTTTATGTACAGTATATTAACATTGACATGGGACCCGTCGTTTATTATTAGAAAAGTCAATAGTTTTCAAATTTACTCTTTTTTTTTTTACACTTTGATGCATTAGAAAAACATTAAGCGAAATATATAATTGAAGTCGTCACAAATGATTACCTAACTCTTTTTATCCGACGTAGTTATATGGAACTACTTTCTCTCCATCGTGACCAACTTCGCTGGGCTCATGCCACTCTGTGTGCCCATTCAAATATATAACTAATGACTTTTTATAAGGTTGATTTCAAAAGTGCTCACTTTATTGTGAACAGCCTGTATGTCCTATTTCGTGTAAAGCATTTTACTAGCTGCAGGCTTAAGCGGATATTACACGATACCTGCAGCCGTACTTGGTTATTGTACAAGATTCTACAAGGACTGGTGCACGAGCTGGTATACCAGTCGCTATATGAGCCGCCATGGAAGATTCATATTACACGACAGCAGTTTGCGTACTAGCATTTGTCACCATCGCCTCGGTGGGTGCGCAGTGTGTGGTTTGTAGTAAATATGATCCTCATTCGTAGAACTGCTACCAGTTAGTAACTTGCGTAGGCCTATGAAAATACTAGCTAGTACATCTTAATATTGTTATATAACTGTTCGCCTTTTACATAAATTGATTGCTTACTAGTATAGTTTCATTCACTTTGTTGAAAATGTCGTGAATGCAGTAAGAGTAGGAGTGTGTTATTTTTAATATTGACGAAAATTACTGACCGGTTGCAAAATATAGTTTTTTCTTTATGTACTGGAATATTATCCGCATGTAGAATTTAATTATAAAAAAAGTTTGGGTCTGGCGGGATTTCAAACTCACGCCCAAAAATTACATGTCCATTGACTACGAACTCACCTACGCTTTCAGTGTTTTATATACTGCAGATATCATAAGATTTTAATTAATTTTTTCATACAGTGTGTAATGTTTTAAGTATTTAGAACGGTTTTAAACAATAACTGATAGATGTAATAACCAATATTATTCGTCGTCGTATTTTAAATATATTTGAAAGAGTTTCAACCTCACGGATGTAAAATCAAGATGGAGGCTCCCCTTTCGATTTCTTCATGAACTCGGTTCCAATAGTAGCCACGGGGAGCGCCCTACGCTCTGAAACTGCAATGTGATTGGCCAGGTACGAGAGCCGGTACGGAACCTGCCACGGAATATATGATACGTCCAATTACCAAACCTGTGATGAAATCTGGCAGCTCCAGGCGAAAAATGCCATGACGGGTGTCGTGCAGGCTGGTATAACGGCATCTATGGCAGACCTTGCACAAGCTTTTACGGAATCTGGTACCGTGTAATATGGCCTTTGTCATGGTTCACGCCACTCTCTTCCCACCACGGTGAACTGAACTGAACTCATTTTTGGGTAGGATCAAACCTGGAATTTTGGGTACTAGAAACGTAGCAAGCGTTGCAGTAGGCTGGCTGGTTTTATCGGGTTGCTCCCGCTTCCCTCCCCATTCCATTATTTTGCTGCTCCTGTAGTAAATACCTCAAAGTTGAAGAGCTGCCGAGAAATGTCTCGCGTACGAGCTTCCTCACTTCTCCCGACACGCACAATGGTACTATATGCTATTCACGGTAAAGTGAGCATTCTTGAAAGCCCGCTCATTTGGAATAATAGTCAATACATGTTATTTTATATTAGCCTTAAACGTTAACTGTCAAGTGCGGTAGAATATACACAATGCGTTTATTACTTACATGGAAATAATTATTTAAAAAGGTGATCAAATGAAAAGAAATGGCTGAAAGGAAAACGTAACTGTCCTCAAAAGTGCTTACTTTATCGTAAACAGCCTATATTGAAACTATACGATCAATAAGTGGCGCGTGTTGGTTTTCGTTTATTTTTCCAAGAGATTCGTGTTTAAAAAAAAAAAAAAAGTTGCACTAACAGTGTGCAAACCACGTGGTTTTGACACTTCTAATGGCTAACTGTTGGTTCAGTTTCGGGACACGAGTTTTGAGTACTGCGTAGCTGGCACGCGCACTCTACACTACGTTTCCTCTGCGCGCACGAATCATTTTCTCAGAGCACGCGTTTAGGAATGCGTGGCGCCCAAGTTGCTGAAACTACGAAACTGGACGTGAAATTGCCTTCGTTTGCGGCCCACAGGAAAAAAAAAAAAAAAAACTGGTCCGGCCCGTGACTAGCCTGAAAGAACGCTCAGCACACGGTCGAAAAATCCCAGAGGGTTACTACCGGAGATTTTTCACTGTTCATTTAGCATTTTTTAGAAATCGGCTTTCGAGAATAAAAAAGCACTACCAATGACTGTGTACAAAGCACTGAATGGAGAGCATGAAGAAACGTTCACAACGAAGTTAGGGAATAACAGTGTTGTGCATCAAAGTCATGTTGAAAGGTTCACAATGAACAGCGCCAATATGCTGTCGGAGACTTCAGATCCTCTAGTTTCTTTATAGAGTAGGCAACCACCATAACCTAACACCTAGCCTGGAGAACTTATTCCCTTAACACGCGTGGGGAATTTAAACGTGTGCGGCAGAATCTCCTACACTGTTGACACGCTCACATTGCAATGCATTGAGCTTGGTCGCCGTCACTCTGAGCAACTGTAATCAGGTACAAACTGATGCATTAACCCTGGCACGTTAATAGAATGATCCTCTACAGTACTACCTGTAAGAGTGTACACATTCACGGTCAATAAATAACCACTCAGTCCACTGTACTCGTGCTCGACATGTTTACGCCCATACCTCCTTCCGCTGGCTTCGCAGGTCCACGTTCCCCATCATAAAACTTCCTGTGATGCGGTCCCTATCCCCAGTTTCATTTTTACACGCTTTTACGGAATGATCCTGCATGTACGTTGTTCGCGGTAAACTGGGCACTTTTGAAAGCCCTGCTTAAGATATACTTGAATGCACGTTGTGTGTTCTTCCGCCACGTGTAATATTAGCATTGCCATGGGCCTCGTCTCTTTATGCATGCGTCGGTCAGGTAAAAATATGAAATTATTAGAAAAATACATTTTTTACAAATAAACTATTTCTTACACGTTGATGCATTAAAAAACACAAATAGAATGAAATAATTTAAGTTATCAGGCGTATTTACCTAACACTTTTAATTCCATGGTAAGCCATTGAACTACTTTCGCTCCAACGGTACCAACTTTACTGGGCGAATGGCACTCATTGCGCCCGTTAAATTATATACCAGTATGGGCAGTGATATTTTTCTAAGGTTGATTTCAAAAGTGCTCACTTTATCGTGAACAGCCTTTATAAAACAAAACTACTCTTTCACTGTTATCGTGTATCGAAATGTTGGTATGTTTCGAATGTGATTGGCCTTAAAAAAATTGTATTTGTATTACACGTTATGTTCTGAAATGTAAACGAGTTTTTTTTAGGTTGCTTATGTTTAACGGATAACTTGGGAAGAGAAGAATTGTTATATATCATTGTTTCTGTCTGACCTGTTGTGATGTAAAATTAATTTTTTTGTTTAACTTTTGTTTCCCGTAAAATAAAGTTTCCGCTGTCGCGTTTTATGTTGAAAAGTAAAGCTATTTCCATTAAAATTCTAACAGGCGTGCAAATAACGAAATGTCATATTTATCGTATTTTCTCTCTAAACCAATTAAATACGTCAAAAGTTTTTCCTTGGAAGATTATGATGTATTTCGACAGAGGAAAACATTTTGCTCAAATTCTTGCTTTACCGCCTAAATAAGGGGTAAACTTATAAACTGTTACGCCACGTAATAGACACAATTACTGTCTGGTAAAAAACTTTTAATTAAATTAGCTCTATGGTATAAAATTACCACAACCCCAAAAGTAAAAAATCGCAAACAAAAATTACATGAATTGGAGCGACCAACTACGATTTCAGGTTTAGGACTTGCTTTGAAGCACAAAATCAAAGATGGTTAAAGGGACCGCGATGGCTGAGCGGTTAGACTGCTCGCCTCCCACTTAGGCTAACCGGGCTCAATCCTCGGCTAAGTCGGACGGTGCCGCTGGTCGGTGGGTTTTCTCGGGAATCTCCCATTACCCAGCCCTTGCATTCCGGCGCTGCTACGTTCTCACCTCATTTCGCCCTCATTGACTCTCAGGACCTCGTTGTTAAGGCTGAAGCAAAGCAACTGTCTATGGAGCACTGCACCCAACTATACAAAGTGAATAACTAAAAAAAAAGTAGTACAGAAATCATGAGAATTGTCAGAAATGTGCTATTTATGATGTATATGGAAGAATAATGTACTGTATAAATTTTGCAACATTACAAAATATTTTACTAAAATATAAAGAGATCTATTAAAAGAGTGTATTTTTTTTAACAACATTTAAGCGTATTTCCATTTTGGATGCTTCAGAAAGCAGAATTTGCAAGAAAATCTTTGTCATGGAATATCGTCATAATGTTTACTATTATTGTGTGTAAGAAAATTGTAATAATAATGCACGAAATAATTTTATAGGTGATTTTATATGTGTCCATCTGTCACAAACATTTATGGCTGAAACTGATGTAAATAAAGTTAATTATGAAATTCATATGATACATTATTACTATGATTTTATTACACATGATCACACTAAAGATTATAACGATCTTTGTTAAAGAAGATTTTCTTGTAAATTCTGCTTTCCGAAGCATCCAAAACGGAAATGCGCTTAAATTCAGTTAAAAATGCGGACTCTATCGATCGAATAATTGTTTACATTTAAAAAGTATATTATACTAAAATATTTTATAATGGTGCTAAATATATGCATTCTTCTTTCGTATACAGCATAAATCACACTTTCCTGTCAATTTTTATGGTGCCTGTACTCACATTGTACAGTCAGGTGCACTACTGCTCCATAGGCAGTTGCTTTACTTCAACCCTAAGATCCACCCAAATCTCTCAACTCAACTCAAATATGGTTCAAGAAGAGCGGAATTTATTAATAATGTATGCTGAAACTCTTATGTATCCATTTTTCTCAGATGCAAAAACGTATAAATTGTATATATGGACAAACATAATGAGATCGTTTAATTTAACTTATTTACGTGTAATTGTTGTTCATTAGCAAGTTCCACGTGTTATATGCTACAAGACTTCCACAGCCAAAATACACAATGTTTTGACTGCCAAGCGTAACTGCAAACATCATCTATAGCATAAAGTCACACTTGTGCTATCACGGTAAAGTACGTGAACTGAACTCATTTCAGAACTATCATCAAAAGTTTTCTTATTCGTGGAACAGTGTGAAATAATGGGATTAAGGACATTGTACCAAACTGCAGTTTTAAACGGTTCATAAGTTTACAGTAATATTCAGAGTTGGTAAATCAATAATCATTTTCTTTACGTTTACCGCATGAACATTGCTAGATGGCGAGTTTAACATATTCATTTTCCAACATAGTTGAATTTTATATTTTCCCCTTTAAAAGTCAACTATATCTACTGTCTTATTTACTGCCACCAGTTATTGAGTTTAAACTTGATCTCGTCACCAATACTATCAGTCCAACTATTTTAACCAGTTGTATCGTACATTGTACGAGTTTCCCGTATTTCGAGTAAACTATACATAGTCACACTTTGGGGTGATGGGTTTTCATTTAAGTTAAGATTTCTGACCAAATATACCTACGTTGATTGCAGTGTCTTGAGTACTGCCAATGTATCGCCGTTTATAGTTAGTGTTTACTGCATGTTAAACATTTATTTATAGAATCTATATCATCACAGTTATAAACATGCTCTACCTGTCGTGTTTTCCGATGAGCCTATGCATTTACGAGTGCGTATTATGACTGTCTGAATTTGTTAAAATGTCAACCGCTTTAATAGCGGGATATAGTAAATGGTTTGGCTAGACTTAGGGTCATACTTTCTGATTATTAGTTCTCAGCTTTTATTGTACTCAACCTGTATTTTCAGATACTTTAAAAAGCACATGTCCGTTAATTGTATCGTTACAATTTGCAATATACTGCGTATTCTGATCAGCCAGCTTTAACCAGGAGCACTGAATCCTTCTAAAATTATGAATGATATTATTTTGATTTATCACACGGCTATATACAGAGAAAAAAAAGAGTTTAAACTAGGTGGTAACGTAGTCCTGTTCAAATAGGAGCACACAACACAAACCTATTAAAGTTTCGACAAAGGAAGCTTCGTATTTTAGAGAATATTTTAGAGCGTGGTTGACTTCAGCCTATGCTCGTATTTTTACACAACTCGCAACAGGATTTGAGAGTCGCCTCTTCAACACGAACGAATTATTTTGGAGTTGTACCTTTTAAGTAGAAGTATCACCTGACGAAAGTCAGACAAAGCAGAACAAAATAAAATATTTGAAAAATTATTAGTACACAAATTCACGCAATACTGAAACAGCTGACGTGACTTTTTTTGCCGGGCTATTTGCATTTCTGAAGTAAGTCACTGGCAAAGAGTTTGTAATCATAATTTAGGCGTAGGCACTTTTTGGGGTAAATTGTTATATATATATATATATATATATATATATATATATATATAAGAAAGAACTTTATATATAAACTTTTCCATCGAAGCAAGGAGAAGTGTATAAACATGCAGACACATGGCAGCAGTTCACATATGTATTCAAAATCTTGACCCCCCAATGAGAAGATACCTATTACACATCACTGATTATTTAGCTATGTATCTGTATTATTAAGTGTATACCGTCTGTCGATTTACAGCTCATAGCCATTCACAAATAACTTTTGCTTAGGGTGTAGTGACATATCTGTTCGCAGGTGAACTACGCCTAATGACATTCGATATTTTACCGCAGTAATGCTAGCGCTCATGACTGCGTATAAAAACAGCGTGGGCATACGCTCACATCCACAACCACAGTTGAACACACCCATACACACGCAGAAGCACACACTCACTCACGCTTCGCATGCGCACACCACCATGCACTCAACCTCGCCCGTACGCAATAGTAATTTTCCACCCTGCACTCACCCGTGCCCACACAAGTAGTAGGGGCAGGCGGGTTCTACGCCAATTTTGATTAATTGGGGGTTAAATTGGTGTCAGGGGGTTAATTAAATGGATTAAAAGGGTTGATTGAAGTGGTGGGTTGTAATGTCTTATATAGGTGAAGAGTTTAGTGCAAGAGTGGGCTAAGGCTAATTAAAAATAATTTTGAGGTGTGTGGAGGGATGTTGGTGGCAGATAGGCGATTTTTACGAATATATTTTAACACACGAAAGAATTACACGCATCGAATCGGAAATTTCAAACTACTATGTGAATAAAAAGTGGAATTACGTGAGTCTTAAATGTAACATGAGTCTCAAGCTTAGAAATATAGTTTATGCAAGAGTTAATTTTAATTATGTGAAAAACATCTGATGTCGACAAGTAGAAATTCACTAAACGAAATCCAGCTATGAAATTACACAAGGCAGAGTCTTTAAACGAGTTCTACATATGAATTAATAACACAAGAGACAAGTGTAATGAACAACTATGTTTTACTGTCATTAAACATAATCCACAAGTAAAAATAAATTATGTGACTCTCCTAAATGTATTTATTAACCAAGCAAAAATGTCCCTATGAATTAAAAATACAATAATAAGATATATAACACTACTTGTCGCATCTCGCACGTACCTTTCACGTCTGTCTGACTGTGAGACTGGCGAGGAGGAATGTGATTCACATATAAAAAGAAATTAATTGATTAACATGGGTAATGAAATCGAACCTCTCGTAAAACATGTCAAGATGGCTCGGAGGATGGTGAAGCACTGACTTAGATATATGACTTACATCGACTTATAACCTACAATTGATTAATGAAAATACAAAAAAAAACGAATTTATCCAAATAAATTAAATTCTTAACAAACACAAGTACATGAAAATGATTAAACATGTAATTAAATTGCACAAGGAGCTCTCCCAAGACACATCTGTCCAAGCATGAGGGCAGTCAAGGAATGGCGTCTGTGTATGGCATGTGCCGGCTTATAAGCAGTTATATACATGGAGCTAGTGGGTGAGTTGAAATTTACGAGAAAAACTCTGCTTTCGTCCTACAACAGACAGCGAAAAAATGTTTTAACTAACATTTCACTATTTTCAGAATAATTCACTTTTTACACACCTTATTTCTGTCGACTCGTAGGAATGCTCGGATGACGTGAAGATGTACTTAAGCCTGCAAAATAAAATCGTGCAACACTTTATAGAGACATATTAAAATTTTCCATTAAATCTGTGAAATTCACGTTATTTGGTAACAAAAAATGTGATTACCTATCACAAACAAGTATATCGATCAGAAAAAAATTAGTTGACACACAAAAATGGATATTTTCCCAATAAAGTACTTCTATATTAAATCACAGGTATCGCTTGAGATGGTCCATAGCTGTGATGGTCACTGGTGCGGTAACCCCTAAGGGTGGCTCATCGGCCACAAAGTGTCTAGAGGTGCAGTGTTTATGAAGGAATTGATATCTAGCAAGTCTCTCTCCCACAAACATTGACAAACTACTGAAGATAGCAGAGAGTGCGATAGCTCAAGTCACTTTGCTCCAAAACTTCCTTCCCCTCCTCCCCCCCCAGTTTGTGTCTACGACATCCTGGGGTCAATAAACCAGCTTGCACCCCCTTTCCCCTCCCACACCACCTTGGCAGTTTGTGCTGCTCTGAGCTGAATGCAATTGTCAAATGTTTTCAGTAATTTCTCAATATGGTGTCATCTGATTAGTTGCACTCACATCAGAGAAAGTCTATATGACACCCACTCCTACCCCACCCAGCACCCCTCAGAGCTGGTCCAACTCCATGATTCCAACCACCATCCTATGCCCACTACCACCCCTTGCCAGAGTTCGAGATCCTGGGTTTCAGTCACCCATCTGTCCTCGATTGTCCATTTTCTACACTGATTCCAGATGGCGACAACTACCTACTCGTGCTCACAATGGTGGTAGCCTGCCTTCAACCCCCTCTCACCTCCACTCTGCACCTCTCAGAGCTTGTCCGTCTCCATGATGCCAACTATCCCTATGCCCCCTACCACCCCTCAGCACAGGCACTTGTCCAGAGGAACTTATCCCTTACCACCCCTACTCCAGAAGCTGACTTTTCTGAAGACCTCTGCTTTCGATCGAGATTGGTGCTCGCAAAAACCAGGTTTACACTCCCTCGCATCAGCCCAGAGGGGTTTTTTTTTGTATTTATTTCGTTAGTTGGCATCCCAGCAGTACCTGATTTAAGACAAAATTCGCTCTCCCTGCTAGAGTATTCGGAACATGCTTTTACTACTGTTGGCTCCCCTGCTTCATGTCGCCGAACCTCTGAATGCATACCCTGAGATATTTGGCCTGACTAGCTGTTGTTTCAACCTTATGCAACACGTTGACTATATGAGCAGTGAAAATTTTTTTTACAAGTCCCTGAAATTAAGTTCTCAATATAATCCTCATATTTAAAATTTAAACAACAACAAAAGTATATTTGAATCAAGAAAACTATGATTTGTAAAATCACACAGAAGCACAAGACTTATTTTATTTATTCATTTAACAAAACAATTTTTAAGAAGTATTCAAACAAGTTATATTTTATTCACTCATTAAGAAATGATTTTACTATCAATGCGATGTATATGAGAGAAAAAAATATTGGGAAAGATTTAGGCGACTCTTAACATTGATGTCTTGAAAGCCGATGATTGTGAAGCAAGGGTAGGAGAGCCAAATCACGCATCCGTGATACTAGGGGAATGAGAGACATCTCTTATAAAACCCGCAAACAACGTCTAACACGATATCCACACACTGGGAAAAAATTTGTTTTTAGGGTGCGACCCGCCCAGGGAGGCGAGCGTGCTGACCAATGCGTTGCCTTTGTTTACGTCTATCCAAAACCTTTCCAACAGCAAAATATGTATTCCATGTAACATGAAATATCTATATTTGAATTTGTTTAATATTTTAAAAGGTTCCGATGTAAGTTTAATTAAATATTATGAATGCAGAATCAAATCATGTTTTCTGGAGTTGGAAAATAGCAATGTCAATGTTATTCTTTATTTTTACTAAAAGGTTTAAATTATTGTAAATTTATGGGGAAATGGCGGCCATTTTGAATCCTTACAGTATATAAGGAAGAGGAAATTAATTTTTTCTCAGTCTGAACTCGACACCTGCATGCTGTGTGCATTGGAGTAGCATATATAATGACATCAGACATCTACTACACACATTCGGGAAGAGTCGACATAAATCATAAAGGGTTTATAATGTGAACGATGCCAGGCATCCACTACGAAAACAGACGTCCATCACGTCTACTACAACTCCAGACATGTATCACAACTGCTGCACCAGGCGCCCATACAGCTCCAGGGGACCACTACAGCTCTAGGCATACTGTATAATGCAGATTCTACATGGCATTTCATCATCATCATCAACACAGAATCTACAAGGCATTTCATCTTTCCATCAGGTACAATGCATCAAGGTCACTGAATGCATTAAAACGTTCAATGCTATTTTAGCCTTTGGAAAGGCTAAAACCTAATAAGTCTACAGTGTTCCCAACTGCAAGTGTAGCTGAAAGAATCCATGATTTGTTTTGCAGGTCACAAAATAAAATTAGTGTATCTGTTCCTGGCTGAACATTTAAAAGCCAATGAATATATAGTATCTTATTTATCTTGTGAAGACTGTTTTATGGCATGCCTCTTTGTATAATGATGAGAACTTACAGCATATGCAGAGGGATTGCATGTCGCGCAGGATGGAATAACTACTTGAAGCTAGAATTATTCCAGATATAGTAACGGATGATTCCGGAGTCGATGAAGTAGATTCAGAGGTGAGCACTGTCATCTTCAAAATTTTATATGAGAGAGAGAGAGAGACTTTTTTGTAACTAGTGCATAAAACGAAATAATGTAAAACTGATGTGCTTGGCTTAGGGTTTCGAAACTACCAAAACAACTCCTTTGTAATTAAGGAGCTTGCTATTTCTTATGCAACCGATGCTAATGGCTCTAAAGTACTATGCTTTAAATCTACCAGACCTTGGTATAGTTTAAAACCTGAAGTTAAAATGATATTTCCGGAAACAGACTTACGAGATACACAACCTGATATCGGACTCTGGTGACATAGCTTATGAAAAACATTTTCGATGTGTAAATGATGCATTACTCGAATACTATCCCATATACGTGCTTGTAACTAGACAAAAGGAAATTTCAAAAACATTAACAAATGCAGAAATAATAAGCATAAGAAGATACCAAGACTGTTCTAGTAATAATTCATTAGTGAATTGCTATAATAAAAATCATTGTGAGGAAATAACATTCTACACCCAATGTAAAAGCGAAACTTAAAGAGAATATTTATACCAAGATCCTACCTATGCATAATGTTATTAATTTTTACAAAAATTTGTTTGTTCCAGGGAGCATAAGACTTCGAAAAAATGGACAAAATCGACCCAGAGAAGATGTGCTCCACTATTTTTCGAGGACACAAGAAACTATGGTTATCGTCTCTAGGCAACAAATACTTTCAAAAACAGACATGTAACAGAAATGATCATTGGAGTTTCGCAAAAAGTTTCTGAGAAAGTCTGTATATAGAACTAGTGCTGTTTGATGAAGAAGGATACTGCCCTGTTTTTAATATGAGGCCTGACAGTGAACTGCCCTGTTCTTCTTGGACCTATATTTTAAAGATTTTAAACAACTAGGTTTTCATCAAATGAAATACAAATTGATTAGAGAATTCTATGACACCACCACAAACTTATGGACTGAAAACATGTAATAATAAGGAACACATCATGCAAATAAAAGGCAGTAGCAGACCATATGGAATGTAGGATAGTATGGAATGGAACAGTATTGTTTGTGTCTGAAAATATGATCTAAAAAAATTGTTGCTGAAGAACTAATTTTAACAGGAAGAACATCTGTCTGTATATAGAGAGAATCGTAGAGCAGAGCTTCAGTTCAGATGGAGAGGTTCTACTCATCACTTCAATACTCTAGTGTTACTCCAGGATTCAGGCAAGTGTGGTTTCAAATTGAAGATGAAGATAGTCTACTACAGATAGGGATGTGCAATGGAGATGAACTTTGGTGTTTCTCCTTAATCAGTCCAACAGAAATGTTTAAAGTGTTCGACGTATGATATGGGCGAAATTATTGTCCTTTAAATAATATACATCCTGACAGCAAGCTACCTTGTAACGATGGTAAACTGGAATATGAAGCTCACAGTGGATACATCGCCAAATGCAAGTCCTACAAGAAAATCAAATACAGTATGTTGAATGAGTGTAGTTGCTGTTTTCTTACTACAGTTTGGACAGAACAATGCAACAACAATCAACATTATACATACATCAGTGACCAAGAATTAACTTCTCCCTGTGCCAGTGGGGATGCAATGTTTTTCAAATCAAGAACACAGACAGACTTTATAAAGGAGTGTGCCTAGTATAAAATCATCAGTCATGGCTAGGATCTTCAAGCCTATAGATGTATATGAGGTCCTACAAATTGGATATCGATGAGTGTTCTTTAAACCATATGATGGTCTTCTACAAGTTCATGTATGCAATGATATAGAACATTGGTGCTATATTTTCGACAAAAGTCTTGGCATTTACTTTGGTGAAGGAATAGCATGCATCAATTTTCCTGTGAGATATCTTCACCCCGACAGTGACTTACTGTCAACCTTAGAATATTTTATGATTGCCAGTCTTAGCGAGGAAATAGAACAGGAACAGGGACACAGAGTAATCGATGACCAGCTCACCAGACCTCACCAGGGAATCACCACTCATTGGAAGGAGACCTGCGACAGGAACATCCAAAACTTTATTTTCGAACAAGGAGGATTAGTTTTTTCATCGATGTGTAATTTATATGCGAATGAAGTGGATAATTTAGAATATAGATCTCAATGTTCCTAGTGTGGCCAATGAAATACAAGTATATGTTTTCTACTAAAGGTTTGTATTCTGTAACTTACAGCATATTATATTCACTTTTTTTTTAAAAGTAAATGTGTGTCAGAAATTCATTTCAAATGTACGTATTTCTCTCAAGCTTTTTCAGCACACAGTAAACCAAATACTTATGATGCTACTTTAACTAACTGTAAGAGTTCTGAAAGTCTTGTAAACCAGTACAGACCTCATGTTGAAGATCGTAAGCATACACTTAAGGGCGAACATATTGTAACTTCATATTTAGAGGAAGAAAAATGTTTGAAACATCTTATTTATAATACAGAAACTGTTTTGCCTTATCAGTATTTCGAAGAATGTGATATAATCTACATACTTTATATCATTATATCAAAGACAAGTTTGATTACACATCTAATAATATATGTGATTCATCAAAATGTTAGTTACATCGAGCAATAAAATTATGTAAATTAAATTTAGCCCTAAAACACTCTTCAACTTGCAAATTTAGAGAGAATGAATTTATAATTATATATACACTATTCCTTGCTAAATATTCTCAGATGAATGTTGGCTGTCATAGTAGCAACATAACATATTTTCATCCTGCTAATCATTATGTCAGTTTCAAACAAGGGAAGTCCAATGTAACTTATTCCCTATGGTACCAGGGAATTTTTACAGGAAATTTCAACAGAAACCTGTGACAATATTTTTCATTTTAAAGTTAATTACTTTCCTCTAGGAGACAAAAAGAGCCATGAACTCATACAGTATGGTGATAATAAGCAATGTCCAGTGTCTCATATGACTGTAAACACACCTCATCCATCTAGTATTTAGGATGTGTACTCTCATTATGTTGAATCCGATCCTGTTTGTTTGAAAGGATTGTTTTACATACCCCTACATGTAAAGACATTAGTGTACAAACAGACAAATTAAAACCAGGGAATAAGAAATGCTCAGTAGTTGAAAGCAGAGGTCAAGAAGGTGATATGGATTCTATTTTAAGAAAATGTATGAAATATTTGTTCATGGAAGTTGGTACCAGTTTATAAAAAAATATATTAGTTTTTTAAAGAAAAATGTTGCATTTGAGAGTGTTAAAATGTTTTGTGTTACCCTGTCGTTTTGGAGCAAGGTGCAATTGTTGTACATAAAGTTTTGGATTTACCTGTATTTTTTTAAATAATTTGTGTATCATGGTTTATTTGCTAATGTTAAAAAATGTAAATATATTGTGAATTGACTTTGTGTTTGTTTAACATGGAAATGTTTGGAGCAAATTCTACTTGGTTGTATTTTGGGACATCTTGTACTTTATTGTGTTGAAAGAAGTATGTGTAATTTGTACATGTTTTGGAGCAAAACTTTTCTACTTGCTTAAATAAGGTGCTTCAGTGTTAAAATGGTTTTTTTGGATCATCCTATATTTATATATAGTTTTGTAAATAAATGTGATGTAAAATGATACCTTTTCTTAAAATTTATTCAGCTTAATCCCTTTTAAAAGTGAACATGTTTTGCTAAGAAAAATATTTTCTTGATAGAGAGAGAGAGATTCTTAAATTTTCTATTAAAAGTATATAGCATTAACAAGAAAGAGTCTTGTAAAGAAAAAATACTAATCATACTACTGATATATTTGAGGAAAAGATGTCTGCTGGAAAAAAAATTATAAATACATAAAACAATTTGTTAAATGTCACCTGCCTCCTTGAGTTATCAGATTAGGCACGGAGGCTCTGGGTTCGAATCCCAGATAAAGCATGTTAAATTCTAATATAGAGTTTGCATTTGGATTCCCAGTTAAGACATGAAGGAAATAAGCTGGGTTCGAGTTCCACATAGATTATATAAGAATGTAATATAGTGTTTTGCTTTCAGTGTTGGGTGCATATATAGATTCTAAGTTCGATTCCAGGATAGGTCTTGTATGATAATATCTCATTTGTTAGTCATTAACCATATCAACTTAAATAATCAATCAATTAAATTATATTAAAAACATAAATTTGTTCATAAAAGGGTGTTTAATTGTAGCATTAAATTGATTTCACCTCAAAATGCAAAAAGTTTGTATTGTAATGACAATTGTTCACATAAGAAATCATTAAATAAGAATGTGATACAAGCCTATTGGCTTAAAAATGGACAATTACATGTTAAATTCAGATGTAAAGGCTAAAATACAGCACATCCATGCTAAATTGAAAAAAAATCACATAAAATTCTTTTTAATGTGTTAAATTTGCTTAAAATTGTGTTAAATTGTCTTAAAACATATTAACTATCTATTTGATATCCATTTCACGTGAATAGTATTATTTTAATTTATGTGGCAAGGGAATCTGGTGAGGGTATTATTAGCACCTCCCACCTACTGCAGCTCATTTGCTTGTGTGACTCCATGGTGGTAACACCATCCCTCCAGTGAGCGGGTGTATCTTCTCAACTGTGAACCGGTCCACAGTGCCTAAGTCAAGGACACTGGTCGCCTGTCCACCAGGCGCAACCGGCACTTGACGTGACGGGGCTTTATGAGCAAGGGACCCGCTTTCCTGCTCAGCTTTGCTGTCGCAATGGTGAAAACAACCCTCCTCGCCTACCAGACAAGTTACTTGCTTTCCCGGGATTTCGGTCAGCCGCACATCTGCTGGAGCACTGGGACTTTCGCCTGCCTGTCGGGGTAGGCTCGCAAGGAGTTCCTGAGAGGATTGCGAGCGCCAGCCCACCTGCCTGCCCCGGCGCTTACCTAATGGAGTGGGGCAGCTCTCATACAGCTTGACCGGGGTTTGGGTATCTTTCATCATCCAACATCTTCGCTACTAAAGTTAAAGTGAATAATTGTAAATGCAAAAAAAGTTAGGGGTTTCGGTATTTCGTTAAAAATCTTTCGCATTTTTTCAGAAACATTTGGTAAATTGTTACGTGATAAATTGTTGAACATTTATATGATTTCATTTAACTTTAATCAATTTGAATTATTATTCTTTGAAAATCCTTAGAGCTGAATGATTTTTCTTTAAAATCGATACAAATAAATTAAATTTCTTTACAAATTTTTACAACTTGAAAGATATTTTTATCAAACTGAATGATTTTTTTAAAATCATTACAAATCAATGAATTTTCATTAAAAATCATTAGAGCTGAATGATTTTTCTAAAGAATCAATTAAATATCTTGATAAATCATTACAACCAAATTATTATTCATTAAAATCATTACAACCAATGAATTTTCATTAAAAATTGTTACAATGACTGATTTTTCTTTCCAATTGTTAAAAATCAATGAATTGTCATTAAAAATCATTAGACCTGAATGCATTTTCTTTAAAATCAAATTTAATTGGATCACACTTCAGAATATTAGTTAAGGTAAATATTATGAGTACGTTTAA
The DNA here is from genome assembly GCA_029891345.1 of Dryococelus australis. Lineage (NCBI taxonomy): Eukaryota > Metazoa > Arthropoda > Insecta > Phasmatodea > Phasmatidae > Dryococelus > Dryococelus australis. The sequence continues at coordinate 310,383,307 of CM056995.1, forward strand.
GAGTAGATGTTTAAGGGTGGTTTTTACTTATAAATGGGTATGACTGTGTGTGCGCGTACAGGGGAAAAGTCATGAAAATTTAATTCCAGATGTATTTCTTTCATGCACTTTTGAGTTTATTTAGCAGAGCTGAGAGGATAGATATACCGCCAGTAAATGCATCCTTGCTCTATATGGAATAAGGTTCGTGTCAAGAACACGCACCTGCAGCCTCTTTCCACTGTTTAAATATTCATAAAAGTATATTGAAAAAGCATCTTGAATTTATCGTCAAGTACTCTGGGAATTTTCTTTTGGTTATGTAGTTATATAACTGTGAGTGGGAGTATGGGGAAAAGTCAATTAAAATTTAATTCTATATGTATGTAGTTATAAGAAATTTTTAAGGGAGGGATGTTGCGTGTATGATGTATGAACTCTGGAAGGGCTAAAACAAGGGAGAACTACGCCCCTCATGCAAAGTGTGATTGAGGAGATGCATAATCTTAGCTCCCAAGCTTGTTCAGTATGAGTTGACTGAAGAAAGATGCATGATGAATATATGAACCTTGAGTATTTCTAACAAATGAAATGTTTTTAAAATGTATGTGATGGGGTGGTTTTTGGGTAATTAAGTTGATTTTAAGAGATTTCATTTCAAAGTTGATGAGCAAATGTGAGTGTGTGTGATATATATATTTTTTTCAATTATTTTTTAATGTTTCAGAAAATTTTCTTCTAAAATGCATGATTTAATTGTAATAACATTAAATGTGTATATATGTTTGTTTTAGTATTGCATGTTTAGTTTTATAGCATAAAATGTTTGAATTTCAAGTATTTTTTAAAAGAATGTTTAGTTTATAGCGTAAAATATGTTTAACAGATTAATTCCCCTTGCTAAAACTTTCGTTATTAAACTTTTTTCGAAATATTTATTTTTTAACCACTTAAATTTTCTTAATGGTTTAAAATCACTTAAAAGTATTTGATGGTGTATCACTACTTAAAAGATTTTGATGATGTATCACTACTTAATAGTTTTTGTGGTGTGCCCTAGGACGTAATTTTTGATGGTGTAAAATTCAAATTTTTTAAATTTAAAGTTTAAAGTGGGCTTAAACTGAAATGCAATAGCATGAGTGTAAATTTCACTGTTATATTTTAAACAGAGTCTGCTCACTGTTTACAAAACGTAAAAACTTTGCACTGGGAAAAATTGAAAAAGGCGAGACTAGTCACAAAGCGTGGTCAATTCATTACTAGAGACGGGCTGTGGACTGAAAAATCGGTGGAGGGCCGGTCTGGAGGGGAAGTGCCTAGTCTCCTGCAGTCGTGCATGCACACACAGGCTTTGCACGACAGTGGTGGAGAAGGGAAGTTGTCAGGTGGCGTTGGAAGGGAAGTGCTCAGTTTCTCCTTTTTACATTCCTCATTACAATGCAGATATGCCTGCAGGATCTATGTGATGTGGCATTGGAGGGGAATATGGTTGGATGTGGGAGAGGTAGAATGATGTAAGGTGGCACACGAGGGCACTGGAGGCAGCTTAGTGTACTAGAAGTCTCATTCACTTGCTATGTATATCTCCCACCTGCACAGTATAAAACTCCAGCCTGGCCTGGCACTTATCGCCTTGTTACCCTCATCACCATTCGCGTGGCCGACACCTTAGCCCATTTATTTTGTTTCTCCTCAACAGCTAGCTATCTGACTATCATCCACATTTAAAAGTATTCGGGCTTCTCTGCCTTTTTAGTCATAGCTCGCCCTTCTGTCTCTCCCCCCCCCCCAAAAAAAAAAACAAAAAATAAATAAATTTAGAAAAAAAATTTGTCAAGGATGATAATAATAAAATTATTTTTTCAGTTGTATACTGTGTGTGTGTGTGTGTGTTATTAACAGTTTTATTTTTCAGAATTGAGGGTCACTTCACTTTTTAGTTAGGTAAAAATCAGTGAGCATCTTGCTTGAAGATGTTTATGTAAGCAATTCAGATTCGGAATTACAGACGGAAAGACAAACAAGCTGTCGAGATAGTGTCACTTTGCCTAAGCAGACACAAGTTAATCTTTTGGACGATTATCTCTATTTAAGCCATTCGAGCACAGATTCGCTTATGGAGAGATTATCAAAACCAAAAGGTCAAAACATGTTCGTATTCCCCAAACATGAAAAGGTTGATCTTTTGAATGACGAGTTATTTCTATCAAATACGGAAGATTCTTGTGATTCGGAAAGCGCTCCAACCATTTCACAAACGACTTTCGTGTCGATTAGAGATATTTCGCCAAAGGAGCCGGAAAATAATTCCTTTTCTGATTCCCAAACCTCAGTGGTAGCTTTGCCAGACCTTATGTACAAGTTATTGGCTAAAGTGTTCGCGGGAAGACTTAATGACACACGGATACATAATGATCAATTAGAGTCTGAAGCAGATTTTTCGCATTCCTTTGAGAGGTGTAAAGTCCCTTTATTAAGCTTATTAATGGCATCACCCCAGCCAGTTAGATTATCCGATTCTGTAGTGGGCAAGTAATTTAAATCCGCCATGGTGGATGAAGGTACTACAGAGACATTTTATTTTCAAAGCAAAGGACTGTCTATCCTCCATTCATCCGATGTGGGTTTAATCTATGATGAGGATATTGTTCCTTATCTCACAAACAGACTTGAGGAGTTTAGTGCGTGTGGTTCTGGCTCTAGTCTCCAAATGTTGACATAATTTGATGTCCATGTGAGTCAATATCGGCGTTCACCAATGGTGCTGCACACACTAAAATACCCAAGTTTGCTGATAGGGAAGCTTGTGTCGCTATAGACTGCCCATAGGGAATGTGTGTCCACTACACCATAGTAGCATCTTTGTTTCCTGCCACACAACATGCTTAGAGAATCACTTCATAACCAAAACCTCACCAGGTTTTGAATATCGAAGGTCTGTTGTCACCTGTAGTCATATGGGATGTTCATAAGTACGAGGAGAACAATTCTATTTCTATCAATGTGTACTGTGTGGTAGACAAAGGTAGCAATATAATTGACGAAACTTGCGAAAAGGGAGGTGTTGTAGTACCCATGTGTATTTCTCCTGTACGCCATGACAAACATGTGAATATTTTGGCTATTTGCACAAGTGGAAATGCCGCTCTTCTGCATTTCCTATGCATTAGAAATTTGTCATTGCTGCAAGATAGCAGAATAAGAAGAAAAACAAAAATCATATGTGCAAGTGTTGTTTCCAGTACTTTGTTAGTGAGGAGAAACTCACTAGTCACACTATTCTTTGCCAGCAATAAAAGGTTGTTCACAGTACTTTCCCCACAGGGAATGACAAGTACTTGAAATTTAAAGATTACAGCAAATAGCAAATATTGGGTTTCGTCGCTTATTGCCTTGTAGAAAATTGCCTGAAACCCATGTCCACTTGCTTGCCTAATGATTAAACAAGTAATACAACTGCCATCAACCAACATGTTCCATATGCTTGTAGTGTTTTGTTGGTTTGTTCATACAATCCAAGTTTATCTCAGTATCTCGAGTTTGTGGGTGCTGATTTTATGTATAAATTAATTGAACACAAAGTGGGTAGCATGAATTTACAGCGCCATTATTCCAATGTAGCCAAAAATCCCTGCTGATGAAGCTAGGTTGGTGGCTCAAACATGTTGTAACATTTGTAAAGAAAAGCTCAGTACAGATGATATTGGGGTCGACCATGACCATCTTGATGGGCAAAATCAGACACACATAATAAGTACAACTTGAATTTCAGACTACCCAAAAGACAACTTCTCTCTGTTTTTCATAACCTGCAGAATTATGATGCTCACTTTCTTATAACCATCTTGGCTGAACATCACGTAACGTTACACAACAGAACCATGGTAATTGAAAATCCTGGAAAAATTCAAGTGATTGGAATGACCCTTGAAAAATACAAATATATTACAAAACATATTCCCAATGGGGTAGATTACAATGGAAAGGCACAATATTTCAAGTTAAGATTTATTGATACATTCCAATTCATGAGCACCTCTCTGGAAACTTTGGCAGGTACTTTACTACCTGTGCAATTGAGTATCACCCACTCGATGGTTCCAGACAACACCCAGTTCGAATTGGCAAAACAGAAGGTATTTTCCTTAAGAATTTGTTAAGTTGCCAGACAGTCTGATGTGCAAGTCAGTCCCGCCAAAGGACGCATTTCACAATGTTATGAGAGGCGAAGGCATTAGTGATGAGGATTACGTTCATGCCCAAGCTGCATGGGATGTGTTCAACTGTATAAACTTGCTGCAGTATGCCATTCAATCCTTATGTGTGGTCACTTGTTTGCTGGCTGTTGTTTTTGAGAATTTCAGGACTGTATTTTTGGCTCATTACAGTCTTGACCCCGCCATGTACGTCACAGCTCCAGTCTCTTTCATGGAGCACTTTATTTTCAATGACACGCACACAGCTAGAGCTGTTGACTGATCCTGACATGTATCTTTTTGTAGAATGCGGGGTTAGGGGCAGCATTACCCAGGTTTCAAGAAGGCGTGCTGAAGCCAATAATATTTACATAGGTGAGGACTTCGACCCCAGTGTGTCATCGGAATATATATGCTATTTCGATGTCAATGGGATGTATAGTCATACAATGCAGTCCAAGCTTCTGATTGGTAATTTCGAGTGGGTTGAGGCTGACATGTTCTCTTCATGGCATTTTGCAAACATGGTGAATGACGATGACACTTGTTTTTTCGTGGAAGTTGATCTGTCATTTTCAGAGGAGTGTTATGATAAACTATCTGATTGCCTTTGGCCCCAGAAAATGGCATGCTCCTGAACAGCTTGGATGAGAAACTTCTCTTAACACTCGTGCCGTGCAAGAAATATGTTATACATAGGGAAACCCTGAGGCAGTACTTGATGTACGGGGTCAAACTTGACTCTGCTCATAGCGTTTTGAGCTAGGAGCAGAAGGCATGAATGGCTCTGTACATCGACTTTAACATCGGGAAATGTGCCCAGGCTGCGAACACATTCGAAAAATCCTTTTTCAAGTTGATGAATAATTCTGTTTATGGAAAAACATAGCAGAATGTCCGCTGGGAAAGGGTCATCAGAGTTGTTTCGAGGTATGACACGATCTGTGGGGCTGCAGACCTGTTAGGACGTCCATCATTCCAGCCACAGCAAAGTATCACCGAAATCTTAGTCCTCATCGAAATGTCAAAGAGTTCTGTTGCATTCAAAAAACCTTTGTACACTGTTGTTGCCATTCTCGACCTTTCAAAATCAACACACTATGAATTTCACTATCAGTACATGTGCACAAAATTTCTTCCGCCTGCTTTGCACCACCTGTATTGTGACACCAATTCCTTGGTGTACTTTGTTGCTTGTGATGAGGTATATAAAGTGATTACCCCAGATTTAAAGGCGCAGTTTGATACACCCAACTATGCATTCAATAATCTGCAAGGATTCCCTCATGAGAAGAAAGGTGTACCAGGATGACGAAAGATGAATGTGTTGGGCATATAATCACACACTTTGTGGGTTTGCATCCTAAGCTTTACACATATGCTGTTGCAAATGAGCAATGTATTCGCATGGCAAAGGTTGTAAAACCGAACATGTTACAATCAGTCAGGTACAAGGATTATCGAAAATTGCACAAGGGTAATGGGGACCCAATACTAGTTCCATTCGCATGCTCACGTCAACACTTAATGTGCAACAAAGGTAGTGTTGTCAAATATGGATGATAAGCGGTACATTGTAACATATGGAATATCAACCTTCCTTGGGGACACTATTGAATACCTCAGTATTTTTTCCCACCCTATGACAGTTTCAATGCCACCATAAATTGATAGACCTCCCAACACCACACAATGCAAAGGGCACCCATATGCCGACACAACACACACCTCCTGTTCCACAGTCATTGCAGCTGGCTATAATCATTATCGCAACTAACTAGAATGATCATCGCAGCTGACTACACCAACTACAAATATTTACAGCACCTGTTGTGAGTCATCATCGATGCTGTTGCTCCCTGTTTGCCTACCTGTAAGGCATTACATAACATCAATAATAACTCTCTTGATACAAGTGTCTTCGATCCAACTTCCCTAGTCAAATATGAAAATCAAATTCCCTGTGGAAACTACATGCATGCATGTGAGTGATTTGCCTCAGTCACTTGGCGTGTGAGTGAGAACTACCCGGATGTGACAAATGAACGCCCCCCCCCCCTTTTTGTGCATGTCTACGAACACACCTCCCGAATGTGTCGCTAGGGAAAATATTGTAGATATTTCGGAAAGAGAGAAGTCAACTCTAATACTCTGAAAATTGTTTCTTGTTCATAAATCTATCCAATTGTGTTTTAATTTGTGTAAATATTTTTTTTAAATCTTGTATTATATGTCAAACACTTTTGTAACAGTAGTGTAGCAATAGTAATAGTAGTTTCAGTGACTGTAGTGCTAAGTTCCAGACCTAAAAAAAGTATGATGAAATGTTTGTAAATGTTGTTGATAAAATGTTATTGATAAACTGTCTTAGTTTGTAAGTTTATTGTTGTTAAAATATTATTATTGAAGAAATATCTTGTTTTCGTAAATAAAATGACTTGTTTTTGTAAAACATTTTTTTGGTAATTTAGTTCTAAGATGATTGTTTTTGAAGTATGTGTTAAATTGTTTTGTAAATATCTGTATAAAAATTGGGATTGAAAGATGATAGTGCAGATGTTTGTTGTAAATTATATCGTTTTTGTGTGATATTGTAAATACTTTGTTTTAAGGATGATTTTGAAATGAATTTTTTTATAATAAAATGTTAAAAATGAATAGTGTGTGATTTTTTAATCATTTTATAATACCTTGTTTCAATAACTTTTTCAATAATATCTTAAGTAAAATGAGTGATGGTTTAATAGTAGTGAAGAGAAATGAGTAGGTATCTATCAGTAATGGTGAGTTGATGACTTGTATTACAAATTTTCAGGATAACCTTTTGATTGCTTTCTCGGCTTAAAAAAACTTACAAACATTTAAATTTAAACTGACTTTGAAGGGCTGAGGGGAAATAACAAAACATTATGGAGAAAATCAAACATAGCTGAATGAATGAATGAATGAAGTTTTGCAAAGAAACGCTGTAGCAGGTCAGTATCTTGAGAGAAACTTGGTCCGTTCAAGTTGTAGTAGGACACGACAGTCTGCTGGCCAACTTTTGTGATACCCCAGGGGAATATATTGAAAACGAAGTCCGAATACCTTCACAGAGGCAGGTAGCAAAGACCTCTGTCATTCCTTGCCTACAATTTACGACTACACCGGACACATGTATACAAATATTTTAAATATTTAATTTTACATACAAGCACATGAATTACAAGAGTTCCTGCTCAAGATACAACACGGTGATGTTTGGAGAAGAAGATAAACATAATATATTTTAACTAGTTTTTAAATAAAATTCAACTCAAGTTATGTAATAATAGCAGTATATTTTCCTGTAAGTTTGCAAGAGTCTGACCTACCTTCATCTCTAGGGATAGCTGTGATTTAATATAAAAGTATTTTATCAGGTAAATATAAATTTTCATGTGCTAACTTTTTTTTCGAATCAATATACTGTGTTTGTGATAAGTAATTGATTTCTGTGTTCAGTAGACGAAAACACAGTTTGTGTTAACAACTCGCATTTTATGTTACCAAGTGACGTGAATTTCACAGATTTAATGGAAATTTGTAGTATGTCTCCATAAAGTGATGCATGATTATGCTTTGAAGGCTTAAGTACTCCTTCACATCATCCAAGTGTCCCTACGATTCGACGGAAATAATGTGTGTTAAAAGCGAATTATTATGAAAATAGTGAAACATTAGTTAAAAAATTATTGTTTCACTGTCTGTTGTAGGATGAATGCAGAGTTTTTCTCCTAAATTTCAACTCACCAGCAAGCTCCACGTATACAACTGCTTATAAGCCGGCGCACATCACACAATTACGCCATTCCTTGACTGTCCTCACACCCAGCCAGACATGTCTTGGGAGAGTTACTTGTGCAATTTCATTACGTGTATAGTCATTTTCATGTACTTGTGTTCATCAAGCATTTAATTTATTTGGATACATCCGTTTTTTTTCTTTCATTAATCAATCATAGGTTATAAGTCGATGTAAGTCATATATCCAAGTCAGTGTTTCACCATCCTCCGAGCCAGCCAAACATGTTTTACAAGAGGTGCGATTTCATTACCCATGTTAATCAATTAATTTCTTTTTACATGTGAATTACATTCCTCATTGCCAGTCTCACAGACAGACAAACATGTAAGGTATGTGCGAGATATGACAAGTAGTGTTATATATCTTGTTATTGTGTTTTTAATTCATAGGGACATTTTTGCTTGGTTAATAAATTCATTTAGGAGAGTCATGTAATTTCTTTTTACACGTGGATTGTGTTTAAAGACAGTAAAATGTAGTTGTTTGTTATACTTGTCTCTCGTGTTATTCATTCATACGTACAACTCGTTTAAAGATTCCTCCTTGTGTAATTTCATAGCTGGATTTCGTTTAGTGAATTTCTACTTGTCGACATCAGATGTTATTCAGGTAGTTAAAATTCTCGCTCATGTTGATTATATTTCTAACCTCGAGACTCATGTTACGTTTAAGACTCACCTAATTCCACTTACTATTCACGTAGTCGTTTGAAATTTCCGATTCGATGCGTGTAATTTATTCATACCTAGAACACTCTGGAATTCTCTTGTGTGCTAAATATGTTCGAAAAAATTCGCCTATCTACCACCATCATCCCTCCAAACACCTTCAAATTAGAAAAATTAGAAGGAAAAAATTATCCTTACCCCACTCTTGCACTAAACTCTGCACCTAAATGAGACATTGCAACCCACCATTCTGGTCAGTCGCCTCAGGACACCACGCCGCCAACATCGTACAGAGCTCCTGCTACCCCAACCCAAAAAGAAAGAAAGATATACAAGAAAAAATGATCCGGTTAAAAATTAACCCATTCAATCAATTTTACATTTTCAATCCATTTAACCCTTTCAATCAATTTAACCATTTTACTAACCCATTCAATCAATTTAATTAACCCTTTGATATCAATTTAATCTTTTCAATTAATCAAAAGTGAGGTGGACCCGGCCGCCCATACTACTCACTGACGGCCATTCATACATCAATATGCATATAAATACGCTCTCTCTCACACACACATACACACACACTGGCATTAGCTTCTTTCGGAAGAAAATAAGTCAAATCTAATGTTTATAAGTTGTTACAATTAAACAGATGTTGCTGGTCAAATTAATTAAATCAATATATATGAAACTTTGTGATAAGGTATTGTATAAATGTATGTCTACAGAAATACATTTTCGGAACAAGGAAATAATATTTCGGGGCCATCGACGATTGAAATGGCGCATATCCTTAGATCACCACTTACAGTTGCAAACTATTGTAGAATTTGTAGTTAGATATAGGTATAGATTATTCTGACGAGATTATAATAATTGAAAGTGTAGTATACATTTTTGAGGGCATAGTCGTCCGCAAATTTCCTATTAACATTTCTCGTAGAATTAGTAAAGGATTACCAAAAGGAGAGAATTGCCGAAGTGATTTCAATCACATGTGGAGACTCGTGACCATGTCACACCTACATATTCATGTAGACAGGATGATACGTCGTCGTTACTGAAATTACACCACACATGTGCACTGAGAATGTTACACATCCGTCATTTCATATATACAGGAGATATGATTTACTAAACATTACTTGGGGATATCATATATTGGCATCACACTCCAAAAAAAAAGGTCTTGATATCTTTCTGGGGTACGGAAAGTTTGCGAGGGAGGTCACAGCCGCTTAGACAGTTGTTGCATTAAGTGGGTATATATTTAGACATAAGGTAGATTAAGAGAAGGAAAAAGTTGTAAGTTTTAGTTCTCTCTGTTTTGCAGTATGGCACAGGGTGGAGCTAAAAATATTTATTTTATTTCGACGAGTTATAAGACGTACTTCGGCCACATTCCATAAAGTGGATTTTGTAAGATGCGAACGTGTTGTGTGTCTTCAAAAATCACCTCCAAGGATGGACGTGTGTATAAGAATATGTATATTTTAATTATTTAAAACACAATAAGATTGCTGCAAAATGTTTTATAAGGATGAGTAATTTGTAATTGAAGAAAAAAGAATATCAATTGTATTGTGTTTGAAAACAATTAAAAAATGATACATGTATAATTTTGTCGAAGGAGGATAAGCACGAGTTAAATAAAATTTTGAGTATATTTTAATGGCAATATTTTGATTTTTTTTAAGGTAACAACTGACGACTCAGATATTTATTTGAAATGTTATAAACGGCGCTCAATGTATTAATGGCAGAGTTGTAAAATGTATGAAATGTAAAAATTGGTTTTGCGTCCTATAGTTCATTCAGTGAGCGAAATTTATTGCATATGGTTTGATTATACGACCTGAAACAAATTTGGAAATGAAAATTACAAATGTATTAATTTCATAAATGAAATTCTGGATGGTAAAGAGATTTTAGCTTCAGAAATTGGTTTTGTTTCCGGGTGACTCGTGACAATGTAGCCTACGCTTTTTCACGAAGACGTCGGATAGGATAATGTTCATACTCAATCCCCGTTATGGCTCACACTTTTGATCGGTCTGTAGAGAAGTAATCGTACGGAACCCACTGCGATCTTAATGTCATCATCATCTTTAGCCTACGAACAAAACCGAGCGACATTAAACCCTGGCATGTTTTTGTCCTTCTTCAGAAAACACAGCAATAAAACTATGAAACACCTAAAATTCACACTGAAAAAAAAAATTGAGGTAAAATTCCCTTACATGTAAGGAAAGCTACATGTAAGGTAAAATTACCTCTTAAATGTAGAGTAAAATTACATGACAAATAAAGTACTATTCCCTAACCTTCCGAAAAAGTATATGACAAAAGTGGGGGAGGAAAATCCCATACAAGTAAGATAAAATTAACTATAGTGTATAACACATTTTTAGAAATCCCGGAGTATTCGTACGGTTATCTCTTTTGTTACCTATATCCTCTGACGAATACTAACCAAAACCTCAACACTAAAATTCCAAACACTTTCTGGTGGATGCCCGCAAACCATTGCCCTCTATCACAATAGGACGATGCGCTATCCATTACACCACGACGACGTGACTGTATTAGTGAATATTAGCAAGTTATAGGATTGTTTCTTCCGCTCGTCCCCCCACTTAGCTATTGAGAATGCTGAAGAGATGCACTCGTCGTAAGGTAATTTTCCCATCCATGTATGGGATTTTCCGCTACCATGTACGTGAATTTTACTCCAGAGAGCGGTAATTTTATCTTACCTGTAAGGAAAACTATGATTACCCCACAAGTTTGCGAATATTACCTTACACGGGTCAGGTAATTTTCCCATTATTTTCTACAGTGCACAAGACACTTTGATCGATGAAACATTTCTACTTCTGAATAGAAGTTTCTTTGTTACTGTACCTTTAAATGTATAACTAATTTGCGGTTCCCTGAAAATTTTTTTAATAAACCTTTGAAAAACATTCTTTAATTCCTCACACTGAACCTTGAAAAACAGGAGGACCACATACCTTATTAATTTATAATCATACACTTTGTGGGTTACTGCTCTTGAACCAGCTAGTTTTGTGTGCTTATCACGGTATTTGTAACTAAAATGAACCGAAATGAAAATGGTAAATTTAAAGTGATTGCATGACATAGTGTAATATGGAAAAGAAAATTAGAATTATTTAGAGTAATTTAATTAAATAATGGCGTTCAGTAGATGTAATGTAAGTCAGCATAGCTGAGAGTGGATAGCCACCTCAGACCCATCGCGGCCACTGCAAAGAAACTATTAGGCACAGCAGGTACACATTAGATAACATGCTTTATGTAATATTGGTAATGATGTTGGAAAAGCAGTTTATTTTTTTAACTATGTTTTAAAATCGAGACGTTTAAACTGGTGTACGGAAAATTTATTTAAATATGTGTTTTATGAACGTAGGAGAAATAATTTTCATACGTTAGTAGTGGCGTATATACCTTCCTAAAAAATTTCTAGTTAGTTTTTATCGGCGCATGAATAAAGTAATCGGGTCCACGACAAGGTTATCTTATATGGTGGGAGGATGCAAACAGGCATGAAAGTAGACCTATATCCTAAACGGTGCTTTCAAAAGCGCTCAATTAACCGCGAACAATCTACGTTGGATTGCCTTCCTCCCCCCTTCCCCGGCCATTGCATGGAACCTTTCCCGAGCTGAAGCCTTGGAAGTTTGCGGCTGGATCGCCTGGCGGCAGGGTCGCCCTACTGCAACCACGCCATGGAGGGCAGGACAAAAGCCACAAAGACAGGACCGTGGCTTACTTAGCCCCCAGAGAAGAGGTAAAGGCTGCGGGGCTTCTTGTACAATAGCGCTCGTTCGCCGGCACTACAACGGACTTTCGAGAACTTTGTCCTGGCTGGGGGTCACCGCACAAATAAATTGCCTGTTATTAGTTTCGGGGTGTTTGGCGGCCGTCGCGCTCGTGTGGGGTGGAGGCCAGAAGAGCGACAGTTGCGCGCGCACCTGCAGTCATGGTTCAGTTTGTGAGTGCCGGGTGAATGCGAGGCTCGAAACCAACTATCGTAAGCGGTTACCTTCCTTCTATGGCCTCTGTGTGCTACTTAAACCTTTGAAGTCGGCTCGCAATCGCTGGAACTGAGGGCAATCTCGAAGTGAGTCATTCGTCTGTTATCAGCCACAATAACAATACCAATTCCATTGGTACGTATGTGTCCACGTACGTGCTCCCTATTGGCCTACGTTGATCATTTTTGAATATATATCGGCCAGTGGAACATGAATTAATTCATCACCAATCAAAACTCGACATGTATGTAACACGATTTACAGTCCATCATGTTTATCCTCCATTTTATCTGGTGCATACATATATATATATATATATCTTTCTTACAGAGAGGAGGAGCCACAGCTACCATTAAGTCACTTGATTCCGAGCACTTATACCACGAGCAAGTGGGAAATATTATAGAGTAACTTTGTTTTGAGACCACGGAACTATATTTAGCTCAAAAATCCGAATCACATTTATTTTTGTTCCTTCTGTAGCAATTATAATGTACATAAGTGTAATATTAATACTAAAATATCATATAGCATGCTTTATCCAACATTAGTATTTTTACGTAAATGCATTATCGTTTTGTTGCTCAGTGTCTCAAGAACAGAGTAATTTTTTCGTCTAACTCAACGAACGTAAGTTACAGTGAACAACAAAATGTATGAAGTGGATAGAGTGCACGTACTTGGTACCTGATTGTCACCTAGACTCACATTCCTCGACTAATTTCCAAAACTGTTCAAATTTCTCATCAGTTAAGTAACTGTTTGGTCATAATAGTTTCAACGATGCGCTATAAATTCATACAGTAACTTTAAACTAGATTAAATTTTATTTCCAAATAATGAAAAACTGTTACATAAAAAAACACCAAACAAATCGTATAAGTACGACCAAATCAGTAAATATTCTTGTCATGTCAGAATATTTTAAGAAAATATCTTGATTATCCAAGAAAACAAATTTTTTGTGCAGCGTGGCTCTTAATGTCATTGAAATTATCCGAGTCATGGTTTATAACGTATGCTATTTAGGGAGTAACTAAAGTATGTTTTGCAGGATTGTAGAATTACAAAGAATTATTTTTAAGGTTAACTTTACCTTACCGCATAATGTTGTAACTATTTTTATACTTGATTTTTTGTGAGGAAAATAACTACGTGAAAAAGTTTTTACTAAGTTTTAAGTCACAAAATGTGCGAAAGAAGCAAAATGCTTTGAACACGATACCTCCTAGGCAACAACGTAAAATTTTCAAGGCAGCAATTTACGTAAATCTGTTTAGCAAGGGCAGTAAGTAAGACTATATTTACGTAGTTCTTAACATACCCCCAGCAGTGTCGTGACCAGCCTCCTTCAAGCGACATGGGAAACCATAAATTTAAAAATGCCGCGGCGAACTCGAGGCGAATGCAGTTTTCGGATCATTTGAAATATGCTTGCGTCGCTATACGAGCAACGTGATTTGAAGATGAAAAACGCTATCGGGACGGAATAACTTTTTCCATAAATCTCAGTATCTAAAGTAAAAGGAAAATAAATAAAGCTCGCCGTCTTTATGGATGCGGGACACGCCACATCGACCGTGGGTTGTCGTGAGCTTGTCGCGCACTCTGTATAGCTGTGTGTGTGTCTGTGTCTGTGTGTGTCTGTGTGTGTGTTCGACGAAAATGTCCCACGGCGCTGGGTTTACCGCTCGGCTCTTCGGAGTAACATATCCTTCCGCGGGAGATGTGCAAGTTCAAACTATTTGACGCCGTTAGGCGGAGACCATAATTTCCGCCTTCCTCTATTGTTTTTTTATATATACACTGTTAAAAAAATTAATTAATTAATGGAAGAGCCGGTAAGGAAATTACCCAGGACTTTCTGAGAATTTACTAACACTTTTTTTTTTTTTCAATAAAGTACTTTCCGTTAATGCACGGAACCTTTCCGTAAATTTGATCTTTAGTTCTTTAATTTCCTGTTTAAATAAACTCGTATACCGAAAAATAAATCCTCAATTTTCGTTACGGGGTGTTTTTACTGTGTATAAATACGGATTTTAAAAAAGCAATAATAATTTACTGTACAGTCAGATTTGAAAACGAATCGAAAGTTTTGTGGCCTGTATAGCCTACGACCTTTTTGTAGCAGCGTAAGGTATAAATAATATCTTATTTTCAGAAATGTGATTTGTGTAAATTTATTTATTTTTTCTCTTTCTGGTAATGTTTTCCAGTGTTTTGAGATTTGCTAACTGTTGTAGGTGTGTGACGCTGCGTTTTGATGTCTGAAGGAATGCGTATAAATTGTGTTGATATAGCTGCCGCAGAAACGATAATTTTCTGGTTACAGCGGCGACGAGATCTTCGTATATTGTATGGTTCGTTCCCAACGCCCGAAGCTGTAGTGAATAAGGAGACGTTTCGAATTTTGGTATTTATGGAGCTCAGCTCCGTTATGTCATTTCGGATCGTGTTTCCGTATGTTAACTGTAGATTTCCGTGAAGATTTCCGTGAATTTACTGCACGTCGCTCTTAAAAGTTTATCCTTCATTCCAATAAAAATCTATTCATTATTTTTACTTAAGAGTTACAATTCCAAATAATTCCTTATTTGGCTAAGTAATTAGTCAAATGAAAATTACCATCAGCGTATTCTTTGCTTAATGTGATGTAGGCCTATATTTAACTCCAGTCTCCAGTTAGTAAAATAGTTTTTATTGGAATAGGTACTGGAAGTAAAGTATGAAATTCAACGTAGTTGTCCGTTTCTTATAGTTACATTATGTTTTGTTATTGGCGCGCGAAAAGGTATAAAAACTGAAGTCTTTTTTTTTTTTGTCAACTCAGTGCACAAAAAAAGTTGAAAGATTGTGGATACCTGTTTTAGGACACAACTTGTCTTGAGACTCGGGATCTTCGGACAACATCTTAATGCCAGACGATCACGTGCTCCAATCAGCTTACCTTTTTCTTAGGACGCCGCTTGGGATAGCGTGATTGTAGACAGTCCCTAACATGGACTGGTTTCTGCGAGTTTGTAGTTACATACTCCTGAGAACGTGTTGGTAACAAAGTGATGCGAAGCGCACTGTGATAAGGGGGCCAAGTTGTCTAATCGCTGTACAATACCGTGCGACGCAGAACCAAACGTCGGGACTTAGACAAACTTAGAATGGTTGTAGCATGTCGCAGTGGGCGCAGGCGATGTTCTTAAACGAATCTACATTCGCCAGATATGGAATATCTCAACTGTTGAAACCATTGAGTTGAACTCAGGGGCGGATCAAGACTTTTTTTTTGGAGGGGGTCACAACATAATTGTGTTGGCGAAGGGGCCATAATAAAAAGCAGGTGGTCCGGATGTCCTCCCCCGGGAAAATTTTTATTTTAATGTGCAAATTGGTGCTATTTAAGCAGTTTTTGAACCTAAACATTGAGTATACAGCTGTCAGAAATCGTAATATTTTTAAAGATATGATTTACTTCAGTGAATAATTTTACAAAGGTACCTATATTAAATCCGGAGCCTTGTACCCTTCCTCGTTTGGGGCCCCTTATGATCGGGCCTCCGTTGTGATTGGAGCAGCCAATGTGTTCTGCGAAGTCGTTTATTCAAACTAATTATGCAAAAATGTAGAAAAATCTCTGATACAATTAAATTTTTATATAAAATTCATATAGAGGTAAATCCAAGACGTCTTATACTATTCTTTGCAAATTTTCACCATCTTAGGCTTTGAACTTCAAAATTCCTAAAATTAGTTATGTAGGCAACCTTTTAAAGCTAAGAGCACAACAGTATGTTATCGGGTTAATAGACAATTTAGGAGAACACGAAGTGAATAGTTATGTGTCGTTTCTAGATGTATCAAAAACACAAACTGTAAATAATCTGATTGTAATTTTAGTGCGATGCACCGTTTTAACACAGTTATTAGGTAAACTTTATTAGCTATTATCTTATTTAAATAAAACACGTTACACCAATAACCTAGAGATAGTCGTTGCAAACCACAGTGTTTAGTTTTCAAACGATACAACCTGAATATATATATATATATATATATATATATATATATATATATATATATATATATATATATATATATATATATATATATATATATATATATATATATATATATAACAAATTTAAAAGTTAATAATGATATTATTTGTAATTTATAAACCACCCTTTAATGTGAACGTACCACATTAAACAGATAAAAAGTACCTGCTTATATAACTATATAACTAGAGCTAATTTTTGTAACTGCTGTAGTTACAACTGTTAGCGAAAAGTAACTGCTTAGCTCGACCCTAGTAGCTACTTACTCGGAAGTGCCGTGCGAGTTAGTTTGCAAGTTTGAGTAACAGCATTCATCACACCTGCGCGGGAACGGACAAAGCGTATTTCATAAATAATATCACAATTGTGTGGCGTAGTCTAGTAGTTCATTCTTCCGTCATGTACTGGTGTGGCATTTGCCGTTGTCATGTTAATAAACAAAAGTGATAAAATACTAAGAGAGTACTCTCAAATAAATATAGTTAATGCTGCATTACTAATAACTGTTCAAGAAACGTTAAAATGCGATCAGCTTTATGGCAAATTCACAAACTTTTTCCGTAACAAAACAAAATCGTCCAAGGTTCTGTGGGGGGGGGGGGTCCATGACCCCCATGACCCTCCCCCCTCCCTTTTGTAACCACGCCTGTTTGAATTGAGATATTTGGGCTGCTCTTAACAGCGAGGTCTTCAGAGCTGATGAGGGTAATTAAGGTGAATATGGAGAGGCGCCGGAATTGGGGGGGGGGCATGGGAGGCGGGAGATCCCCGAGAAGACCCGCCGACCAACGGCATCGTCCGGCGCGATTCCCGCTTGCGAGCATCCGTTGGCCCGGCCGGGATTGAACACGGTTCGCCTTGGTGGGAGGCGAGCTTGCTAATCGCGCAGCCACCGCGGCCCCTATCCCACGCTCGGTCAATAGCTGTTAATAGCACCGTCAAAATCCAAGTGTTCATACAGTAGCTATTCGTTTGCAAATTAGTTTTTTTTTTTTCCCCCAATAGACCTGCGCGTTTAACAAAATAATAATTTCGCTTAGTTCGAATATATTCCAGTTTCACTGAAACTCATTTTCAGAGAAAGTTAACTGACATTTCAAAACATGTCAACGTATAAAAAGTGTGCAACATTATTCCTATATGGCCAGCGTTGCTTGATCATTAGCGCACAACTCTAGTCTTCGAAGGCGTGACCCATTCGTTCACCTGATCTGTCGCGCATCGAACATCTCTGAGGCCGGTTTAAATGCCATCTTCCTCCACGTCAAAGTGTTCGTGATTTGGAGCATCATTTGTTACGACTGAAGCCAGGTCTGCCACAGGACAACGTACGGTGATTGTCTCATTACATGCGCGATGACGTCGACGCATGTATTCAGGCATTAGAGAGTTCGACGAAGCGTTGAAGGTGGTATTCTCATGCGCCGCAGGAAGACGTAAGATTGTCCTGATGCAAGTGTATTGTAATCACGTCGTCTTTGTTTCATCTGTATGCGCTGTTCACGTTAAAATGAGTACTTTTTTAAAGCTCTGCTTAAGTTCTACTTGAATCTACATAGTGAATTCTTCCGTCTTATGTAAAATTAACATTTCCGTTGGCCTCATCACTTTATTCATGCATCGAACAAGTGAAACTGTGAAATTGTTAGAGAAGTAAATATTTTACAAATCTGCTCATTTTTACACTTAAATGTATAAAAAACAGAAAGCGAAAGAAAAGTATGTGTCGCAAATGGTTATCTAACACTTTTTATTCGACGTTAAAACATGGAACTACTTTCCTTCCCATCGTTACCAACTTTACTGTGCGCATGTCACTCAGTGAGCCTGTTAAAATGTATGCCAGGCAGGAGCAGTGCCATTTTTCTAAGGTTCATTTCAAAAGTGTTCACTTTATCGCGAACCGCCTGTAACATCACACTGATAACATTTTTGTTTGAATTCAACAATTCCTGCTATATGTTCAACTTTTTACAGTAGTATATTTAGTGTATTTCATTATGCCTACTGTGACACATCGGCAAGAAACGCGTGTGTGTGTTTGGAAGGTCACTAGCATACACGCAGTTTCTTACGAAGAGTTTCTCATGTTGCTGCTCAAGAAGATCAACCCCCCCCCCCCTCCATCGTAAGAAATTTCCTAATCGAGCAAACACGACGATAGAGGTCGAAGTATCCTGAATACTCGAGAATAAAGGCATGGCACTATGAAGTCGTATGCATGTGTTTGTTTACATTAAGGGAACAAGCAAACAGCACGTATTGGAAAACGCAGGTACCGAGTGCTCGTTATCGTACATACGTGTTCTAATTACTCTGTACGTGCAATTGTGAACTGTGTGCACGGAGTCTATCATTTATCAAGACGACATTTTTTGTATAATATTTGCACCCTCCCCTGGCTTTTTTCTAGAACATTGTTTTAACGCGGGACAAACTGTAGTTTGTGAAATCAGTTACCAAGTAGCCTACATCTCCCTTGCGTGACGATTGATGTTTCGTGCAAAGATGGGGGAATATAGCGTGTTCCAATCTTCACTTCAGGTAGTTACCGGTCCTTGCACTCTGTACGGCGTCCAAGTTCAATTTGCATTAAATGATTTTCTTGGAATACGTAGTTTTGTGCTCATACCGATCCCAGGAACAATATCACATTGCCTTTCTACCGCGGGCATGTCAACCTATTTCCTATTTAATTAATGAGGCACGTTTAGCTTCTAACAGTTGCACAAAAAGGACAATTGCTCTTGGTTTCAACCAAGTCAACAATCTGTAGCGCTATGCGATATATTATAGAAAGTATTTGTCTACACGATACTGTTGTGTTTTTAAATTAAGGGTTTATTCCTGACTGAATGTCCCTTGAACGTTTATCACCTTCTTTATCTTGTCTCAAATGTCGGAATGGATTTTCCTGCATCCTGATTCGTGCGAGACGATGCAAGATTTATTATATTTTGTGATCACAATATTGTCAAATGCGTGATTCTGATAGTGTGTAACTAAGTTCTGTCATTTATGAAGGCGATGCGCCACTTCAGTCACTATACATAAATTATGGGGATGCTATACCCGTTTTTTACCACATCTGTTGTTAGCTTTCAGATGCAGCTATGTGCAATATTTCATTAGCTAATTTTTGTGTACATCGAGGAAAGTAACTTCATTATCATTGCGCTGCTGTGCTTTGCCTAAAATTTCTACATTTCTGCAGCTAACTGGTACATCACTGTGAATTTTGTTATTTTCCTGCAAGTATTCAGTGTGAAACATCTTTTATTTCGTATGTAGTTCCAAGATTGGTCAAATAAAGATAGTTTGCTTTAATTGAACCAGTTTTGGGAAAGAAGTGTATCTACACATCAGGTCAATTCCTTGCATTTAGAATTTTTTTAAATTATTTCAGGCGTATTTGTATTTTTTTTATTAAGAAAATTAAATTCAAAGGGTGGGATAAGAGTCGTGTTATGCCAATCAGTCTTTTCCAGAAATTTAGGGTAAGATAACAGTTTTCTCCCAAAATGACCGTTTTCGGAATTAGATTTATGTCCTGTTCATATAATGATGATGGCAGATGATGATATCATATATGCTTAAATTTATTGTAATTTCAATCTAAGAGATAATTCGCAAATTTACTATATGAGTGTATATGTAGAGTGAGTAAACACGAATGATAAAGTTATTTCCCATACATTCATGCTAGCGTTCCTACATTTGCTCAGGGGAGAGTGAAATGCGTAGTAAACTTCCTAACGTTGTATAGCAGCGACGCTAAACATTCTATATTTGTAGCCAGATATGCGGTATCATTTCCATACTATTTTGAGCCTGCAATCAGGCGATCGCATACTGATATACGTAGAACCGGTAATTGGGACACGAGCCGAACGCCCGAACCACAACACAAGGAACCTCCTCCAATGGGGCGGAATGCCTTGGAGTTTGAAAGTCAACATGCGGCCAATATTAAGGATGGAAACTCAGCGGATACGGTCTTTTGTCTTTGGTCGCCGAGATGAGGATGCCAGGAGATGGAGTTTGTCGAGCGCCGTGATACGTCTACTACAGTCATCAGCCTTCGGAGCCGTGATCCAGATGAAGACTTTAGCATCCAAACTAAATAATATTCTGTGGCTTAGTTAACTTTTGCTATTTCTTTGAGTTCCTCCGATTTAACTTATATTTCATGTAGCGGGTTGTAACTAATATTTAAACAATACAACGATAACCTAACCGACCTACGTCGTTCTATCTTCGAGTACTACGCATCCCCTAAATAATGAAATATAAAATTTAAACTGAACATAAAATTGTAACAATACGATATATGGGTTAAAAACTTCCAATCCAGTTTAGAAGTTTATCAGAAAATTTTTAGAATGTCGAGATGACACTGGATAATGTCACTGCGATAACGCAACAAGTGACTACGGCCTTAATCAAAGCCATTAAGGCTCCATTTCATTGCTTATACAAAAATTCTTCATTTTCGTGTCATGATTTCAGTTTCATACTAGTTATTGGACATTTTTGACCATAGAAAATCTACATCTTACGAGTTGTTTAAAATTAAGAATCTTTCTAACAACTCGAGTTGTTTAATATTTTTTGTTTTTAAATTCATTACGCGTTGTTTGGTAGTTCTAAAAACGCAGGAACGTGTGAATATTTTAAAGCTTATTTTACGATATTTGTGACAAAATTTTACTTTGATAGTTCGGATTTCAAGTTTGTACTGCAAATTAAATCGAGTAGCAGTAAACGTATATGGCAGCATTTTTTAAATCACAAAATGGAAATGAAAGAATACGATATAGTGAGTGACGCTGAGCCTTAGCGAGTCATGTTAGCGAACAGGGACCCTTTAGCTTCTACTTGTAACTGCGCAAGTTGGCGCCATTAAATTATCGAGCAGGTAATTCGTGAACTAGATATCCAACTAAGCAATAAGTTTACTACGGTACGGTCGGAACCCAAATTACTCACATTTAGAAAGCGAGACGAATTCGACAGTCTCAAATTTCTCGTAGATATTCGCATCTCTTCCTGATTGTACATTACACCGTTGCGCGTATCCCATCGTGGAAAAACCGAATTCGATTCCTGGCGGCGTAAAAAACCTGATTATAGCATGTTGGGAAACATGGTGGAAGTTGCCTTTGGGCTAAATTAGAGGACATATAGTTGATTATCTGGTTAGAAAACATTTTTCTTTGCAAAATATTAAAATATTTTAGTCGTATGCCTACACAACTACATAAATAAAGAAGACAAAATCTTACAACGTACTTAAAATTATAATGGTTGGAAATATCGAATAACACCCAACTGAATTTTGCTAGGGATGCGCCGGCCCCTCGCTTCCACTATTTTCCTCTAATTTAAGCTGCAGCCCCTTATGGACGTTTGGTAGACGTCGGGCAGATGTTTTGCAGTAGACCTGTGGAAAAAATATAGGTTTTATTCTGTGCTTTAAAATCTTATTTTCCGGGCCTAATTTTAAAGGTGAACGTTTTAAATAGGGGCCAACCACCGCCATCTTGGATTTATGGAATTTTCGCCACAATCTTCGTCACGGATTTTGTAATTTATTTTAGCAACCACAGGGCATAAACGTTGTTTTGCACATTTTCTAAGATCGCCATTGCTCGACTATTGCTACTAGTGTTATTTCTGTAATCACCCGCAAGTAATAGTTACTTGTCCCTTGTCACTAGTGAAAAATTAATAAGGGGAGTGAAACTGTAATAATTTGATAAATCTTGAGAAGCTATTATCTATACTGGGTCTTGTGGAATATGTCGTTAAACATTCCTAAATATAAAATGTAGTTATTATAAATATAGTGAATAAATCCAAGGTTGACTGGCTTCCTTAAGGTTAATGTCAAGAGGTCAGTATTCTCAGAGTACTTACATTTTCCCCAGCAGCCTTTCAATTTATCGCTGCTACAGCCACACCTCGCTTCACCCCCATCAGCGCCAAACACTTTGCCTATTCTGTGTTACCCATCTCTTTCCCTTCACCGCCATTCAGTGTTCGAGTCAGCAACCGTATATTGCACAGACGGTGTCCGCCAGAACCGCATTTTGTACCTACTTTAACATTTTTTCTTTAATTTGCCGTAGTTTTACGGCTCCGCTATCAAATATTTGTGTAGCTTTTATTTGTTTTTGGGAGCAGATCAATTTAGCTAATCCTCTTTGTCGGAAACAACAAAAAAAATCAAGATTCCTATCAGACTTACATACGCACACACGCCTACCAAGTGTTTGTGAAAGGGTATGTGTATTTCAAATATTATAATGTGTGTCAAACACCTCTATTAAAATAATATTGCAGTTTCTGATGGAATGGGGAAACGTCAAACAAAGTCGATTAAACTCATATTTGTTGTATGGTTGATAGAGGCCGGACCCGATGACTACAAGACAGTTGCCTGAACACTGAAAGCCGCTGGAGACTAATATAGTTGCCAGAACCTCCAAAAATATTTCCAGTCGTACTCAACCCCCGTCCCCTCCCCCTTTTTTTTCCTAATGTACAAACCCTTTAAACCCTTAATATTAAGCTGTATGTTCTATTTTGGAAACATGACTGCGCTGCAAGCAGTGTAACAGGCAGGTGCCGCCATCCACATCACTTTTTGTTTTAAAAAAATAATTCGCAATATTACATCAGTGTGTACTTCATTGAAAAATCGCTAATGGTAAACCATATTCTCCTATATCCATGATAACGTTCCTACATTTTCTCAGGAGGGAGGCTAATGCGTACAGTTGAGTTAAGTGATTTGAGCGGCTCTTAACAACCAGGTCTTGAGAGCCGATGAGGGTGAAATGAGGTGAGAACGGAGCAGTACCGGAATGCAAGGACGGGGGAAACGGGAGATCCCCGAGAACACCCTGCTATGGATTTTGACTTAAGGTCATATCCGTACAAGAGAGGTTAGGGGCGTAGCTGGAATGATAGTTAATGGTGGAGCTTTTATGATAACAGAGGGGGTGTATTCATGACATGTGAGACACAAACAATACAACACTGAATGAATTACCGTAACGGGGAGCGTCTTTAAATGTTATTAAGTTATTGACATAAATTAAGTTACGAATATCTCACGCCATTTCTCTTTATATCGAAGTCGGACAGTCCCCACAGTATTCTTGATGGTAACAGAGGGGGTTTATTCATGATATGTGAGACACAAACAATACAACACTGAATGAATTACCGTAACGGGGAGCGTCTTTAAATGTTATTAAGTTATTGACATAAATTAAGTTGTGAATATCTCACGCCATTTCTCTTTATATCGAAGTCGGACAGTCCCCACAGTATTCTTGATGGTAACAGAGGGGGTTTATTCATGATATGTGAGACACAAACAATACAACACTGAATGAATTACCGTAACGGGGAGAGTCTTTAAATGTTATTAAGTTATTGACATAAATTAAGTTGTGAATATCTCACGCCATTTCTCTTTATATCGAAGTCGGACAGTCCCCACAGTATTCTTGATGCCGGAGGCTGTGTCTGGCTGATCATCGGATGACGGCGGCGGTCGGACACAGACACAGCCATGTTGTGATCTTCCCTGGCTGCTGGTCGGGTGCGGAAATTTGTCGGGCCCTGCCTTACAGCGGCCTATAGCGGCGCGTTGTTTAAACATACCTATCCCCGATTGCCAGCTGGTGGAGGGGGGTGTTGCTGTAGGCCCTTCTTTTGCAATACGCCGTTGTAATTTCTAGCATCCTGGAGTTGCGATGCCAGGTTCATGCGAGGATTCCAAGTTAGGGATCTTTCATATAATCATAACAACCCGCCCATCGGCAGCATGATTTAAGCTTGCGAAAATCTTGGGGCGGCCCCGCTGGGAATCGAGCCCGGTTCGCCTTGGTTGAAGGTGAGAAGTACGACCACTAGACCACCGCAGTCCCACATCCGTGGAAGGATATTTACTGAATGAGACTTGTTCGTTGCCGCAGCCTATCCCAGGGGCTTGTTGCTGCGGGTTCGACTCATGCCGCGACGAAGCGGGTTCGACTCATGCCGCGACGAAGCAGGAACAATACTGCAGAGCAGGGCGAGGGAGCGTCGATCATACCCAGCCGACGCGTCATTTTAAATCTCGGCTCGTAAATTTCAATTTTCGCCCCGCGGCGGCGCCACTCCGGGTAATTGCGAGCGGCCAGATAGTGATGGAGGGGCGTTTTCCCCTTCTCTCCCGCTACAAAAACCTCGCCATGGCAATAAAGGTGCTCGCTCGCGGCGGGAGAGGAGCAACACGAGGCGAAGAAACGCGTCTTTTCATCGGCGAGGCGTCCGCCCTCTGCGCTGGCGGCGGCGTCGCCACGCTCTTTTCGTGTTAACAGGTTGCGCATGCGCACAACGCAATTTACACGTCGCCCTCGCCATAGTACGTAATTTATCACTGTGGCAGCACACGTGTTTAAAGGCTGTTCACGATAAAGTGACTGCCCCCTGCCAGCATATATTTTAACGGGCGCTTTGTGTGACATGCGCCCAGTAAAGTTTGTAACGATGGAGGGAAAGTAGTTCCATATATTAACGTCGAATAAAAGGTGTCGGATAACAATTTATAATGAGTTAAATTATTTATTTCGCTTTCTGTTGTTTTGCTAATGCATCGAAGTGAAAATAAGAGCATATTTGTAACATTTTCTTCTTTCTAATAATTTCACAGTTTCACTTGACCGACGCATGAATAAAGTGATGAGGCTCATTAAAACGTTAATTTTACATGAGGCGGAAGAATACACAACGTGTATACAAGTAGATCTTAAGCAGTGCTTTCAAAAGTGCTCATTTTATTGTGAATAGACTTAGGTGAGTGTAGTCTATTCGCTGTTTTTTCGCACTTTCTGAATCTAACCTTGGAAAAACCACCCTAAGTATGACGTGTTTGGTTATTTCCGAAATATGTCATGTATTAAAAACGTTCTACACTTCTGTCAACGTGAAAGTACCTTATTTTTAGTTAAATTGCAATGTTACTTATATTTTAATTATGAAATTATAATATTTTATCTGTAATAAATATGAATAAAAACGGAGAGAAAACAGGTGCGTTGGTAATACCTAATAATAAATAGTTCTTATGAAAAATTATTGGACTAAGTGCTCACAAATGCGGTGCGTTGTCCTTTTGATGAGTTTTCTAGACTTGGTTAAGCTTTCTTTGTGTGAGGCGGAGGAATACCCTGAAAGTATAACTTTAGCGAGGCTTCGGAAAATTTGGAAGTAACCATCATGAACGAATTGTGCATTGTTTAGGTAAGTGGTCAGTTGTGTTAACAGGATTTTATTTTGGGAGGGCGCAGAGCCACGATTTATGAAACGAACACTTTGCATAGTAAAAATAACGCATATCTCAATGTAAAAATATATTATAATTCAAGTCCACATTCCAGGTAAACTTATTGAAAAGATTTCGTTAAATTTTCAGTGCATAATCCTTAGTTAATTTTCCTAAATTTATTCACATTTATTTTTTTATATTTTCTTGCGTACGCCAATATGACAGTGGCTGAACTGCTAGTGTATTTTGTCAAAATTACTAATTCATAAGACGATGTTGTACAGTAAAATTGTAAATGCACGAAATAATAAAGCTAAACAATTTTTGGAGCTCGTTTATTAATATTTTTACTGGATTCTTGAAATAAACGACATACAACAGCCACGCACAGTAATTAAAATAATAATAGTACGATAACGTAGCGAGAGTTCGCCCAACAATAATCGAAAGTATCCGAAGATGACAAAGACGAAATGTTTTGGCTAGCAGCTGCTCCTACCCAGCGCGCGGCGTGTGGTCAACTGTTGCATGGTTAGCTGAGTTTTGCTCAGTGCTATACCTAATCGTGTGCTAGTTTACACATCGGCCACTTGAAAGTAGTAGTGCAGTAGGCGTCACAGTACGTATACCTAGCAACTGTCTCGTGAGTGGATGCATTACTGCTGCGTGTGCCGAGTGTGTACAGCACTGAGCAAGCACCAGTTTACCTTGCAACACTAAAGGCTGTTCACGGGCGCACTAAGTGACATGAGCTCAGTGAAGTTGGTAACGATGGATGGAAAGTAGTTACGTATCTGAAAGTCGAATAAAAAGTGTTACATAACCATTTGTGATGGTTTAAATTATTTCTTGCGCTTTCTGTTTTTTAATGCATCGAAGTGTAAAAATAAGCATATTTTTTAAATATTTGCTTTTCTAATAATGTCACAGTTTCACTTGACCGACGCATGAATAAAGTGGTGAGGCCCATGGCAATGTTAATTTTACACAAGGCGGAAGAATACACAACTTGTATACAAGTAGATCTTAAGCAGGGCTTTCAAAAGTACTCATTTTACCAATAGCATATACTTCTCCTGCCCACTGCTCGCCATTCCTGGGCGAAGTGAGGTAGTGCCAGGAAGAGAATTCGCCTGTTTGCTACCCAGACCTCTCTGGGGATCACTCTTCGCTTCGCTACTCCCCTTCCCATCTGATCACGTGCACGCTCCTCTAAAGAAAGGTGATATTCTCTTCACTTATCTTCGCCTCGCCTCAGTGGACAAGCAATTGAACAGCTCATTGTTCCGCCGCGTCGATAGATGGCGCGCTGAAGCATATCTCACGGATATCGCCTGGCGATCGCCTTCTAACCGATTCGTTTCTTTTTTCTTTTCTTTTTCTCGGAGAGAGAGAGAGGAGTACGTGAGTTTTGGGTGTGCAAGCACGCTATGCGTAGCTGTAGTTTGAGACGTTTGTAGGACAGTATAAAGACACAAAGCCAAGAGAAATGTCTGTGTTCCCCCTCCCTTCGTAATGTAACGTATTAACAACTATAGTCCGATAGCGGTTACGTCAAACCTTTCTGAAGCGCACTGTTTAAGTTGTACTTCCAGGATGTTCCTTCGCCGCATGCAAACAAAGCTTAATTAAGACTAGAAATTTACACGGACAACGCGCCGCATTCGTAGTGTAAAATATTCTGCACTAGATCAATTTGTTACTAGGTAGTTCCAACACCCCCTATATTCTTCAGGTTTTTATTTGAATTAATTATAAATGAGATATAATTTATAGATAGAATATAAGTAAAAGTTCAGTTTAGCTAATAATAAGGTACTTTGTTGATAACATGTGTATAAAACGCTTATAATACGTGAGGTGTTTAGGAAATAACCAAACACTTCATACATTGGGTGATTTTCCAAAGGTTTGATTCGATAAGTGTGAAGAAACCGCTAATAGACTATAATAAAGTTAATTCCACTACATGTTGGGAAGTTAAATGTTATAAGTTTGGCAAAGGGAAGCTTTTCGCCACTAGGTAAGCACTAGTGTCGCATGTGTACCAGATTATATCTATTTTCTACTTTAAAAAACAGGATAATAGCGATAATCATATATCATATCTAAAATAACTTCGTAACTAAGTAAAATTTTTAATTAATTAATTAACGTAGCTTAAAATTTCAAAATACTGTGGTAAAAGTCGTTTTGTTCGTTACCTGAATAGAATTAACCTTAACTATACTACTGCTAGGCTCATTACTGTTGTAGCAAACAGAAGAGTAAAATAATTGTTTGGTTTTTACTGTCAATTGGTATACTTTGGAATAGATAACTAATTTGATCCTCTTAGGGCAATTTTCATCGACTAATTAGTTCAAATCCCGCGTGGGAGAAGCCACGGCGAACAGCCAGCGGTATAGCCACTTGTATAGCCTGTTCGTGTTTAAATTAGTACTTTTTAAATCCCTATTCAATATATACTTCTCCACCCGTTTCACAACCTCCCGCTTTTTGTAAAATTGCCATGAACGACCCCACTTTAACCATGCATCGCTCGAGTGTGACTGCCAGGTCGTTGAGAAAATAAATATGTTACACGTTAATAGTTACCCATATGTGCATGAAACAAACTGAAAATAAGTTAAAATAGTTTTACTGACCGTAAATGTAAACATTACCGTAAAATGCTGCCAACTTTACCAGCAACATGCTATCCATGTAAAGGCTGTTCACGATAAAGTGAGCACTTTTGAAATCATCCTTAGAAAAAAATCACTTCCCATACCTGCATATATATTTTAACGGGCGCACTGAGTGACATGCGCACAGTAAAGTTGGTAACGATGAATGGGAAGTAGTTCCGTATTTTAACGTTGAATAAACAGTGCTAGGAGACCATTTATGTTAGTTTAAATTATTTCTTTCGCTATCTGTTTTTTTTTATGCATGGAAGTGCAAAAATGTGCATATTTGTAAAATGTTTACTTTTCTAACAATTTAACAGTTTCACTTGACCGACGCATGAATAAAATGACGATGCTAATCTTTCATAAAGTGGAAGAATACACAACGTGCATACAAGTAGATTTGTAGCAGGGCTTTCAGAAGTGCTCATTTTACTGTGAATAGCCTGTACCGTTGATGGTTATGAACTCAAACTAGAGGAACGGCTAAATTCGGTTTCGGATGCACCAGAAGATATTTCCACCAACCTAGCAAACCACATTCTTCTCCTCAGGGCTGGGGATAATTTTCAGAGGTTGATTCAGAAAGTACGTAAGCAGTCGTATCGAACAACTGCAGCGCAGCATCTCGGCCGACGCGTAGCCTATACATCAGTCCCCTCGGCGGTGTTAATTACCGCGTGTGGCTGAGGGAGGACGGGCCACGGACAGAAAGATGAGTGCGAACCTCGGCGGAAATTTTGAAAAGCCGTTGGTACAACTTGCGGACCAAAACACTGAGACACCGCGACGCGCTCTCCGCTGCTCCCAGCGATCTCTACTCCGCACACACGACCGAACTAAAGCGGAGGAAGTAATTTCTCTTCCTACTCTTCTCGTCTGCTGTTCCACCGTCTTTCTGTTTCCCTTTCGCCTGCGGTTCGCGGCTCACAGGGCGGTATTCCACACTTCCGTTTACCCTGGTTTCAATGGTTTAATTAGAGCTTTCGTCCCCTCTAACATTCTCCCCGGTAATTGTGGTTGAAGGTAATACGTGGGCCTACGTAGTATATGTTTTTATAGGTTGCAACGAAATACTGTTCAAACTATGATGTGAATGTATGCTCCCATTTCATGGGGAAATTTCCGTAGTTTCTTGCTATATGTCAATTTTTTTTTTTTTTCCCCTCCTTTTAGGTTGTTCAGACGGAACGAGTATTTGTTTATATATAAAGCGTTAACATTTTAAATATCGCGTGCCTGTTTATAGTAAGGGCTGTCAAGAGAACTTAACAGGTTGTATCGAAAGGCTTATGTGCTGCTTACAGGTTGTAAAAAAAATAGTAACAATAATGATGTCGAATGAGTTTACCCTGGGGTGGTTGCCGTCCAAGGCTAGGAGATCTTTCTAAGGCACGAAAGTATACTGAGACGCTTAACATCTAAGGTTCGCTGTCAGCTTTATTATTATAAGAATTGTGTTCAGTCATAGCTTCAGAACAGCAAGAACTCTTGCATTGTGCACTACTACAGACATTCTCTTACTGGCAATGATGAACATTAGCATGGACAGTAGAATGAAGCCAGTTATAAGAATTTTTAATTTATATCCTTTTTCGTACAAAACTGAAAATCGAACGAAATTAATAATTTAGTGCAGAGATAAAATAAATTGTTGATGTTATGAGAAAGTAATAACTTCCTGTGAATTTGTTAATGCGATTAACAAGTATTTCATTCCGAAGTTTTGAGATAAAATTGAAACACAAAATATAAGTAAGATTTTTGCCACGGATGAAACAAGTTTCGGGTTTCAAATAAATTTCTACACGACTCTCCCGTGGCTTCATAAATACTTCAGCTAATATAAAACTTTGTGTTAAAGTAACTAATTTTAAAATATTTACGAATCAATAATTAAAATTAAAATGTTCATATTTACGCTAACAAACATGTAAGTTATCATTAATACTATGTCACGAAACCGTAAAATATTCTCGAAATCTAGAAAAAGTTTGACTCTTGCACGGCTTCGAAGGGATTCCCTAGGAAAATATCGATGTAAAATAAGTTTGCTCGTAAACGTACGTGGGGCTGCGGAGGTGTAAAGAGGTCACTTTCATTTAAAATTTTAAGCTACGTGAACAATTAAAAAAAAAATTCACTTAGTTAAGTGGTTATTTAATATTTGATTTATGATTATAGGAATAATTGTGTTTTTTAACGTAGAAAATATCCAGTACACAAAGCGACGCTAGCGCTTACCTAGTGGCGAAAAATTGTATTTGCCAAACTAAAAGCATTGAGCTTCCTAGCCTGAGTAGAATAAACCTTACCGTTATGTCTCTAATTTCCAAAGAATTCAAATTCCCTGGAATGCGTATCGCGGTGTTGGGAGAGTCCGTCCCAATAATTCTTTGTTATACATTGCACGGATACGTAAGAAAACGGACTCGGAAACGAAATGTGTACAAGCCGATGACTTGGGATGAACTTTAACTATTCTGCAATACGAAAAAAGGTACAG
The DNA here is from genome assembly GCA_029891345.1 of Dryococelus australis. NCBI lineage: Eukaryota > Metazoa > Arthropoda > Insecta > Phasmatodea > Phasmatidae > Dryococelus > Dryococelus australis. The sequence goes on from CM056995.1 coordinate 310,414,601, forward strand.
TTTTGCAACTAGCAAAATAAAAAATAGCAAATTACTGATATAGTTTCTATAATATACACATCTCATTTTGTATATTTTAAAGTATTTAAAAATGCATATATACCGTTGCCGAACCATGTGCACTTATTTATTAATACAATAAAATGGGGTGGGCTGTCTTATCTACACGGCCGTAGGTATTTTTACGTGACAACGTCTTTGGGAGGGGAGAAGGAGTAAAAATGATATACTCTGTGGCCTTGTTTAAATCAAATTATTTGTTATTTGCACGCAACGGGAGTACAGCGGCGGTGTACAAACGATTGAGTATTGGGCGATGGTATGAGACGTAAGATATGAAACGTAGGGTCTCAACGGTGATGTCATATAACTCCGGAACGGATTGAGACAACTGAGCTATCCATTTAGTATTATATTTGTCTTGCCAAGCACTATTCATTTTGTTAATATCATTAGTGTCCTTTTCGCCTAACTCGTAGTTTTTAACTATTTTGGTTTGTAATCTGCAAACAAAATGATTATTGGTTAGAAAGTCACAATGTGTGTTTATTATTTATGACTCTTCGGTATGTTTTTAGTTACTCTTTTTTTTTTTACGCACAAACTGACACCAGATTGCTCCGATCGGATGAGCCGTTCGGTCGCTACAGCGGTCTTAAGCATACTAAACCGCTCGAAATCAGAGTTTCTGCAGCGCGGCCTGATGACGTCAGAACGATAGGTTTGTGTGTGAAGCATGAAGCCAAAGGACCGACCTACACTATCGTACAATTTACATTTAACGCACTGCTCATTGTCAACTAACAAGTAATTGCCACGGACCCGAGAGCATTATTTCGTGACTCTCACTTTCTGAACATAAGGGGCTGAGTTGTAAGACGGTGTCACGTCAAAAATGATAATCGCCACTGCAAATCGAAGCGCCTGTCGCCGTGTCTACCACAATGACCACTAAAACGAATATCAACAAATCAAATACTCGATTCCTATTGGCTTCACGGATTCACGGATACTGAGGAGTTGGGACATGCCCAGCTTTCTTACGTGTATTCGTATCCGCCTGCGTGTCTGTGTAGAATGCGCCTTCTGGCCAGACTTGACGTTGAGACAGGCGTTTAAAATGTTTTATAGGCAGTTCACGGTAAAGTGAGCACTTTTTAAGGCCTTTCTAAATTTTTCCTTTCATCCAATCGTCATCTTCCTGCTGTATTTTAATATAAAAATTGCAATGCTACCAATAAATACAGTGTATATGTTTCACCACCCTCAAAATTTAATACCTGATGCTGTAATAAGATATATTTATTAGTGGTTAAAGCCTGTTGGGAGGGCCTTAAAAAGTGCCCACTTTACCGTGAACAGCCTATACTATGGATTACCCTTAAGGCTAATGGAGCACAAACATCGTATATTTATATAATTTTTGTAGCAATTTGTTTTACAGAGGATTTTTCGAAACTTTTAGTTCGACAAAACGTAAATAACAATTTCGAAGACCTTATTACATTGTTTAAAAATTGTCTGCGTTCGTTATTCTCGGAGCTCTGATTGACGATTAGAAAAAAATTATAATTTCCTTTATTCCATCAGTGCTCCAAGACTAATGATGGCAATGAAAATCTAACAACGTAATGAGGTGTTGAAAATTATTATTTACTTCTTGTGGCGCCAAAAATTTCGATAAACCTTTTGGAAAACGACTGATATCCAAAATCGGGTAAGTATACTGCCTCCATGTACCATGGTCCTTAAGTAGGGGATGTCGGTTGGTTCACGTCAGGCGTGAGGTGAGGCCTGCAGCAGTTGGCGGGGCGTGGTCCGGGGACTGCTGAGGGCGTGCCGGGAATACCGGAGAGGCGAGGGCCCGAGTGCACATGAGGTCGAACTGCCGGGTAACTAGATCGCCGTCCCTCGTGCGCGACTGATGGAGTTGCCGCGGACGCCGGAGGGGGGCGCTGTCGTCTTCGGGCCGCACGTCCCGCCCCCAGAGCTCTGCGATGTGGAGATGTATCGATCACGAAACAGTAGGTGTGTTCGCGTAGTTTGCTATTCTGCTAGTTTAATACTATTTCTGCTAGTTGCCGTTCGTGTTACCGGAAGCACTTTTTTTTTTGTACGCTGTTCGGTTGGCGGTAGCAATCGCTATTTGTGCTATAAAAAGGAGATATTTCTGCTCTTGCTCGCCGAGGTACAGCAGAAGTATCAAAACGAGCAAGGTGGAAATAAAATGGCCACCAAAATAAAATTACAAACGTCGACGTGTCTTGATAGTGTCGATTGCAATTAGTAATTTGCTTTTACGCAGATTGAAGAATAGAATATGTTTGGGTATCCTGTAAGAAGTGCAAGAAGTGCAGAGGGAAATAAAAATAACTAAAACACATTTATCCTCGAAAGTAAGTTATCTTTAATGGCCAAATTTTTTAATAAACGTAAATTACACATAAACAATAATGATTATAAGAATTTTTTAAATAAAATTTTGTTCATTTATTTTTTATGTGTAAATTTACTGCTGTTAGTCGTTCGTGTCGTCCTGCCGAGAGTAACTGCTGTTAGTCGTTCGTGTCGTCCTGCCGAGAGTAACTGCTGTTTTTGCTACTTTTCCGCTCGTGAAAAATATCACTTGCTCTCAGATAGTAGAAAGAGTATACCACGCGAACAAACCTATTATTTCTCAAATGTCGCAACTGCCGTGTCGTCCAACAGTGTTGCGCAATTTTCGCACGAAGTTTTGTTACAGCAGAAGTGTTTATTAAAGTCACGGGAGTGGCATATTGGAATTTTTTTTATATCCCACACTAAGTTCACCTTTTTATACAATATTATCAATATGCGATATTAAAGATACACGATTTTGGCGATATGCAGTATTATCGATGTGCTATATTATCGACAGATGTTAACGATATGCGATGGCAATATACGATATTTGCGGTACCAACATTTGCGTTAACAATATAAACAATATTTTCGATATATCGCCATAGATTATCATTACTCTCTGGCGTTAGCGTGTGATGAAGTGTTGCGAGGTAAGCTGGTGTTTGCTCAGTGCTGTACACACTCGGCACACGCAGCAGGAACCAGTAACCAGAGTGGAGCCGGGACAAACTGAATGTACTGCGGCCACTCACGAGAGAGCGGCGAGGCACCCGTTACACAAGTGCTGTGACGCCGACAACTGCGCTACTACCACGTTTAAGTTGTCGATGTGTAAACTAGCAAACAATTAAGTACAGCACAGAGCAAAATACATCTTGCCTTTCTACAGTTCACCACACGCCGCTGATCTACGGAAACTATAAATCACACAGACTGATTCGGTCAACGTTATTCAAAAAGATTGTATCGCATGGCCTTGCCCACCACCAAGAAAGCCCGTCTTCACACAACTATGGAAGAGCCAAAACAAGTAAGTGAGAGATATTTGGATGCCGCGTTTAAAATCTGTGTTCCTCATCGACGGTGAAGGCGCAGCGAAGTGACGGTGGAGCGCCGGCGGAATGCAGTGGCCAGTGGCAACGTCCGCCACGTTTCCCATCAGTCGGGGGTACGGCCTCACCTGCAATCAAACCCGGTTGTTTCGCCATGGTCGGTAATTAAGCAGTCTCTATCATTTTAGCCTGCCACCGCAGCCTTTGGACCAGCACAAGAGAAATAAAGATGATGAATACCGATTTCCAGTTTCTGCTAATGTCCCCATCACTTGCTTACGATTTGCTAGCAGAAGACCTACTTCCAGAATCGCGTGATCAGGTAGTAACGTAGCGTTTTCTTATATTTAGTTTCCCCAACATATATGTCGTAAGTATATAAAAATTATATTGGATACCTAAATATATCTTTGTTTCATTAGAACCAAGGAGATATCTGGGGAGGCCCTGCTGCTATATCGTTGGTCCAACAATTGGCGTTGTCTTTCAAAATGCGGTGTAGTGTACGTCACCATTGTAGGTAGTACGCTTAGCATGACAATTCTAGTAATCTAAGGGATGTCAGTGATCTCTTCCATGCGTCTATTGCCAAGGGTTGCGATACTAGCATCCACCGAGTAACACACATGATTAGTTCATCATCTCCCGGGTGTGGTCAACATTTTAAATTTATATTTCTGGCTTATTCGCTATTTTTATATAATTTGTCAGCTGCACAAATTCTGTGCGTATTTTTATGAAACATCTTTGGAATATATGTACATAAAACGTTTACTTGTGCTAATCATTATGCGTAACTCATACACATGTATAATTAAGTTTATTTATTTTTGGTTAAGTAAAACGTGATATTTTACTATTATTTAACAACTTTGTTTTTGTTCACTTCATATTTAATTGCAGTTTAATTATTGTAACATATCAACCATGAACACACGTGATGAAATCTCTCCAAAACTTTATAGCTAGCAAAGGATTTGCTGAAATCAGAAAAATCCGCATGCCATCAGCCCCTTGAATGAATCTGTTTTGGTTTTGGTTGCACTGGAAAAAAAGTTGTGAAGATGTTGGAGAACTGTGGTAACTGCACCTGTTGTCTTCTCGGCCTGAGTTTGTTGACGTTACAATCCAACTTTCGGCAACTTGGGTGGAGTGATCGGGGAACGGGAATTAATGTACCTTGGAGAGACAATAAAGAGAGTCGAGTTGCAGGGGGCAATATCTTCAGAAACAATACGTTGGTGACACCACATTGGCAAATCAATAATAGCGAGTTGGAAGAATGCATTGGTGGAAGGGGATATTTTTTTCTGAAAACGGCACTGTGTTTTAACTCTAGCCCATTATATGGAAGGGCAGTGTCGCACAAGGGCAAGTAACTGTACGACATAAAAAAATCTAACATTTTTAAAAAAGTTCTAAGTTGCAAGTATTAAGGTGATAAGATATTTTTCTCACCAAAGATGAAATTGAGAATTCGGTCAACCTTTGTTCTTTTCCTTTGTGTATGATCTCCCCCATTAATAAAATAAAAGTTACTTTCTTTGGTGTGGTATATGAATCAGTTTTTCTTTAGTAAAATTTTAAATACAGCAAAATGCTTCTTTCGTACACGTAGTAAGTTGTGTGAGGACTTGTGCGAGTAAGCTGACATTGAGAATACTGACATATTACTTTCTGTAGCATTGTAAGTCTGAAAAGTTATTTAAACAAGCCTAGAACAATTGTGACGATTTCGTTATTATTATTGCATTAATAACGCACACTTTTCTTTTCTCTTTTCTGTTATCCGTGTGCTTCGGCTTTTTCTGTCTCTGTAGAATTTTATGTATTGTTATCATTGCAGTAATGTCACATGTCGCATTTGTGTCATCTCGCTATCGTGCTGTTCGATGAAACCGAAAACGGTATTCGGTGATGGAATGTTGCTTGGCCTAATTCTCCCTTTCAGTCGAATGGAGCTGAAGGTTGGTATGTTCGCAAGGACTTGCGACAAATAAAGCAGTCAGCTGTTTTACATGCTAACCTCCGACAAAATGCTTGTCTTTATCAAAGATTGGAAACCACATCTCGTGTGATGTGAGAGGAGCTGCATTTTCGCCCACAGTTAAGATTGTGTCATTCCTGTCATTTACCAACACGCACGTTTATTTCTCCGAATCTCTCACCGTCGCAGTGGGCCGCGGTGGCTTAGCGGTTAGCCTGCTCGCCTCCCACCAAGTCGAACCGGGTTCAATCCCCGTTCGGGTTACCGGACTTTCGCATGTGGGAATCGTGCCGGACTATGCCACTGGTCTGTGCATTTTCGCAGGGCTCTCCCGTTGTCCCGCCTTCATTTTTTTTTTCATTCCGGCGCTGCTCCGCACGCACCTCAATCACCCTCGTCGAAGACCTCGCTTTTATCAGCCGCCCAAATCACTTTACTTCACCTCCTCCGTCTAACACTTCCACTAGGTTGGCAGCTTAATTGGCTATGAACAACAGCATGTTGGACATATTTGTAACTATAAATTTGTAACAGAAAAGTCTCACATGAAAAATAAATAAATACTAACAGGGCGAGAGTTGACTACGCTACTTTCAAATGATGTATTGGCTGTGTTATTTGTCTTACGGGGACGCTGGGAACAGCAAAGAAGATCGGGACGTCTTGAAGAAAGTGATCTCCTCTGAATTACGGGAAAACTTTTCTCATAATGAGTGTTGGACCGTAGACTAAAGGTGAGGTAGGCCGATCTCGCTGGCTGTGCGCAAACCAATCCCCGTGTCCCAACAATGAACTGCTTTTTTGCCATCACGACTACCAAAATCGGCGTGGATTAGAGTTGAGGTTAGAACACTGTTTAGTAAACATGTTCTTTGAGACGTTTGCATACTTCCTCTAACCAATTTGGAATACTGTTAGATTAAATTCAAATATAAAAAGTGCTTGTCTTTTGAAAATTACGATATAAATAAACACGTTCATCACTGTTGACCATGTGACTTGGGCAGTTGTGTTCCTTTGGGGTAGGTCAATGTTAGCCACATGCACAGAAGATGAATGCGTTCTACCTCATCTTTAGTATATGTGTTAAACGCCACAATCGTCGGACTAGCCTTACCGGCACATGGGCGCCTTGGCGATCATGGACAGAGGACTCTAAACGACATTTTATATTATTTTTATATTAAATCGCTGCCAGTACCAGTTATTATGTAATGTAACCGTTATAAAGAGCGTGTTTAGTGTTCTTTCGTCCCATCCGACACATCAAGCGAGCCTTATCTTCTCAGGGAGACATTAAAGTGAAATTCAAATTCGTGGGTTTATTGCAAAAAGAAAAAATATCCTCGGCGTTGGTGGATGCATAGCGCGTTATAAAAAAACGACGGCTTTATCTCGCCAGCGGCAACTAGACGATCACGGCAGATAGGAATAGTAAATAACGGAGACCATCATGCCAAAACTTCCTGTTTACGGCACTGCCTTCACGTTTATAGCTCCTATTCCCGCGACTATATGACGAGCATTTTTCGTTAAGTATTCACAGGGAAATGTATGGGCTATCCTAAGCACGCTTGAAAATTGAAATTTCGGTGCTATCTCGAAACAATAAATATAAACTAATGCACATAACATTTTGTTAACGCTCATTTATACTTCATACATTTATAATACGGAAATACGAATTGTTTGTCAATGTTTCGAATGTGTTGTTAACTTATTCGTTTTAAGTAAGGGAATATTCTACTCCTGCATTCCAATTAACTTTTTCGTTAAAACACTATCTTTATTTCTTAGAGCCGCAATACAAAATGCGGTTATTCTAAAGCTTGGTGGTACCATTGTTCAATAGTAAAAATTATAAATCCGGATTAAAACTCTGTTCATATTATTGACTGAATACAAGGAATGTCAACTCATGTAGTGTCACAGTATTTATGGCACTCATAATTTTGTGTCTCGCAAAATAGTATGTATATTTTATGTCAAAAAGGAAATGCTTATATCTGCCAGTCGGCCTGCTCCGACATTAAGCCCTTCAGTAATAAATGTGATGTTTCTCTGCAGAGGCCGGTGAGATCCCTACCTGAACCACGAAGTTCCCGTCTTTGATTTCTGGTAACTACGGATGTGTGCTCTATATTGTATATGCAAGTTAAAATTAATTTAGTATGTCTCTCCGTTCGTTGAGCACTTTTGAGAATCCCACTTAGTTTCTTGTATTTGCTGTTATGTATAGGCTGTTCACAGTAAAATGAGAATTTTTGAAAGCCCTGCTTCAGATCTATTTGTATGCACGTTGTGTATTACTCCAACATAGGTAAAATTAACATTACCATGGACCTCATCACTTTACTAATGCGTCGGTCAAGTGAAACTGTGGGGACGTTTCGAGTGTCGCTGAATGCTAACTGCCACAATCTGACCTGTAATTGGTCGAATTTGTTTTACAGCATTAGTTTTCGAGCAGCATTTTTAGCTGTTGCCTGCAGTAAGAAATAGCACTGAAACAGGACACCGCAATTGAAATGATTTTTAAGTAGGTAGTAGGGCTTTCCGGCTCTTCAACACCCATGTCATTAGAGACCGAGAAATTATTTGTATAAAGAACTTATTTCATTCACCTTAAAGTCGTAATTTCCTTTTAGCTAAATTTCAATTATGTTTTTTAAATGCGCAATTTTTCCCTGTAGCAGTGACACAAACGTTTTGGCAGCACGTTTCCAGGCGTGTATTTGTGTGTTTTTCATCCTGTATAATGAGGTCGACGTTAAGATGGTAGTTTACTCGAATATTTCTGATTTTGAGTTTTTAACTTAGAAACAGGATTACCTCCATGGTAGAGGTCACAGCACAAAGAACATGTGGTTACGAGTTCAGATTCCCACTAACCAATGGATGCGTGCCAAGTTCAGGCATACGTTTAAGTTATGTAGGCCTAAGATATGAGTCGCTCTCCCGAAGAGATTAAACTTGTAGCTTAATGTTGAGTGTTAGTGATTGATAAAAAAATATTGAAAGTAAAATTTAGAAATCAGGAAATTAAAAAAATAACACACTAGGTCTAAGACTCTTTGAAAAACAATATAATAACAATAGCCATAGCTACGCGGTTGAGGGACGATACGGGGCGCAAAGAGAAGTAGTTTAACATGTAAACGCAGACCCACTACCAGGATTCTCGCATGACCTCACAGCACGTGGGAAATGTCTACAAAGTGTGTGTGTGTGCGCGCTTGCGTGCGCGTGAGCGTCTAGTGGACAACGTGGGCAACGACGCATCAGAGTACATTTTCTATTTTCTCGGCTATCAGATTTATTCCACGGATTTCTGTAAGTTCCATGTTGACACAGTCAAGCAAATAAAATGGTACATCTCAGCGGCGTGTATTCAATAGACGCTAGATAAGCACCGCTTACCCTGTGCTATTGCTGTAATGTACATTATTTACCAGTCCCGAGAATCCGTATTTATCCAAATTTAAATTTCAGCGTGCGTAAATTCTCGCTCCCGCGAGCCGCGAATGTCTCTCTGTCTCACACGCACACTTCACTGTACGGCGCGGAGGCCAGGGTTTCATGTTTTGTTTCACTGTGTTTTCGCTTCCCTTAGTTCACATTTTCTCTTCACCTTTGTTGTTTCCGGTTGTCATGGTAACATGAAGGTCGGGAAGGTATCGTGTGCCTTCGAGAGACTACTTCGGAAATTATCGGCCAAGGCCCGCTGAATGCATAGCAGTTGACCCTGCGCCGGCGGATTGTTTTCGTAAGGGGGTTGTTGTGAGTGATAAGAATGAAAATAACAGTGTGTTCGTACAAGGGAGGTTTTTAATGTGCTACACACGTGTAGAATAAAGACCGGGTCAGTTTTATATACATTATACTCTGTTTTGGATGAGTGACAGCGCTGCAATGCCTGGTGTTTGACTGCCATCTCCCTGTAAGGCAATATGTGAGTGAGTTCCCTGCTGTTCAGGATGGAAACGGACCATAAACTCGGCACCAGCCAAACGCACAGTAACTGCGCTATGTGTACTGTTCTGAAGACTGATTTTAATTGTTTTCCTTTTGAAAATAAAAAATAAATTTTGGCGGTGGGGAGACCGACTCCAGCTCTAGAGATAAACACAGCAGGAAAATCTTTTGTTAGACATTTCAATAGTAAATTGTATTCGCAAAATGAGTGGTTGATGAGCTGCCCATTACTTTGTAAACTACTTTGTTAAACATGTATGCTTTTCGTCAAAGAAAATAAATGTGTGCAGCAAAACTGGTTACAGTGATATGGGCAATTTTCACAAAGCTTTAAAGAAGCATTGTTGATCCCAGACTCATTTAAAAACAATCGTTTGTGAGAAAACCTTTGGCGAAAATAGGACTGACCACTTGTTGATGAATTTAATTAATAAACCTCATCACTCAGTATGATTTACTTTGAAAAATCATCTTAAAACATTCTCAGTTTTTACAGGACTGTCATATCTAATACAAAATTATTTGATTTCTAGCGTATCCATTGTTGACAGCAAACGCATAAGGAATGAAATTGAAAAAGCTACATTTGTTTCTATGAGCCTTGATGAAACAACAAATATAAGCAATCAGGACCTACAAGCGAAAATGAGACAAAAGTACCCCCATGTAATTTTTGTTCATTGCATGTCTCACGGGTTAAATCTGGTGTTGTCACAATCTTCATGCTCAATAAAATAATGCAGAATTTCTTTCAGTACATTGAGTGGATTACCGGCATTTTTTTTTGCAAAATCCACAAAACGAACAAAGGCCCTTCTCGATGATGTGGCAAATAAGAGGTTGCCACGAGTTTCAGCTACGCGCTTGAATTTTAGGTCGCGTTTAGTTGGCTCAGTACATGAGTACCGAGACGACCTTATTTGTCTGCTGGAGAAAATCAACGATCCTGAAGGAAACTGGTACCAGGAATGTGTCATATGTGCCGGAGGTTTTCTAACTTCATTGAACTACTTCAATTTCCATTTTCTTTTCGTGGTTTTTGCCGACATTTTCCCTCATACAGATGTTTTGTACAGTATTCATCGAACTAAGCTACATGACATTGGCTACTGCACTACGAAAGTAAAGGAGTTCTCTAACCTACTGTAAACAAACCGAAACTGTTATGAAACTTTTGGGAACAAACAAATGGCGAACCAGAAACTGAAGCAATGGAAGTACAGTGGTGGCTGTGATCTTAAAACATTTTGTAGGCGTCTAGTATTAGGGCCGGGGGGATCCTAGATACCTTTTTGATTGACCTAATTAGTTTGATAACAGATTGATATCAAAGAGTTAGTTAAATTGATCGAAGGGGGTTAATCAAAAATGGAAATGGTTACTCAAATAGAAAGGGTTAACTTTAATGAATGGTTTAAATATAATGAAAGGGTTAAATTGATTGAGAGGGTTAAATATATTGAAAGGGTTAATTTGTGTGTGTGTTTGGTGCAAGAGTGTACTAAGAGTCAATTTTATTATTCACTTTCTTTCCTTTTGCGGGGAGCTCTGGAACGTCCTCACCCTCGGAGCTCTGGTACTCGATGAGGTGTGGCATGTTACGGACGGAGTATATATATGTGGTGAGTTTTGTGCTATAGTGGCATAAGTGTAAATTTTTTGGTTTGTTAGTGATATTGCTTGAAGATGGTGTTGGTAAATAGGCGACTTTGAATGTTATTATTATTCCAAATGAATAACACAATTGCACTGGGAGAATTTCTGAGTTGTTAAACTATTTCTATGTATGAATAAATTACATGCATCGAATTGCAAATTTCAAACGATCACAACTATGTGAATATGACAATTACTTGAGTGTGCAGTATGGAATTAACGACTTCTACCTACAACGAATAAAAAAGTCCCTATAAATTAAACGAACACAATAACAAGAAATATGTGGCACCTCTCGCACATACCTTACACGGCAGTCTGCCTATGAGACTGGGGAGAAGGAAATTTAGAAATGTAATCCACATGTAAAAAGGAATCAATTGATTAACATTCATAATAAAATTGCACGTATCCCAAAAGACGTCTGTCGACTATGAGCTCAGTGAAGCTCTGTTTGATTATAGAGTGAGGTGAAAAACTCGGAAATTTTTAACAAAACGAATGTTTCTAAATAAATTAAAAAACACATAATGAAATCGCACCTCTCCCAAAACACATCTGTCCACCTCTGAGGTCAGTCAGTGAATAATGTGCGCCTGCTTATAAACTGTTATGTGGAGCACGGCCGGCATCTGACAAGCGACTAAGGTTATAGGTACTCGGAAATAGATGTGAATACACTATTTACATGACAAATGGATAAAAATTATGTTTACGATGCACATGATATATAAATGAATAACAAATTAAAAACACATAATGAAATCGCACAAGGAGCTCTCCCAAAACACACCCATTTGATGTAGAGACTGGTGAATGAGTGAAGCGAGCGTACGTCGAGAGCCTGCTTATAAACTGTTACCTAGAGCATGGGCGAGTTGAAATTTATGACTGAGAGAACCTGTTTCCCTACCAAGCTACTATTAACGACTTGATTACACTATTCGTCCTTCAAATACGTGAATGTATAAAAATAACACTACGTAATTAAAGTTGATTATTTAAAAATAACGGATGTACTACAAATTTTTTCATCAAGTCTGTGAAATTCATGGCACTTGGTAACAAAAAGACGAGTTGAAAATGCTATGAAGTTTTGTCGACCGATCTCAGAAACATACTTGAGACGATAAACGATTATAAAAATAACGAAAGCACTATATCGGGCTATCACATGCATTTTTTTCCCAAGAAATCAAAAAACTTATAAAAAATATTTCAAACTATAGTTTACGAATACTGTGAACGAGAGCTGAACCTTGGAGCATATAATATCGTTTAACGAAAATCGCGGCTACCACACTCCGAACCCCGGTGTATATGAAGGAGCTGTTGAGGTATACATCCATCTAGTCCAAACTTCTATGAGGAACTGAAGATGGCGGCGATTGGATACAGGGGTGCAGATGGTTCCTGACCTTCCCCACCCCTCGCCAGAGCACAAAGTTCGGTTTTAGTCGTTTCCAAAGCTCTGGGTTATGCACCCTGGTATCGATTTAACGCTGTAAGAACCTGTTTAGCGGCAAACACACCCTCCACCCACACATCCCAAGAACTGCCCCTTCCAATGCAGCTCTTCGCAAAACCCGCCCTACTCAAGATCAGAAAGCATTTTTTTGGATTACTGGCCATGGAGGGCGCTGCAAAGCCTTCGCTATCGATTAAAGGCCATACACTACCCCATCCCCTTACACCAACCAAGTACATGTTTTTTGAAGAAATTTTCAGTCTATGCAGGCCTGGTCCCCTCCCTTCATCCCAGAGCATGCATTCTGTGACACGAAAACTGCCTCGACTATGAACGGAGGCTTACTTCAAGGCCAGAGTGATAGATTCCCTAGGGAGGCAGCACCGGATTTTGAACTGACCTTGGCTGGCTGTCTCCACCTCTCCCCTCCTCCCTAGAAACTGTTACTTTGACTTGGAGACTGAAGCTTCGTCCTATTTTTCAAGATGCAAGAGGCTGGCGTATTCCCAGCTAAATAAAATTCCACAACTACCGCCGATAAGACTTAATTTTTCCTCATCACTAAGAAATACGTTCCAAATGTCTTCAGTACACCATAAATTCGATTAAAAAATTTTAACCACTTTCCACCAAACTTTTTTCTCATTTACCAGCAAAATGTATTCCTGTTTTCAGCAAACATTATTCCCATTTTCAAATAACTTTTAACTAATAAATGATTAATTTTTATACCAACACAGTTATAAGATATATTTTTTGTAAGTAATAACAAAAATGCATCTAAAATGTACATTAAACAAATTTGTTCGAAAAGTTGTTTTAGTTTCAAACTTTTTTTTTTAGCAGACAAAAATACGTAATTCACATATAGACTTCTCTGCAACACTAAAATTTTACTTGTAAGCAAAGTTTCAATTCAAAAGATTTTCCAGCCTAGAACATCGGGCATAAAAAGTGTATATATTTAGAAATAGTTTTCCCTAGAAGATAAAATTTTCGACATGATATTACTGAAATAACTGCTATCGAAGTTGAAATCTGTTAAATTTTACCATATTTCAACTGATTTTCCTAAAAGGGCAAATTTAATGCAAATTTAAAGGAGAATGGCACCCATTTTGAATCTGTTTTACTATATAAGGAGGGATAAATTAATTTTTTCTCAGTTTTAACTCGGCATTTGCTAAGGTTACTTCGTTTGTGTGTGTGCATGGGCATAGCATTAGCACTAATGAGACTTAGGCATTTACTATAACTCCAGATGCCCACTACAACTCCAGGTGTCTACTACAACTGCAGGCATCCACTACAATGACAGGCGTCCACCACAACATACGTCTACTAAAGCTCTAGACATCCACTACGACAGATACCCACTACAACGAAAGACATCTACTATAACTTCAACACACATAATCTCGACCTACAAGGGATTTCATCTCTGCATTAGCTCGTGACAGGTACAATGTATTAAGGTCACTGCTGTGACAATTGTTACTCAGAATGCATTGAAATGTTCAATGCTATTTTAGAATATGGGAAAGTGAAAACCTTATTGAGTTTAGAGTGTTCCCAACTGCGAGTGTTGCCAAAAGAATTTATAACTTATTTTGTGGGCCACTAAATAAAACTAGTGTATCCATTCCTGGGTGAACATTTACAAGCTGATGAGGATATTGTATCCTATTTGCCATGTGATGACTGTACTTACAGCATGCCTGCCTTTGGTAATGATGGGAACTTACAACATATGTGGGTGGATTGAATGTCGCACAGGCTGGAACAGCTACTTGAAGCTAGAATCATTTCAGATATAGCAATGGATTCATCTGGAATCAATGAAGTAAATTTATGAGAGACAGACTTTTTGTATATAATGTATAAAGAACTAAAGTAAAAAAGTATGTGCTACACTCAGGGTTTCGAAAACTACCAAGACAACTCCTTTGTAATTATGGAGCTCACTATTTCTTATGCAAATGACACTAATTACTCTAAAGTATTATGCTTTAAATCTCCCAGACCTTGGTATAGTTTAAAACCTGGAGTTAAAATGATGTTCTGGGAACAGAATTATGATAATCATAATCTGAAATGGGACTCTGGTGACATAGCTTACAAAAAACTTTTTCAATATGTAAATGATGCATTACTCGAAAACTATCCCATATACGTGCTTGGAAAAATGCAGAAGGAAATTTTTAAAGTTTAACAAATCCTGAAGTAATAAATATCAGAAGATACCACGACTGTTCGAATATTAATTTTCGAAAAATGGTTTGTTCCAGGTAGTGTAAAATTTTGAAGAAGAGAAAATGGAGAAATTCGACCCAGAGAAGACATACTCCAGTATTTTTCGAGGACACAATAAAGTGTAGTTCCAGTCTCTAGGCAACATATATTTCCAAACACAGATATGTAGCAGAGATGAACATTGGAATTTCATAAAAAGTTTCGGAGAAAGCATGTTTACAGAAAGAGTGTCGTGTTATAAAGAAGAAAACTGTCCAGTGTTTAATATGCAGCTTGACAGCGAACTACCCTATTCCTCTTGGGACTTGTGTTTTAAAAATCGCAGTGTTGAAATATCCAAAGAACCAGGTTTTCATTGTACCATATATAAATTGATTAGAGAATTTTACGACAACCCCAACTTATGGACTGAAACATGTAATAATAAGGAACTTATCACTTAAATGCAAGGCAGTGGCGCACTTCTACAAGCACTATGTGGAATGTGGGACTGTGAGATTTGGAACGGTAATGTTCGTGTCTTTAAATTTGATCTAACAAATCTCTCCTTGAAGAACTAATTTTACCACAAACTGGATGAACATCTGACTGTACAAAGAGAGAGAATCGTACACCAGAGCTTCACCTACGATGGAGAGGTTCGACTCTTCACTTCAGTTCAGTACACTAGTGTTACTCCAGGATATAGGCGAGTGTGGTTTAGAATTAAAAATGAACATAGTCCACTACAGATACAGATGTGCAATGGAGATGAACATTGGAATTTTACAATAATCAGTCCGGAATGTATGTTAAAGAGGAAGTTGGAGATTACATTGAATGCAAGTGTGTAGTCTATAATTTAATACCTGACACCGAATTGGTGATTAGTTTAACCAAATTATTATGAATCACAAAATATCCATCATTTAATAAAATTAAATATAAGTTGTGAAGGTAGTATTACTCTGAATGTGTTGTTCGGACAGAATAATGTAACAATAAGCAACATGATATGTGCATTGATGACTAGGAATTAACTTCTCCCTCTGGCATGTGGCAATGCAATGTTTTTCAAAGCAGGAACAGTTAAAAATGAGAAAAAGTGATGTTACAACAGCTATATAAAGGAGTCTGCCTAGTGGTAAATGGTAATGGGGATAAGTTATTTTAATAACAGTTTTTTTGCAGTCAGTAAATCTTAGTCTGTATCCAGGTGTGTTTTCCAGCCAGTAGTTTCTGTCTGAAGTAGGCATCAAGCTCCCTTGTTATAATTTGTATGTGGGAGCGATTAGTCTCACCACACATTTACATTACTACTCTATAGGGAAGGAAATACCTTTCTTTGGAAGGGAAATAATTTTTGTTACATGAACGAAAGAAGAAAAAAAAGGTCCTGCAAATTGGATACAGAAGGGTGTTCTTTAAACTGCACGATGGTAATCTTCAAGTTCATGTCTACAACAATATACAACATTAGTGCTACCCTTTCGACAACAGTCTCGGCATTCACTTTGGTGAAGAAATAGCATGCAACGATTGTGTTGTGAGATATCTTCGCCCCAAAAATGACATGCCAACAACTTGAGAAGATTTGATGATTGCCAGTCTTAGCGAGGAGATTAAAGAGGAGTATGGATATGGTGTAATTGTGTACCAACTCACCAGACCTCAGCAGGGAATTACCGTTCGTTGGAAGGAGACCTGCGATGGAGATATCCACAACTTTTTTTCGAACATGGAGGATTAGTTTATCCATCCATGTGTAATTTATGTGCTTGTGAAGTGGCTAATTCAGAATAATGTCCCCAATCAAATACAAGTATGCATTTTTTACTAAAGCTTTGTATTCCATAACTTACAACTTAGCATATTCACATTTTGCTGTAAAGGAAATATGTGGGTCGGACATTCATTTAAAATGTACATATTTTTCTCTAGCTTTTACAGCACATAGTAAACTAACTAGTTATGATGTAACTTTAACAAACTGCAACAGTTCTGAATGTCTTGGAAATCAGTACACACTGCACAGAGTATATCGTAAGATTAAGGGCGAATGCAATGTAATGTCATATTGCGAGGAAGAAAAATGTTTGAAACATCTTGTTTATAATACAGACACTGTTTTGCCCTATCAGTATTTAGAAGAATGTGATAATAATATTCATACTTTATATCATTATAGTAAAAACAGGTTTGGTTACATGTCTCATACTGGGAGTGATTCATCAAAATGTTACGTGCATCGTGCAATAAAATTAGCAAAAATAAAATTTAACCCTCAAACATATTTCGACTTGCAATTTGAGAGAGAATGAATTTATCACAGCATGCATTGTTCCTTGGTAATTCTTCTCAGTCGAGTATTGGATGTCATAGCAGTAACATGGTGTATTTTCATCCTGCAAATCATTACATCGGTGTCAAACAAGGAAAGTCCAATATAACTTACACCCTATGGTGCAATGATCTTTTGTGAGAATTTACGGAGGCTTGCAACAATATATTTCATTTTGAAGTAATTAATTTTCCTCTACGAGATGAAAAAAGTATCGAACTCATACAATGCGGTGATAACAAGAAATGTTCAGCATTTTATATGGTTGCAAACACACCTCTTCCATCTAATATTGAAGATGTGTACTCTTATTATGTTGAATTACATCCTGACATGCTTAAAAGCATCTTGTTACATGCCCCTACTTGTGAAGATGTTTGTGTATAAACAGACAGATTAAAAACAGGGCATAAGAAATGCTCCCTCCTTGAAAGCAGAGCTCAAGAAGGGGATATGGATATATTATTAAGAAAATGCATGAAAACTTTGTTCACGACAGTTGCCAACAGTTTA
This sequence comes from Dryococelus australis, assembly GCA_029891345.1. Classification (NCBI taxonomy): domain Eukaryota; kingdom Metazoa; phylum Arthropoda; class Insecta; order Phasmatodea; family Phasmatidae; genus Dryococelus; species Dryococelus australis. The sequence continues at coordinate 310,432,210 of CM056995.1, forward strand.
TAAAAATATTTGTTTTTGAAGGAAAAATGCTGTATATATGCTAGTGTTCAATGTTTTCTGTAACCCTGTAGTTGTTTTGGACCAGTATGTATTTGTTGTACATACATTTTTGGAGGAACCTGTATTTTTGAAATAATTTGTTTAATGCTATGTGTGATTATGTTTTGGGATGTCCCATACTTGTTTGTTTAATGCTATATGTATTTTTTAACTAGTGTGTTATTTGTATGTGTTTTGGAGCAAATTTCTATGTGCTCAGTATTTAAATGAATTTTTGAAACATGGTATATTTTGTTTTATCAAAACAATAATATGTGTTTGTATATATTCTGTAAATAAAGAAATGTTTTAAAAATGAATCGTTATGTTTATTTAACCTTTCCCTTTTTAAAAGTGAATTTGTTTACCTAAGAAAAGTATTTTCTCAACAGAGAGAGAGGGAAGTAATTAAACAGAGAGAGGGGAAAGTATGTTTTACTAACATGCACGAGTGGTACAAAGGAAAAATCAGATAACAAACAAACTATTAGTTCACCAAAAATTACTATTCAACTAAAGATATATGTTTGAACTTGTCTCCTGGTGGAAAAAGAAAGTCTGCTGAAAAACCTCAATAATATTTTTACAACACACCTTAAATAGATAAAATTAGTTGTTAAATGTGGCCTGCCTCCATAGAGTGATCAGTTTATACAAGGATGCTCTGAGTTCGAATCCCAGATAGGGCATGGTTAATTGTTATATATAGTTTACGGGTTCGATTCCCGTATAAGTCATGGTTGATTATAAGCTGGGTTCGAATTCAGGTTAGATAATGTACTTTTAAAATCTAGTTTCAGACTGTCAATGTTGGGTAGCTATGACTGTCATACATAGATTCTGGGTTCGAGTCCCGAGTTGGGTATGTTTGAAACCTTATAAAAATAAAAGTAATAACGAATCATGTAATGGAAATGTATACAATAGCTTGATAATGTTTGTTCGTGTCAGGGTGTAAGTCATAGTATTAAACTCAGTTCTCCTGCTTATGTGAAAAGTTTGTGTTGTAATGGCAATTGATCATGTGCATAATCATTAAATAAGATCATAATCATACTTGCTTAAAATTTGGTAAATACACATTGAATTCTAACATATTCATGCTAAATTAAAACAATCATGTTAAATCCTTTTAAATATATTAAATTTGCTTTTAAATGTGTTAAAACAGTTTCTGTTACATAATATGTGTGTTTTAATACATTTTGGTATCAAATTACACAATATCAATTTTTTTGACAAGGGAGTGACCGCCCAACTCCCATCTCGCCATTTGCTGATTGGAGTTCATGGAGGTAACATCTCCCACCCTCTCATGCTCGGAAAGCCTGTGAACCGGTCCGCACTGTCTAACCTTGACTATTCAAGGACACCGGTCGCCCATCCACCAGCCGCTACCAGGACCTGACACAATGGGGTTGTGCAGTGAATGAACTTCTCGTTTCCAGTTTTACCACCCATAGGAGAATTCGCCTGCTTTCTTGGATATTTGGTCGGCCACACGTCTGCTGGAGCAAACACCCCAGACTTTCGCCTGCCTGTCCTGGCAGGACAACACCCAGCCAGCCTGAACTTAAGTTCAGATTTCGTTCGAAGCCCACCGGCTTTGCTACCAGAGTTAAAGTAAGTGGATAATATCGGGCTTTTTAATTCTTTTTCATTATTTTTGTTAAAAACTTTCCGTGAAAATTTATTTAAAATTGTTTTCTTTTGGCCGCATCTTGTTAAATATTTTAGTACTCTTTCTTAAAACATAAAACAAGTCTTTAGAATCGTAAAATAACTCTTTAGAATCTTTAAACATTTTAACAAATTGAATGATGGGTATTTGAAATTGTAAAACAAGTCTTAAGACTCATAAAACAAGTCTTTAGAATCGCAACACTTTTTCAACAAATTGAATGATGTGTCTATAGAATTGTAAAAAATTTTCAACAATTTGAATGATGTGTCTATAGAATTGTAAAACTTTTTAACAAAATGAATGATACTTTAAAACATAAAACAAGTCCTTAGAATTTGAATATATTTCTATAACTGCATACAAATCGTTAAAAATTTTAACACATTTTCTTTAAACTCTTATATAATTTGAATTTTTTTCTTTAAAATTGTTCAACAAGTGTTTAGAATTTGAATAGATTTTCTTAAAATCGTTAAAAATTATTACAAATTGAATGAAATTGTTTCACACTTAAGAATATTTGTTTAGTTAAGTATTTTTAAGATGATAAGGGTGTTTAATGATATTTAAAAGAGTTTAACGAGTTTGACGGTGGATTTTGGTCAAGTAGGTTCATGATTGCGAGTGTGAATGCAGGGGAAAATTGTGTTTTCAATCAATTTTAAATGGGTTGTTGACTAGTATTTGAGAGGCATTTAACAGAGTTTAGAGAGCGTTACTGAATGACCATCATAGTGTTGCACCATGGACAGCAGGCCAAAACAATATATAGAATTCAGGCCCTCCGTACACTGTTAAATACTCATAAATATATTCCAATACCATCTAGAATAAAAATACAAAGTACTCTGAGGAAAATGGGTGCATGACTGCAAGTGTGAGTGCAGGTGAAAATTGTGTTTTCAATCAATTTTAGGTGGGTTTTTGTGTGTAAGAAGTATGAACTATGGAACACCTAAAACAAGGGATAACTATGCCGCTCATGCCAAGCATGAGGGGGAGATGCATAATCTCAGCTCCCAAGCTTGTACATTATGAGTTGACTGGAGAAGGACGATTTAAAGATGGATAAATGAGCCTTGAGTAATTATAATGAATGCAATATTTTTTATATGCATGGGATCGGGTGGATTGGGTAATTAAGTTAATTTTAAGCCAGATTTAAGGGTGGGATGTTATGCGTATGAAGTATGAACTATGGAACGGCCAACACAAGGAAGAACTATGCCGCTCACATCAAGTGTGAGGGGGAGATGCATAATCTCATCTCTCAAGCTTGTTCATTATGAGTTGCCTGGAGAAGGACGACTGAAAGTTGGATAAATGGCTCTTTAGTACTTCTAACAAATGAAATGTTTTTTATGTGTATGTGACAGGGTGGACTGGATATTTAAGATAATTTTAAGAAATTAAATTTTTTAAAGTTGTTGGGTAAATGAGAGTTAAGTACTAGTATTTTTATTTTTTATATTTATTTTTAAGAGTGTTTGTTAAGTTGGTATTATTATCATTATCCAGTGTGTTGCTCCCTTGTTAATAAATATTTTAAAACATAATTCGTTAATTGATCATGTAACATATTTTAATAGTGTAAATGATTTTTACTGTATAGCCTAGTTTTGACACTGTAATATTCATAAATTTTGATAGTGTTGTATTCATAAATTATTTATGGTCTAATATTCATCAATGATTTTGATGGTATACACTAGTTTTGATGGTGTCGACTAAGTTACAGTATTTTTCAAAAAGTGCATTTAAGTTGGAAAGTTTTTTGCTATTCAAAACTGGGGTTTAAATTCAATACAATATTCTGAACACAGTCCGCTTGCTTTAAAATTTGTGAAAAACAGGCGAGGTGAGACAGGTTCTGGGATACGGTGAATTGTATAGTGAATGCGAGCTGCAGACGAGCAATATGTGCTGCAGAGAGAAGTTGGCGGACTGGCGTGGCCAGAGGGGAAGTGCCCAGTCTCCCTTCTGTTGGAGCACATGTGAACAGGCCACCCCCAGACTCCATGTTTGAAGGGGTGGTTGTCGGGCGGGGTGGGGGAAGGCTGTGTGCCTGGACACTGGCACTCGTTGTGGACTGCGACAGTTTACTGAACAATTCTCTTGCCTGCAGCTCCACATGCAGACCAAAACTCCAGACCTGCGTGCACGGGTTTCTACGCTGCTTCATCTCCGCATCGGCTCTTGAGACCTAAGTTTCGCTCACTTCCTACAAACTCAGTTCTTGGCTATCCATTACATGGCCTAGTACATGATATTTTAGAATGACTCTTGCCAATAGCTTTTGTAAAAACATGTCGCTATAGTCGACTGATTTTCCTAAATAAATTAAATTTCCCTCGAAAATATTTTTTTTCTTTATAATAAATAATGTTAGTATTGATTATAACTATGTTGTAATGATGGAATAAAGAGTTGTTATTTTTCCATGTTTTTCAGAACGGCGAGACACTTCAGTGTAATTTATTGTGATCTTATAGCTATTGTAAAAGTAAAACTTAACAAACTTCTAGTTAGGTAAAATGGGTAGGCGTAATCAATCCAGTATGGACATCTTGCTTGAAAATCTTTATGTAAGCGATTCAGATTTTGAATTGGAAAGACAGTCTACAGCAAGCTGTCGAGACAGTGTCTCTTTGCCTAAGCAGACACAAGTTAATCTATTGGAAGACGATCTCTACTTAAGAGATTCTAGCATGGATTCACTTATTGAGAGATTGTCAACACCAAAAGATGTAACATGTCCGCTTCCCCCAAACACGAGAAGGTTGATCTCTTGAATGATGATTTATTTCTATCAGACTCTGAAAATTTTGTGTGATTCGGAGAGTGTTCAGACCATTTCACAACCGACTTTCGAGTTGATTAGAGATATTTCGCCAAGGGAGTCAGATAATAATTTGTTTTCCGACTCCACAGTCTCAGTGAAAGTTTTGCCAGATCTGACATGCGAGCTCATGGCTACTTCATTCGCAGGAAGACTAAATGACCCGCAGATACTTAGTGATAGGCTTGAAAGTGATGCTGACTTTTCTCATTTTTTCGAGAGGTGTAAGGTCCCTATATTAAACTTAATAATGGCATCACCACGGCCAGTTAGACTTTCAGTTACAGTAGTGGGTAAGTACTTGAAATCCCTCACTGTGGTGGAAGGCTCTATAGAAACCTTTTATTTTCAAAGCAAAGCACTCCTTGTCTTACATTCATCCAATGTGGGTTTAATCTATGGTAATATCATTCCTTATCTCACAAACAGACTTGAGGAGTTTATTACACGTGGATCTGGCTGGAGTTTTCAAATATTGACAAACGTGGATGTACTTGCAAGCCAATACAGGCCGTTCACCATCGGTGCTGCACACACTAAACTACCAAAGTTTATTCCTGATAGGAAAACTTGTGTCGATGGAGACTGCCCAGAGGGACTGTGTTTCCACTATGCTGTAATAGCATCTTTATTTCCTGCCACACAAAATGTCAGTCATTCCTCTTCATATCCAAAACCTCATGAGGTTTCGAATACTGAAGGTCTGTCGACCCCTGTGGTCATACAGGTTTGATGAGAACAATTATATTTCTATCAATGTTTAATGTGTGGTGGACAAGGATAGGAATATTATTGACAAAACTTGCGAAAAAGGTAGGGTTGTATTCACAATCATGTGAATATTTTGCCGATTCGCACGAGTGGAAATGCTGCTTATTTTCATTTTGTATGTTTTAGAAATTTATCAAAGCTGGTTGGTAGTCAGCTGAGTAAGAAGAAGAGTACAAAACATATTTGTGATCGTTGTCTCCAGTATTTCCAAACTAACAAGAAACTCGGATCAAAAAGCTGTTTGCAGTACTTTCCCCACTGCAAACGACAAGTACTTGGAATTTAAAGATTACAGAAAAACGGCAGAGATTGGGATTCATCGCCTATTGCGATGTTGAAATTTGTCTGAAACCCATGTCCACTTTCTTGCCTAATGATGAAACTAGTAATACAACTTCCATCAACCAACATTTTCCATATGCTTGTAGCATATTGTTGGTATGTTCACACAATCCGGGTTTATTTCAGTATTTCGAGTTTGTGGGTGAGGATTGTATGTACCAATTAGTTTATAAATTAGTTTAATTTATGTAGTGGGTTGTAGGAATCTACAGCGTGATTGTTATAATGAAGCCAGAAACCCCTGGTGATGAAGATAGGTTGGTGGCTCAAACATGTTGTTATATTTGTAAAGAAAATCTTGGTACAGCTGATATTGTGGTTGATCAGTACCTCTGATAGGCGAAATCAGAGGTCGCGCATATAAGAAGTGCAACTTAAATTTAAAACTGCCCAAAAGACAACTTGTCACTGTTTTTCATAACCTGAAAAATTATGATGCTCACTTTCTTATAAAGCCCCTGGCTGAATGTCACATACCAAAACCCAACTGAACCATGGTAATTGGAAACCCAGGTAAAATTCAAGTGATTGGTGTGACCCGTGAAAAATACTAATGTATTACACAACAGATTCCGAATGGGATTGATTTAAATGAAAAGGTGCAATTTACGATTTATTGATTCATTCCAATTCATGAGCGCCTCTATGCAAACTTTGACAGGTAATTTGTTACCTGCGCAATTGAGTATCACCTGCCTGATGTTTCCAGAGAACACTCAATTCTAATTGGCAAAACAGAAGGGAGTTTTTTCTTATTACTTTTTAAAGTCGCCAGACAGTCTGATGTGCAAGTCACTCCCACCAAAGGACACATTTCATAATGTGATGAGAGGAAAAGCCATTAGCAATGAGGACTATGCTCACATCCAAGCTGCACGGGATGCATTCAACTGCATAAACTTCCTGCAGCATGCCAGTCATTACTTACGTATGGACACTTGTTTGCTGGCTGATGTTTTTGAGAATCTCAGGATCATATGTTTGGCTTATTATGGTCATGATCCCATCATGTACGTCACAGCTCCACCTCTTTCATGGGAAACCTGATTGTCAAGGACACATGCATGGCTAGAGCTGTTGACTGACCCAGACATGTATCTTTTTGTAGAACACAGGATTAGGGGTGGCATTACCCAGGTTTCAAAAAGGCGTACTGAAGCCAACAATATTAAAATAGGTGAGGACTATGACCCCAGCGTGGCGAAATATATATGTTAATATCAATGTGCCGTACAGTCATACAATGCGATCCAAGCTTCCGATCGGCAATCATGAGTGGGCTGAGGCTGACATTTTCTCGTCATGGGATTTTTCAAACATGGTGAATGACGGTGACACTTGTTTTCTTGCGGAAGTTGATCTGTATTTCCCAGAGGAGTGTCATGACATACTATCTGATCTTCCGTAGGCCCCAGAAAATGGTGTACCTCCGAACAGCTCGCATCAGAAACTTCTTTTAACACTTGCACCGTGGAATAGATATGACATACACTGGGAAACACTGATGCAGTAATTGATATATGGGGGCAAACTCGACTCTGTTCATTGCGTTTTGTGCTTTGAGCAGAATGCTTGGATGGCTCCTTACATCGAGTTTAACACTGAGAAACGTGCCCATGCTGCGAACACATTCGAAAAATCGTATTTCAAATTAATGAATAATTAAGTTTATGGAAAAACCTTGAAGAGTGTCCACTGGGAAAGGGACATCAGAGTCGTTTCGATGTATGACATGATCTATGGGGCTGCAGAGCTGGTGGGACATCCGATATTCCAGGCGTGGCAGATTATCGATGAAAACTTGGTCCATATCGAGATGTCAAAGAGTTCTGTTGCATTCAACAAACCTTTGTACACTGGTGTTAACATTTTTGCTCTATCAAAATTAACACATTTTGAATTTCAGTATCACTACATGCATACAAAATTTCTTCCGCCAGCCTTACACCTCCTTTATTGTAACACCGATTCCTTGGTACATTCTGTTGCTTTTGAGGACATCCATAAAGTAATTACCCCAGCTTTAAAGGTGCGGTTTGATACATCCAAATATGCGCTCGATAACCGACAAGGATTCCTCACGAGAACAAAGTTGTACCAGGGTGGTGAAAGATGAATATGCTGGTTGCATCATCACACACTTTGTGGGTTTACGTCCTAAGCTTTACGCATGCGTTGTTGCGAATGAACAATGTTTATGTAAGGCGAAGGGTTTAAAACCTAATGTTTTGCAGTCACTCAGGTATGAGGATTATCGATATTGCATTGAAAATTGCACAAGGATTCTGGTAAGCCAATATCAGCTCTGTTCGTGTGGTCATCAAGTCTATACCAAACACATAACCAAGGTAGTGTTGTCAAGTAAGGATGATAAGCGGTACATTGAGGCAGATGAAATATCAACCTTTCCTTGGCGGCACTTCAGGATACCTAAGTATCTTTTTTTTCATTTTCCTCCCTACAATAACTAGTATGCCACAATAAATGCAGCCTACCCATTGCACCACAACTGTCACCACTGCCACACCACCGATGACACCCATCAACAACACCACATGCACCTCCTGTTCCATGACCAAGTTCACAGCTAACTATTGCTGTCCATAACATCTACAAATATCTACAACATATATTGCATCACCATTCAATGCTGCTGTTCCCTGATTGCCTATCTGTATCAAGAATACAACTGTCTTCAATACATAATAATAAGAAGAACGTCAGTGTGATAAATCATCTACAGGAAACTGATTGCATGTGAGTATGAGTTGCACCCTGTCGTCGGTGTGTGTAGGAGTGTGTGGAAATCACTCGGATTTGACACAAAGAAAGAAAGCTCCTCATTTAGCATCTTTATCTAAATTGTTGCTGTTAATAGATAGGAAATGTATTTTATATGTAAGTATTTTATTAATACTTTTTATTTTGTAATTTTTTTTAAATCTTGTAATCTGTGTCAGACAATTTGTAACAGTAGTATTTGCAGTAGTAATAGTAGTTTTAGTCGTCGTAGTAGTAGGTTTAAGATGTAAATAACTTTGAAGAAATGTTTAGTAGTTAAAATCATAAAATTTGGTGTTAAAATGTATTGTTTTGTATAATATGTCTTATTTTTGTTGAAATGTCTTGTTTTTGTAAAAATGTTTGGTAATTAAGTTTGTAATATGAATGTTTTATATTGCATTCTGGTGTTCTGTTTGTTTTAAAGTATGTGGAAAAAATGTTTTATGTATATATTTGTTAAATTTATGAAAATTGTAATTGAAAATATCTTATAGTGTATGTGTAAATGTTAGTTGTAGATTCATTGTGAATATTTTAGATCTTAAGGGTGATTTTACGTAAAGAAAGGATTTTGAAAAGAAAAGAATAAAGAAAAAATTTATATGTTAAAATTAATTTGTTTTTAATTATTATTTATTAGTTTGAACATTTTCCCCATGTCATTATCTAATATATTGTCTTTATTACTAAAAAAAAAATTCTTGGTAATCATTAAAAGTGTTGGTGAGTATCAGTACTGGTTTGAAATCGAAGCCAGGTAATTGGAAAATAAAAGTTTTACAAGTGTATTGATGCTAACTTGATGGAGCAAAACTAACATTTCAATTAAAATAAACTCTGAAGGGAGAACTTACAAAAAATTATGGAGAGAAGCGAACACGTCGGAATGAATTTTTGAAATGGAAGGAAGGAACAGACTTGGATATCTCGAGAAAATTTCGCTGATCAAGAACTCTAGGGAATTTAACAAAACTGAGAGTCTATTCACACAAGAAACTTTTCAAGGCCAGGTAGAAAGAGCCCTTAGCATCACAATACAATGTTCCCTCGCTGTCCTACAGCTGGGAGAGTTCAACCAACTTTTAAAATAAAACATTTTATTTTTTTCTCACAGCACAAAGATTACAACTGTTGCAGCTGAAGAATCAACATGCATATGGTTAATGTTAAAAACACACACAGTCATACTTCACACAAAGTCAGAAAAACATAAATTGAAAAACTTCTTTTAAAAAAATATAATTCTACTCTACCACTAAAAGTGAAACTTTTGTTAAATAAATTATTGGTTCAGTCACATACTTGTAGGACGAATAGTGTAATCAAGTAGTTAATAGTGGCTTAGTAGGGAAATAGGTTCTGCCAGTTGTAAATTTCAACTCGGCCACACTCCACGTAACAGTTTATAAGCAGGCTCTCGACGTAAGCTCGCTTCACTCATTCGCCAGCCTCCACATCAAATGGACATGTTTTGGGAGAGCTCCTTGTGCGATTTCACTACGTGTTTTTCTTTAATTCGTTGTTAATTTATATATTACGTGTTTTGTAAACATAATTTTTATCCACTTGTCACATAAAGCATTTTTACATCTATTTCCGAGTACCTGTAACCTTAGTCGCTTGTCAGATGCCGGCAGTGCTCCATGTAACAGCTTATAAGCAAGCGCACATCATTCATTGACTGACCTTCGAGGCGGATGGACGTGTTTTGGGAGAGGTTTGATTTCATTGCGAGTTTTTTTATTTATTTAGCATCATTCGTTTTGTTAAAAATTTCCGTTTTTCACCTCGGTCTATAATCAAACAGAGCTTCCCTGAGCTAGTAGCCGACAGACGTGTTTTGGGAGACGTGCAATTTTATCATGCATGTTAATCAATTAATTCCTTTTTATGTGTGGATTACATTTCTAAATTTCCTTCTCACCAGTCTCACAGGCAGACGGACGTGTAAGGTATGTGCAAGAGGTGCCACATTATATCTTGTTATTGTGTTCGTTTAACTTATAGGGACATTTTTTATTCGTTGTAGGTAGAAGTCGTTAATTCCATACTGCACACTCACGTAATTGCCATATTCACATAGTTGTGATCGTTTGAAATTTGCAATTCGATGTATTCGTTGTAGGTAGAAGTCGTTAATTCCATACTGCACACTCACGTAATTGCCATATTCACATAGTTGTGATCGTTTGAAATTTGCAATTCGATTCATACATAGAAATCGTTTAAACACTCAGAAATTCCCCCCATGCAACAGTGTAATTCATTTGGAATAATAATAATAACATTCAAAGTCGCCTATTTACCAACACCATCTACAAGGAATATCATTACCAAACCAAAAAATTTAAACTTATGCCACTATAGCACAAAACTCACCATATATATATATATATATATATATATATATATATATATATATATATATATATATATATATACATACCCCACTCGCAACATGCCACACCTCATCGAGTGCCAGAGCTTTGAGTGTGAAGTCGTACCAGAGCTCCCCAAAAAAGGAAAGAAAGTAATTAATAAAATTGGCCCTTAGTACACTCTTGCACCAAATACACAAACAAATTAACTCTTTCAATACATTTAACCCTTTCATTCATATTAACCCTTTCAGTTTGATTAACCCTGTCCATTTTTTAGACATTTCAATCAATTTAATTAACCCTTTAATATCAAATTAATTAGAACAATAAAAAAAGGTGGCATCCCTTTGTATCTAGGATCCCCCCGGCTCTACTGCTACGTCTGTATTATGAAATCACTGACACAGTTATTCAGCAAATGGACGACAGATTTTCTAGTTTAGAACCTCTGCAGTTTATAGAGCTGCTAGATCCAAGCCACTTTAAAACAAATCAAGAATATTTTTCCCGAAACTAGTTTGCAGTCTGTCTTAAATCCGTGTTTTTACTTTTTTTTATGTTGTTGCACTGTGAGCACAATTTGATGCAGTTTATATATCCCAGTAGTTTTCACACAAAAATGTAAGCGAAGTTTTATTTTTCATCCTGTCTAACAGCTTAGATATAGCATATTCAGAAGTGGTCAAGTTGTGCTATCTTACACTAACTATTCTCCCCACTAGTGCCGCCTCCACAGAAAGAAGTTTATCCTCACTGAAGAGAATAAAGACGTTAAGCTGCAGCACACAACAAGAGAGACTTTCAAAATTGGCGTTATTATCCATTGAAAAAGATCTGCAGTGTGACATGCAGAGTGAACAAAACTTTTAGGACTGTGTAACAGATGAGTTTTCAAGAATGAGAGAAGATTTGAGCTAAACCCATAAGTAAGTGTTGTTGATTTGCAGTTAGATAAACTATTCATTAAACACGATGTCCGTGTAGGTGTGTGTGTCGTGTTTGCTTCACGTGTAGCTTATAAGAAGTTAATAATTTTACATATCAGCAGTATTCATAAAATTGAACTGTCCAAGTTTTAGTATTTGTACAAGTGATATATGTTTATTTACTTACTTAGATAAGATGTATGAACAACTGACAAACTTATTGTTGCATTTTATATGACGGATATTGCGTCCCTAAGCTATTATGTTTTTTTAGTGTCTTGTATTATGCTATGTTTTTATCTGCACTGTTAATTTTTTTTATTTTATAAATGAAACTATGTAGATTTGTGCGCTCACGTATTCGAGTATTTGTTATGTAACGACTCTCTCTTGCAACTTACCCACACAAAAGTTTCGTCACACACCACTGGTACAGCTAACACAAACAGGTTCTGTTCAATGTTTTTTTTTTTTTTGGCTTAGAAGTGATTTTAATTAATTTAAAGCTTTAATTATATTTCTTAAACCTTCAGAATTCTTGTTTAATTAATGCTAAGTTTTAGATCCAATAGTCTCATGGTTTTTGCATGTTGTTGTGTTCAGTTTGACCCTTAAAAACTGTTGCATATAGACAAGATTATTTAGTAATAATCACCAAAATTATTCGTTGACGTTTAAAATAGAGGGATTATTTTGTAATCACTATCAAATTGTTTTACATATTTAAGCTCGGCACCAAAAAATTTTGCAGTCAGTTTTCCTTTTAAGATTTCCGGTATACTCGTCTCAACAGGCTTCATTGTACGGTATGCGTTAACACTTACCGCTTCCTGCATTCACGCTGGATTCTTCGGTAGTTTGGAGTTGACTTCTGCAGTAAGGAGGCGTGATAATGAATATAATCTAATTTTACCATTTCTCTGTATGCTTTTTTTAATGCGTAAAGTAAACAAATGCCCTCTAACTGGAAATGGGGCAATACAATCCTTGCCGATAGAAGTAACTATACTTGACTCTTCAAAACAAATACTTTCAGAAAATACTTTCGATGTACCTTCGGACTCACTACTCGATACTATTGGTTTGCGGGAAGGAGAAGGAAAATTGAGGCGTTTAAAATAATCAACTTAGACTCACAACCTACTAAACGACCTTCTGATGTACTGAGAGAAGTAATTATACATGACTCTTCAAAACAAATACTTTCTTAAAATACTTTCGATGTACCTTCTGACTCACTACTCGATACTATTGGTTTGCGGGAAGGAGAAGGAAAATTGAGGGGTTTAAAATAATCAACTTAGACTCACAACCTACTAAACGACCTTCTGATGTACCGAGAGAAGTAATTATACATGACTCTTCAAAACAAATACTTTCTTAAAATACTTTCGATGTACCTTCTGACTCACTACTCGATACTATTGGTTTGCGGGAAGGAGAAGGAAAATTGAGGCGTTTAAAATAATCAACTTAGACTCACAACCTACTAAACGACCTTCTGATGTACCGAGAGAAGTAATTATACATGACTCTTCAAAACAAATACTTTCAGAAAATACTTTCGATGTACCTTCTGACTCACTACTCGATACTATTGGTTTGAGGGAAGGAGAAGGAAAATTGAGGCGTTTAAAATAATCAACTTAGACTCACAACCTACTAAACGACCTTCTGATGTACCGAGAGAAGAATTTGACAGTTCACACTAACATTTACGTCCCTTCAAAAACCTGATTTGAATTAAAGTTCTAGCTTTGATAGCTGATTTAAGAATCTAGCTGAAATTAATCAAACGCTCACGCTCTCGCAAACACGATAAGCAGGCGATCTTCGGCTGCTCGTCACGAGATCGCGATACTGAATAACTGAAAACGCGTTTTACAAAGTGTTTTAAAGTATTTTGTGTTTTCTCGAACACACTGGCAACTTCCAACATGGAATCGCCAGAGATTGCATGCGTCTACCTGCCAAGGAGAATCCCAACAGAGTGTGAAGCGAATGTAAAGGATCTGTTTATAGTTTATTCGTGGTTTCTACGCATTTTTTTAATCGAACTTTTGAAAAATCACCCCATGTATGATGTGTTTGGTTCTTTCTGAAATATTTCAAGTATCACGTGCGTTTTAATCGTGTTAGCATAGAATTAGCTTATTTGTTCGTAACTTGAACTTTTAATTATATTTTATCTGTAAATGTTAATATTTCAGTTGTTTTGTATTGCATTGTATTGTAAAAAGCTTTTTGACTTCCCTCGGTTTTATGCTTGAACTCCTAGCAGGGAACGGCTTACAGACTAACTTATAACCTAACTTAAATTCACACCCATGCTTTACCCGGGATTCCAACCCAGATTCTACCGCACACCAGATCAATGGCGCACCAACCGACTGCGCCACGGGCAGTCAGCTTTTTCAGTTGTAATTAATATGATTAAAAATAGGGAGAAAATAGGCGTGTTGGTAATTCCCAGTAAGAAATAGCCCTTATGGAAAGTGTTTAAAGTGAGTACATCTTGGGGGTTCCTTTTGTATAAGTCTATGCTGTGCTACTCCTGCAGTAATTTGACAAGTCTTCGGCACTTTAGAGGCACGCGTAGAGTGCTTGAATAGACTTTGCTGTGGCCTGTCCTCAGTGGACCAGGTCACGCATTAATCAGGGGGATTAGGGTAGCTAGATGGATAGAGCACTCTGATATACAAATCACTACTTTATTCAACTCACATCGGCTAAATACAGTATCTTATAAGGATCGCCTCCGGGTATTACTTTATGAACAGCGAGTGCCAATATTACACTCAATCGCGGCGAGCATGGAGTTAGGTCTCTTGAGGTTCTCTCTGGCTCTGAAGGAGTCTAAGTTAAAGTCACGATTATCCCTATGTCTCCGCGACTCGTGGCGCCCTACTGGATGTATATTTACCCTGATAGATGCGTCGTCGTCTATGGGAATACCCCCTCGACGGTGGCAGCAGTCGGGCGTCGAAGCGGGAACACTGGCCTGGTGGTCCTCTCACATAGTCTTCCCTCGGGCAGCTGGATCAAAGATGGCCGCGAGCCACCTTTGCACCAGACTTATATAGGGGTGACCCCGGCCTCATTACCCTTCCCCGGGGAGATATTTTCATAACAGCCGGGCTGGCTTGTCGAGGTCGCGCCATCCTGCGTTCTCGCATGTCGCTTGCCAGCCCTGGCTACTGGTGGCCACACCAACTTGGTTAAGCTTTGTTCGCGTGAGGCGAAGGAATATCTTGAAAGTAGAAAGTAAGCAGGGTTTTAGGTAAGTTAGAAGTAACCGTGAGTGGACTACATAAGACGCGATGCGAATGGAACACCGCTAACGATAGATGCTCCTTGTGCTAGATCAGCTCACAATTTTTGATGAGGCTCCTAACACGAAAGTTACTGTGGATCTTCCTCGACAATGAGGTTGTGGACTTACTAAAAGTATCGTTCTGTCACAAAGGCGGGTCGGACCCATAACCAACCACTTGAGGAATCACAAATGTCGTTGCAGGGAGACGAACCCACATACATCAAGTGAGAAGAACCGACACTACTCATTACACCACGACGGTTTCATGTATAAATTAACATACTATACATGAATAAGCATTGTGCTGTGATGACGGAGGTGTTAGCACAATGCAATCAATGGTTAATTTCTAAAATGCTTTATTTAAAATGAAAAAGTCATGCGTTATTCCGAATTTGATCTCAGGCACATTTTTTTACGCAGCGAATTGAAAAAGTGAGTACATTTCCAAGGCTCTCAGAAATAAACTCTTAAACGCCAAGAGAGTATTGGAGAATCGCGGAACTTTTGATACAGTAGTTCAGAGAGCAAATTTGACCTCCAGTGTGTATAGGCGATCTTCAACTTCAGCTTATGTTCAAAGTAGATTCTTGGCATATTATGCCCTCCCTGCTGTCAAGTGGATACTGTAATTAACAGCGCAAACTTCTACTTCAACATATTCAAGTTTTCAGTGAGTTATTAAGTCGCCAGGTAGGATAATAACGTTATATTCTGTTATTGTGTATACTTGTTTCAGTTTTCTAATGTAATATCGCATGCCTCAAGTAATAGTATATGTTGCTATTAGCTGTTCACGGTAAAATGAGCACTTTTAAAAGCCCTGCTTAAGATCTACTTGTATGCACATTGTGTATTCATCCACCTTGTGCAAAATTAACATCGCCATGGGCCTCGTCACTTTATTCATGCGTCGGTCTAGTGCAACTGTGAAATTATTACAAAAGAAAATGTTTAGCATATCTGCCCATTTTTACACTTCGGTGCATTAAAAAAAAAACTGGAAGTGAAAAAATTATTTAAATTATCAAAAATGGTTAGCTAACACTTTTCATTCGACGTTAAGATATGGAACTACTTTCCATTCATCGTTACCAATTTTACTGGGCGCATGTCACTCAGTTCGCCCGTTAAAATATATGCAGGTAGGGATAGTGTGTTTTTTATAAGGTTGATTTCAAAAGTGCTCACTTTATGGTGAACAGCCTTTATACGTTAGCGACACCATAAACTCAGCTGTTGTAATTAATTTTACTATTGATAGTTCTAAATTCAACTAAAGAAATTTGAGTGCCATTAATTGAAAATAGAAAACATTTGTTTGAGTTAGTTGTAAGGAAAGGAAAATAAATAATTTTTACATAAGGCATCACACGAACGTAGAAAAGTTTCCGGTTTCATGCTTATTATTGTTACAGAAAACGAATTCGTATCAGCGTCCATTTATGGGGATTTCATCTACGCCAATAGTTGCTAAAATTTACAAATGAGAGAATATAGATAAAATTTTGGCTCTATTTTTTTTTTTGTAGTTTCAAAAGAATGGCGATTGTTTTCAATAAAATAAAAGAAATGTACCGAGTTAATTGTTTAATTACGTTTCAATAGTAGCGTCAATTTTTTTTTTTTAGTTTCATAACTTCTTTACAACAACGTAAATACAATTATTTTTAACAACTTTTATAAATGCCAAGGCTGTATTGTTTCATGAGAATTACTTGACATGTATTCAGTATTTTTATTTTTAAAAGTTAAACGAATTTCTGTTTCACAGCCTTCACGAAAATTTAACTTACGGCACATTAGCCCTATCAGACCGGATTCAATTTATGATGTCTGCTGTTGCAATTAAGACATTTTTCGATACATGCTGTACTTTAACCTGATGTAGCAGTTGTTTCGTTATCACAGTCAATGAGCTGTACGCTTTGTGCCCAGATATAGAAATTTGAACCATTTGCGAATCAGTTGTCAAAGAAGCCCATTGGGCATTGCAAGCCCCGCAGTATAATTTATCAGCTAAAAATGATGTTATGTATGCAAACAATTCTATGCAGTGTCTGCGCCCCCTTATTTTCTGCCTATTTTCCTTTAAAAAAGATAATTTCCAGATAACTTTCCTAGCACGTGTGCACGTATTTGTACTGAGTATTCGTGTCTAACTTGTGTACGTCTGCACGTGAATAACCTCGTATCCCCCCCCCCCCCAATCTCTGCATACAAAAAAAAAAGACAAAGGTAGAACGGCGGGACTCTCGACTGTGGGATTTGCGTTCCAGCCTTTATCCATGGGATTGGCGGTCAGGCGTAATACAATAGGAGGATTTGCGGTCGCATTCCAAAGCAAGTTTTATAGGATTAAAGTGATAAAAAAAGTGACAGCAGAGGAAATTTGGCCTCGCAATTATTTATCCCCAGCAACTTTCATTGTCACTCAAGAAGAGGCTCAGAACTGACAGTACGTTCTTAATCTATGCTTTGGCGTATTTAAAAGCTGTGGAACAGTTTTAATCATTGTGTTGCAATTTCATACATTTTTTGTATTAAAAATAATTTTGTGAATTTATTAACACACGTAAAATTTTATATCTTATTAACGTTCCTTCACTTTTATTTCGAATTTCTGTGCACATGCCCGATTCTCAGGCATTTTGTAGATCATCAGCAATCACTTAATATTTCTTTCTTTCGCATCCGGCTTGACTAAAGCCTTTTTTTTTAGTGACTTTATTCTTATTGAGACTCGGGGCGTACAAAGTTTTGACTGTGGCTTTCCTTAAAGCACTAATCAAAAGAAATAGGACCTACGACTTGTTCACTTTCGATGCTTGATTCCATCCTTCAATAGAACTTTTGATTTGATGTTTTCGTCAAACATTCCAGAGGGTTGTAGAACACTACATCTTGGCTAACCATTGTCCTACGAAGTAGTCGAGAAATAAGTCAAATTCCTTCGAAAGATGCAGCGTTCCGCATGGTGATAATGTAAGTCGGTTCCAAGAAAAAACAACGTTCTTTGTGCAATTCAGTTGAATGTCCCCTTGTATAATTTTTCGCATAAGGATAAGTATTGGAGATTTTCCGTCATTAACTCTGGATTATAGATGTTGCATCGACCGAAGCACTCAATGAAAATAATAGCAGCAATTACAAAATCAAACTCCATCTCCTTCAGCGATTATGTATGCAAGCATTCAGCTTCGAAAACAGGCATTTGTTTGTAACTTGTAATCAGCTAAGCAACGAGGTGAACAAAACAGGATGAACTTTGGTCTCCCAGTTAGCCAATGTCTGTTTGAAACATTGGGCAAAGCCCCTATCACACTATCAGATTTTCTCCTCTCCTTAAAATATATTTGACAATAAAATTTTAAAGTGAAAAACGGTCATAAATTTGAGGCACGCGCCTCACAATACTACGTTCCTCCACTCCCGTTATGCCTGCCCGCTTCAACACCGGCGCGACGAGAAAGACAAGATGTGCAGCGCGGGAACTATAGCCAGCATGAAACGAACTTTTTACATGAAAATTACGTGTGTTGCTATCTATCCACAATTATTAAAATAATTTACTTAGTGACTTTACTTACTCAAACTCAAATTATACACACACCTGATGGTCTTCGACGAAAAACCTGTCCAGCAGGCCTATGTACCGTGCGACAGCAAGATGTCGCCCAGCAATCAGACAGAGCTGCACGCTCCCGAGGTAGACTGGCCGCTGAGTGTAGGGGATAGTTTGATCCGCCCTCGCCAGACCGCGTTGCAGTTGCGGCGGTTGCACGGCCGGATGGTTAACAACATAGCAGGGAACTGTGGCGCCGGAAGTGACTGTTCACTAATAATTTTTAATTGTATAGAAGCTTTCCGAGAGTTTCTTGGGCTCTGATTGGCCGGACTCTCATTGCTTCCTCCCTGGGAAGGGTAAATGTTTTGTATATAGTACCAGGAGTTTGGTCGTGTAGGCAGAGACCAGCACTCCTGGACGTTCAGCTCACAGTTAAGTACAAAAATAATGTCGTAACAGAAATAATATTTCTGGCCCGTCTGGCCATTGTCAGGATGACGACTTTTACGTCATGGCAGGTAGGAAAAAACTTAGGAATTTCCGTATTCCAAGACAGAAAATTTCTGTATGAACTATCGGCTGATTAAAGTTATCATTCGTGTTTTTAAAGACAGTCGAAAATTCTTAAAGTGTAATAAAATGGGAAAATTAGAGTCATTTGTGTCTTTGTTGGACTTTACTAAAATATGACCCTATTTTCAATGTCAGTATTGTGATTACAGTACTAAAGAGTACGCTTACATTAGAGTTAGGAAATATTCCAATTTCAGACTTTGTATTAAAGTATTAAAGGAAATTTTTTAAGTATTAAGAATATTGCTAAAAAAAAAAAATGCTAAACATTAAAATATATCCGTGTGGGCCTTTAAAAGGAGTTGAGAGCATGGTTTTCTATTTGTTCTGAAAGCTACATATCACAGAGGTATTTTTTTTATATTCAATATTTTATGATAATACCCTTAAACCTGGAGTACTACAGTAGTCACATCGATTTGTGTTAAGTGACACAAGAGAGACATAAGATTTAACCTGGAATTGTTTCAAGCACAATTTGTATGTTGAATTATAGCACAGTGTTTAATGGCCATTTGTATTTTATATTTTAAAATGGTACAATTGTATAAATTTCTGAGCCCATTTGATATTTTATCAGTGTCAATTTTTTTTGGGAATACTGGGAATATAGATAAATAATAAATAATGGATATTTTCCATAATACTGTGTAAACTTTGAATAATCATTCATGTTATGCCAAGGAAGTCATGTGTTTGTCTATTTTTTTAACCATAAATCTTTAAATAGATTTTTATCTTTTTCTTATCCTCTTGTGGATTGGTTCTTGAAGGGCTGTGTTTAAGTCCCGCTAAACACGCCCTTAGAAGGGGCGCCGCAAATTTGTACTAAGCAAGATTAGTCAAATAACTCGAGTGTGTTTGAAATCTTGTCACATTCTCATAGTTTATATTTGATACTCCTGGGGCCGGTTTCACCAACAAGGAATAAACTAGGTTCCAGCAAAGCGATACAAGTGGCCCTGAAGGATATCGAGGTGTTTCACCATTATAAAACTCAGTTTTATAAGCGCGTCTTAGCTGGGCGTTGCTTAAAGAAACAAGTTGCAAATATTCTCATGTTGGTAGTGGTGCGTTGTGGTAATGTGACTAAACAAACCAACGAGAATTATTTCAACTAAAGGAAATTAAAAAAAAAAAACATTTCCACCTGAAATGTCGTGTTTACTTTTGTTATGAGCATACGAATCCTTACAAAATATTTGTTTTATAATAAACAGTTAAGGCTTTATCGTTTGCCTGACGAATAATAAGAATCAATTAAAACAGATGTTACTGCATACACGAAAAAGATGTGTACTCGATTTGTTCAACCAACTACGCGTACCGAAATTTATTTATGTTAAAATTACGTTCGTAAATAGATAAGTTTCTAATTTTTCGAGGCTAATTTATTATCGTAGAAGTGTTGTGTTGCAATTCTGTGATATTTCATGATCTTGTTTTTTTTAATTATCAGTTCCAAGAAGTGTGATTTTTCGCAGCAAAAGTTACGAGATATATTGGACCTGGGCTGTTTTTTACTAGTCAGAATGTTAATTGTTTTATATTTTATCTACTCGGGTAATGTTTTAGACTCGTTACATATATTTAAGTAGCTTTCGTCAAGCATTTATTAAATGCTTTATAAAAATAATAAGTTAGGTTAATGATACATTTAAAATGAAACTGTTGTCTTGTTTACGCACTGATATTCCCTAATCGTAATGTATATTCTGTGTAAAAATCGTATTGCTCTCAAAAAACAACACTGGGCATACATTTACTACAGTCTACAAGACCATCCCGAATTTTTCTACTTAATAGAACTGTTTTATGTTCCACTTACAACATTACTGCTATGATTTAAAGATTCGGTTTGGCTTTCATCACTAACCAGAATTAAACATTCTGAAATTGTGATAGTTTGTTGATATTCATGTGCAATTTAAAAACACCCACGGCCCGAATTGGAATAAATATGATTATCTCGTCACATCTGTTTGGCATCTTTAATTGGGCCCTCGTTAACATTTCTAATTCAAAACAAAGTCGAATGTGTGCAAAACTTGTACTGCAAATTTGTCATGTGTAGTACAACGTAGGTGTAAATGCTTTATATTATGTCCTGTCTCAAATTCAATCAAAGTACTGGTAATCATATATTTTTAGGCCTACATATCGTACATTCATGCAGTGTAGTGAAGGCAAACATTTTTTCCATTTATTTCAAATAGGTACTTCCGTAGCTTATGCGTACTCAATAAAATCATATTTTTTCAATCAGCTACCTGCCTTTACACTCAATTTCCTATGTATATATTGGGTTTGCCTCTTGAAAATAGCTGGAAAATGTACATAAACAAATGCATGCCTGCCACGAGTTTTGTTTCGATGATCGTCATAGGTTACTTCAGCAAATAAAGACTTGCACCCAGACTCAGTAACTTTGATACACAAAAATTTCTTATTTTTCTTTATAATAAAATTTAATTTATAAAACTGAATACCTTATTTGGGGTTACCTACCACAACTTTTTTCAGTAGAAGCTATTTTACTTTTAATTTGTTTACAATGATTTAAGCAGAGCTTAAAGAGTTAGGCATCCGATTTCGGCTGCCTAGAGCTGCTTAAAACATTTTAAGAAGTGCTTAAAGTTGGTGAAATGGTACAAGGCGCTAGGGAGCTTATTCAGTGTTTAAGTAGTGCTTAAATATTAAGATGTGTTGGTTAAACTGGACCCTGGTCTGAGTGTTGTAAAAATGCAATATCCAAAGCTGAATAATACTGTTGTGTTACCAAGCCACTAATTAGAGGAAGGAGTATTAAGAACTTTCTTATTTATTTCCACTTATAAAATAAATTTTAACTTATTTATCGTGTATATGCGCTGCGCTATAAAAATTTTTGCTTAGATTATTTTTACTGTTTTTGTTTGAGGCGCCTTATCAGCAGCATTAATGTCCGTAAGGAAATTTTTAAAAAATAATTATTTTCATAACCTTTTTTTTTGTCTGTAATTTATTCATCGCCATTTTTTTAATTTTAAGTTGGGTCGGAAGTAACCTTTCTTTGGTGTGCAAGATTCTTATTGGCTAAACTCGCCAAACACGCAACAAATTTTAGAACATGTCCAATGTACAAAATATTTGATGGAAACTGGAGCCATGCAACTTTTTCAGACGAACGTGGTGGCGTTTATGACTTTCCGGCTGAGTCACAACCTTCCAACTTTATTTTACCAATATTATTTTAAGAAGTTGGACGGAAATTTTGACCGTGTGCCAAGGTCTGAAGACATTCATTCTGCGGGCGAGTAAAGAGATTTGGGCGGCTCTTAACAGAGAGGTCTTGAGAGCCCACAAGGGTGATTGAGGTAAGGGGCAGCGCCGGAATGAATGGGAGGGGGAAACGGGAGATCCCCGAGAAAACCCCGCCGATGAGAGGCATCGTCCGACACGATTTCCACAAGCGAAAATTCGGGATTGAACCCGGTTCGCCTTGGTAGGAGGCAAGCAGTCTAATCGCTGATAAAAGATAGGAAATAGAAGAATGAACACAAAAAATAATGGATAAAACTTTAATATGGATGAAAGAGAAAAAACTTAAATTGCCAGTAGAGAAAACAGTTGCCATAATTTTAAAAGTAAAATTATATAAAAGACCGCCAGTGATAAAGAATGACAAACAATAAACGTTAAAAAGGAAATAGTATACTTGAGCATTATTTTGGATAATAGATTCAGTTTTGTTCCACGTGTTAAATATATAACAGAAAAAGTTAAGAATATATTTTTAAAATTAAAACAAACGGTATGGAATATCAAAAACTATAATAAAATAAATAATAAAATAATATATCTGGCATTATACCGTAATATTATACAATATGCTAGCACTTATTACAAAAATAAAATTGAAAATACACACATTAAACGAATACCAAGAGCACCACAAAGATATGCATTGCTAAAAAATAATGTATTTAACACTAACAACATCATATGTATCCGTGATAGCTGTTAGTAAATAAATCCCAATAGATTATAGTATAAAAGTTAGAAATATGATATATCAAATCAAAAATGAAGTAGACGAAATAGAATACAATGGAAATACATATAATACGATAGTAGAGCACAATAATATTTGGATTGAAAAAATAGAAATAATCAACCTATTAGTTTAAAAGAATTAAAGAAAGAAATCTATAAACTAAGTGTTATAAATTGGCAAACAGAGTACGATGCAACAGAAACCAGCCTAAATACAAAAAATTTTATTAAATATTTACAACTATGGTACGAAAGTAAAAGCAATATAAATAATAGTGCGTTGAAAGTAGTATCGGGACACTGTCAAATTAAAGAATATTTAACTAAAATAAATCAAATAGAAGACGACAGTTATCAATGTGAAAAGGGAGCTCAGACGGTATATCATATTCTGTACTTGTGTGACATGTTTAAAGAAGAAAGGAAAGAATTAGAACAGAAATTAAAACCTTTTAATGACAAATGGCCATTACAAAAAAAACATAATATATATGGCAAGGAAACTGTAGAAATAATAAATGAAAGTATTAGTAAAATATATGATTTGGTAAAAACCATGAATGATGATTTAACTGAGTAGTTTAGGGAGCGGATGTGAGTGTGCTGGAACTAAGGGAATTATTGAGTGAGTGTTTGTGTTTGTCTAGTGTTTTATCGTTTAAATTAAATTAAAATTGTAAATAACTCTCTCTTTTTAGATAAGAAACAGACTTTTCAGTAAATATTAAAAATTGAAAAGCTCTAAACACGAAAAAGTTATAAAGAAGAGCACAAGATCCGAAAAGAATGCAAGAAGAATTGAAGGAAATATGGAAAAAAATAAAAGAACAAGAAGGAGAAAGATAAGAAAAAGAAAAGAAAGAAGATAAGGAAAGGAAATGGGGAGGAGAACAGAGAAGGAAAGTAGAAGAACAACAGAAGAGAGATAAAGAGGAGAAGCAGCAAGAAAGAGAAAAAGAAAGACAAGATCTGAAACGAATGAAAGAAGAACAGAAGGAACTGCGGAGAAGAAAATCTAAATGAGGGAAAGATGTGATTTGTGATAATATGTTGGTTGATGTCTGTGTATGTCCCTGTGTAAAGAAAAAGGGGGGGGGGGGGCGCCCGTAGGAGCGGAGCTCCACTCCATCGTCCGACAGGAAACGAAGGCCTGGGTGTCCAGAAGAGGTACTTCGATGTCCTGGACAATGCTTAGGTTAGAGCAGAACGGTGGGCGAGGAGAAAAAATAACAAGAACAAAATAGAATAGTACAGATATGGATAGGGCTGGGGGCCTTTCGGTTCGTGGGCGCGGCCATTCGACCATTGGGTGCCATGCAGGACCGGCCGAAAGACTAGTTAGCTGTGTGCGGGCCCGACGGCGTCTGGTCGCGCGGGCGTATTCGTGGGAATCCCGGTCCCTGGTCTGTTCTGGCGGGGGCCGCGCGAAACAGGGGGCGGCCGAAAGGATACCCGTCGGGGAGCTGTCTCGGTCGGGACAGAATAGCTCTTCGCCTTCCTAGGATGTGTGAATGATGCTTTTGAATAAAAATAGAAATTGTAGCTTAAATTACGGGTGCCCAGGTGAGCAGCCGCCCTCCCACCAAAAAATGTGAATTTATATCACTTATATACTGTTTGTTAAATCGTAGTAGTCATTGTGGAATTGAACACCCTGGATGGTTGTACTGCTAATTAGGGTTAATGAAATAAATTTAAAAAAAAGTCTAACCGCTGCCCCAATCCATTATGTGTGTAAGGCGTTGTTATGAGTCCGTATTTGTACGTTCTCAATCCCCTCTCCCCTAAAGATTAGGTTTCTTCCAGCAGTTTTTTTTTTTAGCATATCCCCTTGGTTTGCATTTGGCCGTTTTCGCGTTGTCATACTTGAGAATTTAACTAAGTCTTTCCCCGTGATTTCATACGCGAAATTCTTCTTTGAAAATGTTGTTCACTATAGCGTGGAACATGAGGTCGTGGTGAACGCAAATCCCACTCTGTTTTATTTTGACGACTGCAAATCGCACCTAAGGCAAACGCCACGACGGCTAGCGCCGTGTAATCACTCAGTGAAATACCTTGTTCATCATTGTACATATTATTATTTGATTAAAGTTAAGTTTTGCTTCCTTGGTAGATATTTGTTGAAAATACCAACAAATTCGTTCACTCTGTTAATTATAGACTTCTGAATAGTTCCATAAAATTTGTTGAAAATAACAACAAATGCGCTCTGTCTGTAATTTACAAACATCAGAAGAGTTCCGTAAAACTAAATTGCAACTGCTCAAAAACACACAGCAATGCGTTTCCTTGTTTAGTCGTTTACTTCAGACATTGATAAATTGCTATTCGACCATACGACCTTTTTAGCTATGGGTCCTCAACCGATCTATATTTCGGCATTTGAAATGGCTCGTCCACATTGAATGCTACATCTCCATAAAGTAATGTTTTATTTTCTCTTTCGTTTCGCTTTGCTTTACGCTGGTTCCACAATAGTGCGATGCGTTGCGATGCGTTGGGCTGCGACGAGCTATACTTGCTGTTTCACAACTAAGCGATGATCTGCCGGCAACGGACGTCGTCTGAAATGGCGCTGCTATATAGATTAAGAGTGGAAATTTCATTTTCAGACCTCACGAATGTAACAAAAGACACGCGTAAAAAGTTGAAACTGTATGTTTTAGAGGCGGGAGATAAAAACAGGGTAGTATAAACACGATGTGTGACAAAAACTAGCGGGAACGAGACATAATAAGACGAAGGAGAATTATTTTGATGTTAATAAACGATTTTTATGGCATTGTCCATATCTATAAGAAGCCTCGTATTCTATTTTGCACATCCATTCGGCAATAATACAAATACAAGTACAATAACGTCGGCGCAAACGCGGCGTCTTTTTTCTCCTTGTAAAGAAACAATTTTTCTTATTCTTCTTCTTCTTCTTCTCCGTTGCAGGCTGACGCCGACAATCGCACCGCAAGAATGTCGTGCAACGCACTCGACGCCGACGCGCTGCGACAGAATCTGCTTCATCCTGATTGGCTACCGCTCATCGCAACGCATCGCATCGCACTATTGTGGAACCAGCTTTACAGGATGTTACTGGAAATCTGGTAAAGGCTGTTCACGATAAAGTGAGTACTTCTGAAATCAACCTAAGAAAACAGTCACGGCTACTATAGTAATATATTTTAACGAGCACACTGAGTGACATGCGCCCAGCCTCGTTGCTGGCCTGATGAGAAAATACGACGTGCCCAGCGTGACGGTGGCCTATATCGGTGCGTTGTTTGGCATACTCGTTCCCGATTGCTGGTTGGTGGAGGGGGTTTTTCCATATGGCGTTTTTGCAATGAGTTGTTGAAATTCCGCTCGCGTCCTAGTTTAACGCTTAAAGGTGTGATGAAGCAGGCAGTCTGCCTAAAGCCTGACTAATTTTAGAATTATTATGTTTCAATGACACTGAATAATATCTAGTAAATGTTTGAAACCATACAAATGATTGGTTTTTATATAAAATGGACACTTTAAGTTACTGTATAAGAAAATCTGGATTCAAAGAATACATGTATTCGTTTTTGTTTATACAAGCATGGAATCAATATGAAATTGTTATGTCATATACTACAAAATTATTCTGCTTGTGCATGTTAATATATATGTATATATATAAAGTGAGACATAACAATAATTTATACTTGTAAAATACATTAAATTAGTTGTTGTTTTGCCACAATACAATAATATATGAAACATTTCTGATTTTCGATGGAAACTCTTATAATGTATTAATTTATTCATAGAAATTGTTAGATATTAGGTTCCTTAAGAAATTTATTAGTATAATTATAATAATTTTTTTCTCTCAAACATTTTTGAATTTGTAAGTGTTTGATTGGCACTTGTGTTATACATTACATTTTAAATCTTTGAACGTGGAGACCCTATGTCATGTATTAGTAATTATAAATGTATTACGTATTGAAGAAGTATGGTGCTTTGAATGTAAGGTAAGTGAACTGTGTTACGGATATTTGTGTGAATGTAACTGTGACCTGCAGGTTATTGTTTGACTGGTGTGTGTAAAATAATGTTGCCTCCGGTTACCTGAATACAGTGAGCTGGTTTGAGTGGTAGTGCTGATGCTGTAGTAATGTGCGCGCTGTGACATTGGCACTTGTGTGTCTGTGTGTGTCTGTGTATGTGACGTCAGACGGGTGTTGCTTGCGCTGACGTCGTTCGTGCGGCCGCCCTCCGGAGTGACTTCGATTGAGGCGTGACGTCACAGTGGTTACTGCTGTTCTGAAACTTATAACGGCATTCATTTTCAAAATGGATTCATATTCTGTCTACATACCTTGTGTAAATCTAAATTTAAGTACATAATTAGGCCTTAATAATTTATATGGGGTATGTTTATTTTAATTAACTTGAGGATTTAATTTATATTTATGGGTTTATAATATTTATGGGTTATAGTTCTGGGTGTGTTATATTTATGGGTATGTCCGACCTGGTATAGCTTACTGCTTATACATGCATTAAATGATTTATCTCTGAAAGGTCTGTTATTTCTCTGGGACAATAACTGACTGCTAATATATGTTACTTACTAAATTCATTTCTTAAACAATATCATATAAATGGAAACTATTATGCGGTGTACTATTTCCACACAAAATTTTTTACTCTATAAAAAACAATTAATAGTAGTACTCTGTGTGCATACCTCTATACTTTTTATTAATAACGTATTATTATGAACTACTACATATATGATATTACTTAATGGCGCAGGTTAATAAAAACAGTAATGGCGTATACGATAGTAAACGAGATTGAAAGAAAAGCAAGGAATTATAAACAATTATTAATTAAAATATTACTGCCACACGAAGATTATACAGGAGTTGGGGAAAATCTGCACTCATGGCCTACACCGGAGATGTGGCCTGCACGTTCGCCTGACATGTCGCCAATTGAACATGTCTGGGATGGGATATGGTTGGTCGGCGACTTGTTCGCCACAGGCCTCTAGCAACCACTGTTGATGTTTTGTGGACTCGCATACAAACCGCGTGGGGAGAGATTCCCCAGGAACATATCCAGGTCCTCTTTGATTCCATGCCAAGACGTTTAGGGGCTGTGACTGTAACACATGGGGGCTTCACACTTATCTGAATGTAGAGTTCTGTAATCCTAATCAATTTTGTATTGTTATGTACCTAATATGAGGTATAAAGCTCATTTCAATCACATGTATCCTTCTTGGTGTAGCATTTTTCACAAACGTTCGTGTATGTATGGAAATAGTTTTTTTTTTTTCCAGAACATAGAAACAATCACATAATATCCTGCAGAGTTAAAGTGGTAGAAAGTGATCATGCATGGGCTGTCACAAAATATTTGCATCATACGTTCTGTAGCTAGGAATACGTAATATCAAGCTACTTAAAAATCCTATTGTCTTTGCGTTACCTTCAGCAATAGTAAGCGTTAACTCGAATAAGATATTTTTGCTATTAATTGAGCACTTTTAAAGTCAGCCTGTGGAAATAATAATACTAGCCAGTAACGTGATATGTATCTACATACGTACACACCTAAACATGTCTGCCTATGTTTTAATAAAATCATGTACAAAAGTATATAATAATTGTGTAAGCATTAAAGTAAACTATTTTTTCTAAATGAAACTTTTACTTTCATATTTCCATTAATTATAATATTCACTTCGTAATTAAAATCTATTTTCAGGTAGCAATTATATCTAAACGTACTTCATTATTAAGCTACGTATTAAAAATATGTACCGTTCTGTTGTCTGATCAGCTCAAATTACGGTGCATTATCAGGGTTTCAAGTGACACTAGTGTTTATGTTTATTGACAGGTGTGGTAATAATTTGCATATGTGTTTGGACACTATGACACCTCAATTTACATGATGTTTTGAATAACAATAATAATTTTAACCCTCCTAGGCATATGAATCTTTTTATTTCACACACGTAATATTATTTTGATTGTAAACCACCGTTCCTAATTTTGCATATATTTCTATCATTATTTTGTGTGATTCTATGACATATGTATATGCATTCTGAGGTAATAGGTTATAATTTTGATGTGGTAATTTCTATTTACTGATTATTTTACATGACTGCATAATTATTTTCTTTAATTTTGAAACGTATTTATTTATTTGATTTGTTATTTTGAAAGGAAGTGAAGCTTTAATTATTTTCTTCGTTTGGTTACTGGAAGCAGTTAAGATCCTATCACATCACGTCTTAGGAAAGTTGCCGGAAGGGCTTGCTTCTGGGTGGGACCTTTAAAGGGTCCGGTAGCGTGATATTTCGCTGGGATTTTCATTAGGAAAATCCCCAGAATCTGAATAAGGGTAGATTAGATTTTATTACCCAGAGGTTATAGTCAGGATTTAAGGCTGCACCTGTTGTAATTGTTAGCTATATTTATGAGTGAGTTGATCCTAAGAAGAGACGCCAAGGATTTCTTCGACGCCATGTTAAAGGCTTAAGGTTTGGGCTACGTCCAGGTGATGCTTCATTATTTCCGAGCTCTACTATTTATTTGGTTGCATATTGAAGTG
This sequence comes from Dryococelus australis, assembly GCA_029891345.1. Lineage (NCBI taxonomy): Eukaryota > Metazoa > Arthropoda > Insecta > Phasmatodea > Phasmatidae > Dryococelus > Dryococelus australis. The sequence continues at coordinate 310,462,068 of CM056995.1, forward strand.
TTCTACAGAAACTAAATTAATCCTGCTTTCGTTAAGAATTATCTAAAGAATTGTTCGTTTGAGATTTTCGATGTTTTATTGAGACTGTAGTACCCAGTAGTCCTGCTCTATTGATGAGTTTAGCACCGGAGCAAAGCAAAGTAATTAATAATTTGACGAACACAATAAGTTTTAAAAGAGTAGTGAACTTTCTACAGTATTGACTTTTATTTGAGACTAGATATGTTCATGAATAGTCAGTTTAAAGCTACAGTGACTACGAGACTTGTGTTATTGATTTGCATTAAAGTGATATGGAGCTTTTAAACTCGTGTTAGGAAAGGAAGCACTAAATGATAACTACTTCTGGGAAACTATAATTTTGAGATATTTTATTTTGTGGCAGATTTAAATATCTGGTTTCAAATTAATTTTATTTAAAGTTTCAGTAATCTTTCATCCTTGAAAGAATCGTGGTATAAAATCTGATACACAGTAAACCTACTTGCTTACACACTATTTAATTGATACACACTTAATTTTATTTTTGAAAAATGAATAATTTTTATTTTCATCAAAATGTTTTCATAAAAGTTCATTGGAATAATTGGTGATTATTTTCTGGTTCAATTCTTTTCTAATTAAAATAAGTTAATCCCAGCGGTTTGTTTTCATTAAATACCTTATCACAGTGTTTATGTGCATGAATTTGTCTTTCCTAAGCATTGCAGAGTTCCATTGTCTACGAGGTGATCTACCTAAGGAAAAGGTAGTAATACTTCAATGCAAAAATATATGTTTGGTTTTCACACAACTATTCACACACTATCTCATGGCGCAACCAACGTATGTGGCAATTTACATACACAATTACTGAGGAAATAGTTCGACTACTATATAACTGTTAGTACAACGTGGTAGCTAGGTTACAAGTTGCAGAAACCACTACAAAAGTGGTGCCGCAACGTGAAGGCTATCATCACAGCCCATTCTAGTTCACTCTCTACTAGCTAAAACCATTACAGCGTATAGTCTTAACTTTATTGTTCGCATTTCTTTTCAGTTACTCAGGCTCGTAGCAAGCGATCAATAGTTTGTTTTCAATTTTGTCATATTCTACACTTATATAGTAAATAATAACAATTTTTGAATTCGTGATCCATAAACAACACGCAATTTTAATGTTAAACACTTTTAAATGTATATCCAGATGTGATCGTGGGTTGGTTATAACTTAGAAGTTGTCAAAATTGGCAACATGACAAATTGCTTTATCAAGTGTCAATTTTCGCCCTGCCAAAAAATTACAGTTAAAAATAGTTTGTGCACGTTCATTTTACTTAAGTAGTTAAGTTACAGAGTTGTGATGTGTTTTCTTACTGCAAGTGTGAAAATATTTGATCGTGTGTCGCTTTGGTCGTATGTAAGACGAGTGGGAGACGTACGAAGTTTGTGTTTTTAACCGTGAACTACGTTTGTGGCTCGTAATCATGTAAAGGCCACATCTGTTTATGTATTACAACAATTATGTAACGTGATTAGACGTTTCAATGTACTGAATATTTGCTAAAGGTACAATTATTGATTTAAAAAAATCATAAACAATAGGAACGAAATAAATTTTACAGTGTTAGTGTTCGTGCATAAGACTGCTTATACAATGTTCGCCACCATCTTGTTAATCGTCGATAAGGTTATGTGATGAAGTAAGCTACGCGTTTTAAGAGCTTGATTTTCCTCTATTTTTTTTTTGTCTTATTGGATGCTCGTTTGTTTTAGAATTTTATTCTGATTTACAGCCGGCCTGTCATCGGGTGACCTAACCCACGTCAATAACGAGAGATTAAATACCTCGTGTAGAGTTTTCCCCCAAAAATTACACCGCTAAAACACATTCTTGGCTAACAAATTATCGTGTAATGTGCGTAAAACGCTTTAGGTCTATTGTAAACACACATATATTTGAATAACATATAAAATAATTACCAATCTAACCATTATCAATACAGACACTTTTAATAGTCATGAAACCAAAATATGGTCAAACATTGTGAATATGTAGCACGTTTTGAAATTAAAAGTCGTTTGGGCAGCTGAAGAATGTAAACAACACATTTGACTGTTTAAACTGATACGTAACGTGGTGATGTTATTGTTTTGCATCTAGTAGTACCTGAAAGTAGAACTTTAGCAGGACTTCAGAAAAGTGTGAACGTGCCATGAACGGACTTCATATATTAATGTAAACACTTCTGGCACATTTCTACAGAAATGTTGGCCCATCAAATACTCATCGTTGGTTTTGCATCAAGGAGTTTCTTGATTGTAAAGGGTATACGAATCATTCTGTTAAGGAATACATAGATATTAAGAATTCGTGTTTAGGGTTGATCTTGGACGATCGCTAAGCTGGATTGCACATGAGCCTAAGCAAACACAATAGTCGAGGATTATTTATAAAACTTACCCTAAGATATAACTTCTTATTAATAGTGCAATGTCTAAATAAGGTGGCCATTGAAACTGGTTTATCCTGACTTTATAAACCTGGTGTTGTAAAAGGATAATTATATTTGAAACAATTTCACAGCCTCGCTTGATCAGTTCGTTGGTAATAGTCGTTAACTAAACAATGCTCGCTATTAAGTTCAAGAGCATCGCAGCGGTGTAGGGGGTCAGACAGTTCGCCTCTCACCTTGACGAACAGGGTTCGATCCCCGGTGGGTAAACGTGACGGACGGTTCCGCCCGCCAGTAGATTTTCTCTGAGTGTTCCCGTTTCCCTCATCACTGCGATTCGTTTCTGCTCTATCCTGGCCTCGCTTTATTCCCAACGTGATATAAACCTCAATCTAATACATCTCTTCTGTCTACCGAGTTAGCTGTTGAGTGGCCCACCATTGGACTCGCATTCGGGAAGACGTGGGTTCGAATCCTGGTACGGACATCCTGATTGAGGTTTCTGCAGATGCCCGAACTCTTTCCAGGCGAATGCTGAGATTGTTCCTTAGCACAAACCATGACTGGCTCCTCCAGCAGATTGTTATCGTGTCTAATGACCTCGCAGCCGACGGGATATCAAGATTTCTCACGTCCTCTCACCCTCTATACCTCCGTCTCTCTCGCTCTCTCTCTCTCGAGTGTTCAATTAAGCGTTCCCCAACTGTAGAAGCGATGGCTGGGCGTAGGCAGGCAAAGTGCGTGCCGGCAATCGCGTCCGGCCATCGTGCACAACGGCGAGCTTAAGCAATTATATGGCGGCTGCCGGCGGCCTCAATCTCAGAGCCGCTAGCAACCAAAACACACCCATTAAGCGGCCGCACGCACGTAAGTCCAGCCGGCCGACCGAGAGAACTCCCGCTCGAAGCACGTCAAGTTATAGGCTGTTCACGGTAAAATGAGCACTTTTGAAATCCCTACTTAAGAGCTACTTGCATGTAAGTTGTGTATTCTTCCGACTTATGTAAAATTTATATTACTATGGGCCTCATCACTTCATTCATGCGTCGGTCAAGTGCAACTGTGAAGTTATTGGAAAAGGAAATATTTTTCAAATCTGCTCATTGATACACTTCGATGCATTAAAAAAAAAAAACAGAAATGCAAATAAATAATTTAAGTTATCACAAATGGTTACCTAACACTTTTTATTCGACCTTAAGATATGGAACAACTTCCCATCCATCGTTACCAACTTTACTGTGCGCATGTCACTCAGCGCACCCGTTAAAATATATGCGGTTAGGAGAGGTGACTTTTTTCTAAGGTTGATTTCGAAAGTACTCACTTTATCATGAACATCCTTTATGACATTAGAATTTAAACAATATGAACTGCTACAGAAATTGCGAGAGTGAGCAGCGAATGTATATAAGCCGTGTCTCGGATTCCGTTATTTAGTAATTTGTTATTTCGAACGGCACAGACTAGCGCTGCTAGTGTTTAGTTTAGAAACTGTATCACTGAATGTTTCGATGGATCTTTGTTAGTTAACAGTAAAAAGAAGATAAATAATTTGCAGATAATTTCATCCGGAAAATTATAAAATCTAGTTTCAATTACTCGTCCCCTTAAGGAAAAAGTTTGTTAAAAAATTAATGTAGCATATTAAAAAAATTTATCACCAGAAATTGTATTAAATATTACTTTCTTCAATACATATAACATGTGCAGTGAATAATACTATGGGTCAATATTCCATCGTTAAAGTTTTTCTTTTTGGTGTTAATTTCAATAATTAGCATGGAAACAGTTGTGAAATCAGACGTAAACAATAGCATATGATTTTGCGGAAGTATTTGGGGATATAGCATACCTCTCCAGCTCCGTAAATTTGGTCACTCGGCTATAGTCACTGGCTCCCTCCCTCGCTTTCTTTCGATTTCAGACATCAGAGAGGATTCTAATTCGATAAGTGTGGGCGAGAGAATACTATCCCGGCGAGCTGTAACACAGGATAAAATATGCACCTTACCAAAATGCCTGCTTTGTCCGCGTATGTACATCTCCGAGCTATATTTGATTTCGTCCATCAACTGCTGGGAACTAAGCAGGGGCGTATTCTCCATGAATGCAATGCATGCAGTGCATGCTTTAATAAAATTCAAAAACGAACATGCTTCTTGAGAGTCGGAGGGACTTGGCCGAAAATACGCGATTTTCTCGACGGAAGATGTCGGGTACGTGGTTGTTGCTATGCCCATTTTGCACGCACTCCATCGAGGATGAGTGTTTCAAACCAGCGGGTGGGAGGGTAGCTGCCGTGCTATCGCTTTAAACATTAACTCGTCTCTCTTGGCCAATATCCGTGTACCTGAGCATGCATGAATAACTTGCCTGAGTCCCGCTTTGAGTGACGTAGTTTTGTTACGCGAATCTCAGTTACACATTACTCAGCAGGAATAGCGAACGTGCGCCAAACAGAGAGTTTCCTTATAAATGGTTTTCAATCCGTCAATATTCGTTATGAAAAGTCTTAAAAAGATTATGCGATATACGCCGAAAATAAATTTGTAGTTATTATTTTTTTTAATACTTATTGTGTTTCTATTTTTGAGCTGAATTTGTACTTGTATAAATAAATCTAGAAACATTGTAATGGTCATTTAAACACTTATGATAGCGCATATTAGTTTTACATTTTGATAAAGCGCTTGGGAGAGGGATAGAGGAACCTTCGAGAAAATCAAATGGCAATAATTTTAGTAGTAACGTTTCACTTAGCAAGGAAAAGCTTGAACACTTTTTTTTTTGTTTTTAATAGGCCAAAATTTTTAAATCCTAACTTTTGTAGCACAAAAGTTATTGAAAATCTCACATTAGAATTTTTTTTTACACTCTAAAACAACTATGCATACAATGGATACAACGAATGAAAAAATGCCATCCTTCTCAACGAAATGTTTTTATTTTGTATCAATCAATTTAGCATAGTTCATGTAACCGTATATTTGGTATCACCTCACTTTCTTTCTAGTTTATATACACACGCGAATTGCAACACTCAATTAATTCCTGAAAGAAAAAGTAGCTATCACTTCAGCAATACTGAAACAACAAACAAATGAAGCATAACATTTGGGACATAAGACTCTGATTAATTTTGTACGGCACATTCTCCCATTCATGAACCACAATTTAAATTTGAAATAATACAACGAGCATTAGAAAATGCAGTTTAAATGTTAACATAATATAATTTTTGTTAATAATTAATATGCAATATATGATTAATATGTGATCACAATTCATAATATGAACAATTATCACAGTACATAACTGAAAAAATATTTTGACATTATTCCAATGCTTGAAGAAAACAAATCATGACTCCATTTTACAATATGGAAATAAATTAAATTATTCCTATGTAGCTTCTTGAAACTTACTGCTTTGCTTTTCTCTTTCTATGATTTTCAGTTATGTATGCAGGGTTTCTTATAGCCATTGACCGTGTTAACTTTGGATCAATTAACTCCGGAAGTAGGCAGTTTTCAAAAAATTTTCCATTTTTGGCATCATTTCTTTGTTCCAGAATTTATCATTTCTTTCTATTCTTTCAATTCTTATTCCAAGTGGTGTCCAGAGGCCGAACAGACTATATTTTCTGCACTTATAGGTGAAAACCGGTTCATGCTCAAAATGTTTCCTAACTTGTCAGTATTCAATGCCGTGACTTTTTCTGTATAGCCTATTTGGGTGTCATATATGAGGCGGACGATGGCCACTTAATTTCTACAATTCCGTCGTCTTCTACAAGCCCATCTGGGCTGGCACCGAAGTAACGAATCTCCGGATCAATAAAAAGTCCACAGTCTAAAATGGTTAATTTTAGTTCTTGCTGCATCGCTTCCTTTGCAAGTTTTTTGCTATCCCTTCCGTAGCTCATTACTTTGGTATCGATTCTGCTGTATAATATACTATGTACTGTAGATTCACAACTCGTGTGGCTTCATGTTAGATATTCGTCCGAAATGTGATGCTATAAGTATTTTCAGTTTTCTCTTTTTCCACTCCCCACTTTCTCATTGCATTACGGTTGCCCTTCCGACTCTGTTTCTCACTTTCTGTCATTTGCATGAAGTCGAGAAACTCTCTGCATTCTCTGTTGAAAGTCTCTGGATCCATATCCGGTTTTTCTGCATTGGGCCATAGAAGTTATCTGAAAGCGCCCGGCGGAGTAAAAGCTTACGAGACTTCTTCACTGTTGCCTTTCTTTTGGCCTTACTTGCTACAACTTTAGTTCTGCGTCTGTATTCCATACTTTTACAGAATTTTCCCGGGCTTTTTTTTGTACAATGTTTTATGTAACGTATACAATGGTATCCCCGTATTGTGTTTTACAACTACTCCTGCGCATCTGCCAGTGTAAGATCGTCTAGTAGAAAAATTAATTCTCTTTCCACCAACAAATTTAGCTAATGCCTAATTGTAGTGTTCTGCGGGGTTGTTGCGTACCTTGTGGATTAAACTACTGCTGTGGTTGCTCACCTGTCTTACTACACCAGGTATCTTATCATGCAGACCACTTTTAATGAGTTCTGGCACATAATTACGATCACTACCATCTGACTTACAAAAGTAGCCTCTATCCGAGCAGAGGGAATGATCGCCTTCATTTTGTCGACTCGCCAATGGTAAACCATTGGGTACAAAACTGTACGCCAGAAAGTTACACGTATTTTTCTTCGGTGTAAATTCTTTTCGACAATGTTGCATGAACTACAGGCTGGATATAACCACAGTTACGCCATTCTAGAGATGGTAATTTATAGTGGAAATGTCGGACATCATGATAGGTCTCACCGTCCTATACGCATGCCTGCGACATTTCTTTCCTTACTAGCTACAGTACGTGCGAGAAATAGTTTCCTTTTTTTGGCTTGCCCAACGAGGCTTTCGCTTCTCTGACACTGAACCTACTTGATTCGCCTAAAATTAAAACATACTTTTTTTGGTGACCATCTTTAGCTGAAAGATTTTCGCGATAAATCACTATTTCTAGTCATACTGAAGAATTGTGTAAAATTGATTTTGCAAATTTTCGCATACGTAGTCACTATAATTTTCTGGACACATGCGCTATAAAAACATAAGTATGTCCAAAAATATCACATGCTGACTGCACAAAAATGATAGCACTTAAAATTAGTTTTTTAAAACAACTCTCCAAATTGTCTTCAAATAAACATTTTCCGATCAACAGTCACGTCCATGATCGTTTACGGATCAAACATTTACATGTTCACAAGAAATTATAAATGACTAGAAATTTACTTGGTTTTATGTCTTAAAATTAAAGATAAAAGAGTAAATTTGAACGTTCAGCTACATCATGCGCAACACACACTAAAATATTACGTTTGGATGCATGTTAAGGTGTAATTGCCATGGAATGTAAAATGTTGCTAACAATTATTTTACAAAAAAAAAATGACAATTTTAATTATAAAAAATTATAATAATTATTTACGTAGATTGAATTTGGTATTCACTTTTCCATACTCTCAAAAAAACACAGATTCGAGAATAAGGAATTCCAAGCAATTAGCGACATTGTAAACGAAATTCTGGACAACAGCATGACAAGGAAGGTTTACTTGCAATGCTCAGTTACCTGAACATTATTTTCACATAAAAGGTGCAACGGAAAAGTAAGATGGTGAGTAAATTTAAATTAAATTTGTAATTTATGACACACAGTAGGCTACACACTTTAAACTAAAACGTGTTGTCTAGAAAGTATAGAGCACTAAGTATAAAGTGTGACGTTTTTGTTTACATCAGCGCTACAGCAGCTTTTAGGTTAGCAATGTAGCCCGCTGACATAAAAACACAAGTTCATCCTCATTTCTTTCAAAATATAAATTCTACTAAATGTTTCGCCGTTCAAATTTGCCTGTACGTTTCTCGAATTCTGTAGAATTTCTATAGGCCTACTGCAATTTTCGTTTTATTTTCCAAATTGCCTGTTTGTGTGATTATATATCGTGCCTTATCCACTTAGATAAGGTATTACAATAGTATATCATTTTCCCAGCACTGTGCGGCTAAATACATAATAATCCACATATCTCTGTATGCTTCAATATGACACACGCGTATTCCAATCTATACTACCATTGTTTTCATGTATTCATGCAATGAGCCCCGTTAATTCATCCGTACTTACTGCTTATGTCTGCAGCCACGCATTATACACTCAGGTAGGCCTGTATAAGGCTTCTCCAGTAGAACCCTGTTATAACATTTCTCAAGGGGATAAGATTTTAAATACAGGAAAACGTTCTAAGCATTAAAAGGCACAGTGTATCTACAGCAGGTACTCAACTACAAAGTACTTTAATTTAATCCTTTATCAGTACAAACAAGAAGTTACTTGGCTTTGTAGTTTAAATTCGCTCAAAATATTTTCTAAACAAAAAACTAGAAAAAAATGACAAACTACAAGAGTGTTAGATATTAATTAGTTATCTGTATATAAGTGTTCATCAAAAATGTGATTGTTATTGACTTTGTCTTGTTTCTTGTTACCACGTGTAGATAGTTACTCATGTGACACAAAATAATTTTTCAAGTGCACACTTCACATTCAAAACAGAGTGAAATGTTAGAAATTTCGCCACACTTTGATAAACTGTGATGTTATGCCTATATGCAGGAAATGAGAATAATAAAATGTTATATGCAGGAATAAATCATCAACGTTTATGGAAAAATTGTGGCTCCATGAAATAATAGTGTTATCTTCAGGAATGTCAAAACAGGGTTTTACTGTATAGCTAAAATTTCACATTTACCACACACAGCACGGGCTCGCATATGCAAATGTATGTGTGTGCATATATAAATGTTTTTTTAACTGCCCGAAGGCAGGTAAGAACATTGAAGACAACGTTGGTACGTGCCCAACAGCAACTAAACAGTATCCATCCCAAGGTGGTGGTTGAGAAAAACATTACCACTATTGACCAGCTCAAAGCCACTGGCCGGCTAGCCAACTCACGTTACGATGGAGGTAAAAGATAGTTGTGATACCATTTTGTAATTTTAGTGTTGCTTTCTTCAATGCTCTGTAATATAGTAATACAGTACTATATTACAGAGCATGCACATGCAAAATTCTGGTAGTCACATAATACTTTAATTCATTATTTCTCTGTCGCGGCTAAAACGTACCAAGTTACGTGTGTTGAGCAAGATTGCGGACGCAGTGGTGACTGGATACACAACCAATCGTATCTCCAAAGCGCGCGAAAGGCGGATTAATAACAAGCTGCCACCTTGGAATGGACATATTATCGGCAAGGAGATTCTGCTGTCGTTTGCCAGTGCCTCCCGCGGTATGGCGGTAAAAGGACAATACAATGCCCAGTTATCAACCAGCGAAGGAAGTTTTCCAATTACAACAAAAATTCCCCGTCAGGAATCAAACCCGACACTCTTTGCCTCCGAGGACACGCAACGGGACCAAGCACCCATCCAAACACACACTCTTGCACACGCCCGTAATACCCACAAAAACAGGCATATTAGTTTCCTAACACCCAGCGGCTTTTCTCGACTGCCCTTCATGTACTCTTTCATTGCCAAGCGAAATTCTGTATAATCACTCCCGACAGGGCATTGTAGTTGGTCCTGTATGAACGTTTTCACCAACTTGCATCTGCTATGACAGTTGTTACTGGCACTCCACTTCTATCAACATCACCAGGAGCAACAGCCAAACGAGCTTCTTCTTCTGCGGCAAGCTTCATTTCATTCAGGACAGCAGCTTCCCACCCATCACACACATCGTCATGATATATACTAAATGTCTTGGCTGACATAGTTGGTATGTTCATAACCGACATCATCTCTTCAAGTTGTGCATGTCCTCCGCCAGTAGACATTGTCCCGCACACTGCGCCCCTATTCACATCCATTTCTTGACTGTCTTTTTTCGGTATTTGCAGGGAGTTATACATTGCACATTTTGAATTAAAAAATAAAGCAGCTCCTCAGTCCGTATCTCTTCTCGCACACAATGCTCGTATCTCGAAAACCACAACCT